>OY992540.1:5462443-6062443 GCA_963921195.1 Pegoplata infirma | reverse complement strand
TTTTTTATACAAATTTTTTGTGTTATCGATGTGACGATAACCATTTTCCTATTGAAAGTTTTTGTGTTATCGATAGCTATACAACTTTTCTATAGAAAATGTTTGTGTTATAGATATACTGAAAAGTATACAATTTTCTATAGACAATTCTTATGTTATCGAAAAATTGACAACTATAATTTTCTAATAAAAAATTTGTGTTATCGATATATCCATTGCTAAACAAGTTTCTATAGAACATGTTTGTGTTATCTACATATGTATTGATAATTATACAATTATCTAAAAAAAAAGCTTGTTACATATCAATAATTATAAAAATTGTAAATTTTTGTGTTTTCGATAAATCGATAACTATGTCGACAGCTTTCGGAAGAAGCCACCCTTCCTTCGTCAGCACTCTTCGATTGTCACTGTCACAATCGATAACTATACAATTTTCTATGGAAAATTTGTGTGGTCAATATATACATAACTATGCAATTTTCTATAAAAAATATTTCTGTTATCGATATATCGAATATTATACAAGGATACAGTTTTATATAGAAACTGGCCTCGAACTAGAAATAAAAGTATTTTTATTTATAAATAGAAAGGTCGAATAAAAACAATTTTAATTAGAAATTGTTGTGATATATTTACTATTGTATATAGAAAATTTTTATATTGTCGACATTATCGACATGATCAACAACTATTCAATTTTGTGTACAAAATCTGTTGTTTAATCGATAAACCGATAAGTATTAAATTTTTTACGGAACATTTTTTTTGTTATCGATACATTGAAAACTATTCAGTTTTATATAGAACATTTTTGTGTTATCAATAACTTTAAAATTTTCTATAGAACATTTTGTGTTATCGATGTGTTGATAACGATTAATTTTTCTATAAAATTTGTTTTGTTATCGATATACCGATAGAAATTGTTGTGTTATCGATAACTATACAAATTTATAGAGACAATTCTAGTGTAATCAAAAAATTGCCAATTACAATTTTCTATTAAAAATGTTGTACTATCGATTTATCGATAACTAAACTAATTTTTATAAAAAATGTTTGTGTAATCGATGTATTGATAACTATACACAAATTTTGTGTTATCGATATATTCATGTTATCAATGTTTTAATTACTATTCAATTTTCCTTAAAGAGTTTGTGCTATCGATATAAAGATAACATTAAAACTTAAAAAAAAAAATTGTCTTATCGAGACATCATTAAATATACAATTTTTCACAGAAAACTTTTGTGTAATCGATTTGTTGATAACTACACAATTTTTTATACAACATTTTTTTCGCTATCAATGTATCGATAACTAGTATATACATTTGTATATTTTGTATACACTCCATTAAGTGATATAGGGTACATTAGGGCGTTTCATCAAAAACTTTTTTTTGGATTTTTGCAACTCTTGAAGCGGAATATGAATTCTTATGGCCTAAAAGATTTTTGAGATTTTTTTCAGATTTTTGGAATGTCGGGATCAACTCGCTCAAATCGATTTTATCAAAAAAATGAGGTTATGAAACATAATTTTTTTTATTTTTTGTTCTCTGGTGCCTTTTTTTAACAAAACCGGATATAATACTTCTTAATGTTGCTAGCCTCCTAAAAAAAAATATTCGCGGTCAAAATAATAACTTCAAGGGTCACTAAGATCACCTTTAAAGTAAAAATTCAGAATTTCCCGTGTTCCAACCTTAATAATTTGAGAAATATGCAATATATGAACGTAATGATGAATCCGTTAGATAGGTCTTTTTTATACCTTTAATTTAAAACCAAAATGACATTTGTCACTTTAGTAGAAATATTAAAAAACTAAGATAAACTCATTTTTTCCCCCATTTTACAGAAAATCGAAGGGAATCCATTAGTAGTTTTTTTGTAAAATTGAAATTATAAACTTAAAAGAAGTTTTTTTGATTGCAATTAGTGTTTCCAAACCGGAAACCCGGGTTTTTGCCAAACCGGTTTTTTTGACAAAAAACCGGTTTTTTGGTTAACCGGCTTGGAAACACTAACTACAATCTATAAAAAGCCTTTAAAAGTTATTATTTTAACTTTACAAAAAAAAAACTACCTAATGCCCCAGTTCAATTTTCGATAAAATGGGGGAGAAAATGAGTTTTTCCCAGTTTTTTATTTTTTTTAACATTTCTACAAAAGTGACAATAGTCAGATTGGTTTTAAATGAAAGGTGTTTTAAAGACCTATCTAACGGATTCAACATGACGTTCATACATAGCTTATTTCTCGAATTATTGAGGTTAAAACACGGGAAATTCTGAATTTTTACTTTTAAGGTCATCTTAGTGACCCTTGAACTTATAATTTTGACCGCGAATATTTTTTTTTAGGAGGCTAGCAACATTAAGAAGTATTATATCCGGTTTTGTTAAAAAAGGCACCAGAGAACAAAAAATAAAAAAAAATATGTTTCATAACCTCAATTTTTTTATAAAATCGATTTGAGCGAGTTGATCCCGACATTCCAAAAATCTGAAAAAAATCTCAAAAATCTTTTAGGCCATAAGAATTCATATCCCGCTTCAAGAGTTGCAAAAATCCAAAAAAAAGTTTTTGATGAAACGACCTAGGGTACATATAAATTTGACTTTCCTTGTGTAAGTAACACCTAAAAATATCGGTCTAGGACCCCATAGAGTACGTGATCGTTTTAATGACGATCTAGAGATGCCTGTCCTTGTAAAAAATACACAATAACTTTGGAGCGGCAACTATGTGACTACTGCAACTTCAACAATCGTTTCGGAGTTCCGAAATTGAAAATTCAAATGGGGTTTTCCCAAATTCATGTGCTAAAAAACACGCTTTTGATCTCAAAACTATATTTTAGAAGTATTTCCGACAATGAAAAATCCTACTGATGAATCCACTGACTGGAGTATTTGAAACCGGTTTGGGAATACCAAAAATGTCTATTTAAATGTCTATGTTAAGAAATTTAATTTTTCTTTTGCATTTTTTCAACTTGAACCCTTATTAAAATAAAAAAAAAATTTGACTCAATAAAAATTGTACAAAAAAAAAAATTTACACTCAAAAATGTCTAAAACGTGCAAAAAAAATAAATCTTCATTGTAAGTACCTCTATTAAACTTTTTTTACTCTTGTGTGTATGACCTGTTATGTACTAGATATTAATGAGCTTACAATACACCAGTGCAAAAATGTGTTTATATTTACAAAAAAAAAAAAATAACTTGGCCAAAGGTCAACATTTTTTTTTATGTAAATACTTCTGTTTCTGAGCTTGGTGATGATGATTATGACAAATTTGTTCGTATGTTGTTAGAGATGAAATTGAAGCTGATGTTATTACAGTTATTGTTGTTGTTTATGATGTTGCGCAAATGGTGTTTTATGGTTTGGATATTGTGGTTTCCTAAACAACATGTTTTGTTGTAAGTTACAAAACATGTTTTTAAAATTAATTACCAGAAAATTGTGAAATGACTTCATTTTTAAAACAAAATATACAGTAGACGTGCGGTTTTTTCTATTTAATTATATGATTGCAATTGAATGTTATAAATCGTCTGATGACCGATCAAATTTAAGGAAACAAAGTTGTATAAAAAATATACACCATAACATAATTGTTAAGGGCAAATTTTTAAAATGGAATTTTAGAAATACATTAAGAAATAAATAAAGATTATCTGCTGGAAACTTTGAGAATATGAGAAGAGAGAACAATTAGTGAACAAGCACGGCACGGGGGACGGTTTCCAATTAGAGTGAGTTTTGCCACCTTTAAAAAATAGAACAAGTTTTATTTCACACCGGCGCCGGCCACCGGTTTTATCTGTCAAATCGTATGGAAAAAGTCGTGCCGGGCTTGTTCTGTTTCTACTCTAAGATCTATAAGGTTTTGACAAACTATTTCCCAACTTCGAAATAAGCGTTAGTATACTTTCATCAAAAAACACATTGTAACTTTTTTAAAGCAATAAATTAAAAATTATCTATAATGACAATATCATAAATAGAAATATTTTTGGGCATCGAGCTAGAATACTACTTTAATCGAAAAAAAAAACACATACATTTATTTAAATTAAAGTTGTCTTTGAACATATTTCGAAAGAAACTATAAAAATTGTAACGTAAAAATTCGTCAATTATAAAGATCTTTCCAAACATTTTATATAAATCTAAAAATAAATTTTGAAAGAAAAGGTCGAATAAAAAAAAAATAAAAAAAAAAAAATTTTTATTAAATCGAAAAATGTTGCTCCCAAGTCGTGCTGTGGCTGGCACTGAAAGGACTATGACAATAAATAATAACACTTAAATGTATGTTATTTATGTTATTTATTTCATTTTAATTTTAATATTAATTGCCACACTCACATATCTTTTGTATTTAACTTTTGTCACATAGATTGCAAATATTTAAATAATAATTTGCATATTTTTAAACATATAAACAGAATATCAACATAAACAGAATATCATAAATACATGACAACCACAAAAAAAAAGTAGAAAATTCGGCACTAGCCGAACCTAATAAGACCCTCCACAATGCTCTTTTTAAGTGATTTCAAAATATTTTATTTTCAGTAAAATTTTTTTTTTTTTTAATTTTTGTGAAAAAAAAAATATTTTTTTTGGGTGTAAAAGTTTTTTGAGTGTAAAATTTTTTCGAGTGTAATTTTTTTTTGTGCAAAAATATTTTTGAGTGGCAAAAATACCTTGGTAAATATTTTTCTGATTTATTAATGTGGGTTTTTTCAACACGTGAATTTAAGGTGTAACGAATATGAAATTCATGGGTTTGCAAGTAACTTTCGCTAAAATTAATACAAACTAGACTAGAGGAACAAGAAATATACATGGCAACCCAGGCAGAAAAATACGAACGGGAGAGCGCTGGCAAAGTACTTTTTATGGTCGCTTGAGTGCTGGGAAAGCATCACAGTTTAGTACTCTCCCAGCGTCCAAAATGATAACCACGGTAAACGGTATGCCGCTGCTATTTTAAAGCGCTTTAAAAGCGCTTTAAAAACTAAAAATATGGTACTATTATATCACTTTTAGAACAAAAAAATGGGACGCATCAAAATTGTATAAGTCCATAAGACACAAATTTTTGGTGCGTTTATTTGAATATAGAAATTTATTAAATTAGGATAAAAAATTGATTGACTAATTTATTAGGATAAAAAAAAATTTCGACAAACTTTGAAATATTTTCCTGAAAATTTTGTTTTCCGTTTTCTTTGCGTTTTGGAATAAAATATTTATTAAAAATGATTTTAGGAAAAATTTTGGAAAAGTCTCGAAAAAAAAGTGGTGTAATGACCCGAAACGGGTTGTGTTCTTAAGGGATAGGTCCAGTGACATTTCATATCCGAAGTTTAAGACACTTTCTCACGAAAGAAACAGGTGTTTTTATATAAAAGGTGTCAAGTTTGTAATATGTGGGTCATTTTGTATAAGTGACATATCGCTCCTTTACTTGTATAGTGTCATAACTCAAAATATTTCATTTTGTAGAAAACACGTTTAAAGTTTACTATTGAAACTGGTTTTTAATTGAAAAAGGCCGGTACATAGAAAATGTAATAATGGTGTATACTCTTCTCAAACGGTGAGTTCAAAAGATATTAATACGAATTTTTGATACAATATAAATCATGATATAACGAATAATTCTGCATCATTAACTCAAAAAACGCATTTTTTGAGTTATGACACTATACAAGTAAAGGAGCGATATCATGAGCACTATCAAGGACCGGACACTAATCCTGCAGGGAAATAAAAAACATTCCAATTGTTATGAAAATTAATAAATTTTAATAAAAAATTTATATTTTGAACGGATTTAAATAGAAAAACATTGGCAAAGCGCTTGGAAAGCACTTTTTCGAATTCATACTACCTTCTACACAATAAATTAAGTGCTTTGCCGAGCCTTTTTCTTTGGAACGGTTGGCAGTTTCTGCCTGGGAAGCTTCATCAGCCTCAATTGTCTTTTAATTGTCTTTCGAAAGTTGGTATGTTTTTTAATGCATAATTTTGCAAAAACACCCTTGCAGAAATTCACTCTTTTGCTTATAACTTTTAAACCACTCGACCGGTTTAGCTGAAATGCAATCCCAACCTGCCGCGGTAAATTTAAAATATATGTTCCAAGCTACAGTAACCTCGTCTTAGTCCTTCGAAAGTTAGCGTGTTTTCAACAGAAAGACAGACATACGAACGGACGGACATTCATAGATCGATTTATAATCGATCAAGGATCATGAATATATGGGGCATTCCATGTAAAATGGAAATTTTGAAATATTTTTTTTTTTAGATTTTCCTAATTTTTTAACAGTTTTAATTACCGTTTGAAAACTCCTTCGTGGTAAGTTTTAGGAATTTTTTGTTGACCCGTTCAAAAGATATACAATTTTTAAAAATTCTATATCTTTTAAACGGCTCATCAAAAAAATCAGAAAATTTACCACAAACGAGTATTTAAAGTGTACTTATAACTGCTAACAAATTGAGAAATAAAAAAAAAAAAAAGAAATTAAACTGTCCGATTTGACATGGAATGTCCCATATATACTTTATGGGGCTCTAGACCGATATTTTGAGGTGTTACACACGGAATGACAGACCTTCTATCACTAGAGTGGAGGGAATAAAAACAACAACACTCAAATTAATAATGTCTGAAGTAGTCCAAAGGATTGTGTATGAAAACCATAAACAAATCCATCTATCACAACAAAAATGCATCCAATAAAAAACAATAAACTAACTGAGATGAGAGTGTGAGTGGCATACATATCTTCATCATAATCAACCTTGAATATGAATATTATCAATGAACAGTAACATCGTCATCAAAACTAACAGGATAAAAGCAAACACAACTACATAAATATACTTGTACACTCAAAAGAAAACCTCTGGCAAAAAATCTGTAAAACGACTTTCTGTAAAACGACTGAATTAGCATTCTTTCAACAGATTGTTCTTTATGAAAAGAATATTTTACTAAAATCTCTGTAATTCAGTCTTAGAAAATAACAGACATTTTACTAAGTTTTTACTGATCTGTTTGCTGAATTTCAAAATATTTTTGAGCATATTTTAAGCAGATTATATTTTAATCATACAAAAATAATTTGCTATCATTCTTTTTCCAAGAAAACTTTGTTTTTTTTAAGTTTTTTTCCGTTTTTTATAAAATTTAATAGATATTTCTATACATATTTTTTGAACATATTCTTAGCAGATTATTTTAAAATTTCACAGAAATAGTTTGCTGTCATTATTTTTTAATTATTTTATTTTTCAAAGTGTTATTTTTTTTTTTTTCGTTTATTATACAATTTAAATGATATTTCTGGACAGATTTTTGAACATATTTGTAACAGATTATTTTGAAATTTTACAGAAATAGTTTGCTGACAGTATTTTATCAAGAGAATTTTATCAAGAAAAGTTTTTTTTTAATTTATTTTTTTTTTCGTTTTTATACAATTAAAAAGATATATTTGAACATATTTTTAACAGATTACTAAGAATTTTTACAGAAATAGTTTGCTGTTATTTTTCATTCAAGAAAGTTTTCTACGGGCTGGTAATTTTTCAAAAGCGCATCAATAATTAACATCAATCATTGCCTAAGTTCTTATAATTTTGACATTTGGAAACATTGATAAGCAATAATCATTGCTAATAAAGTGACAAGTTACCAGCCCTAAGTTTTTATTTTTCAAATTTTTCAAATTGCTTCCTCTGCTGTCTCGACAGATTTCTCTGCTGATTTCACCTAGATAATCATGACAGATATTTAGCAAACCGCGTTTGCCAAAATCAGCTGATTTCTCATACACTCAAAAAAATACGTTAGTAGATTTACTAAATTTTTTTGCTAACGCTAGTTAGCTAACTTTTAGCAAATTTTTAGTTGAGATTAGCATGTTAGCAAAAAATTCTTGTATACTTCATTTAGCACATTAGCAATTTTAAACAAACTTTGAACTAATTTCTTTGGCTAAATTTGAAATTGAGTTGACTACATTTTTACAAGATTTTTTGCTAATATTAGCAAAATAAATGGTAAATTTTTTTTTATTTTCAGAAAACTTAAAATGGCGCTATCTCGGAAACTAAGCCAAATAGAGCAAAATGGAGGCCATTTTTGGTTCTTAGAATCTCCATAGTATCGCCGGTCCTCTTCACATGTGTAGACCCTAATGGGCCCTAACTTTGGATCCAAAAAAGTTAGCATTCCCGAAAATTTTAAAATGCTCATATCTCGGTAAATATTGCCGACACAACAAAAAGTCCAAAAGCGTTTTTGTAGCTCTCACGTAGAACAAGACCGCTCAAGAAAGCTCTCCGAGTAATATTTTTGAAGTTATCGAGTTTTTTAATTCTCAAGACCCCAGTGATCCCCTATAATCACGTATCTCAAAAACTAAGCAAGGTAGAGCGAAACGGACACAAATTTTGGATCAAAAACTATGACGATTTTTAAGGAACCCAAATAGGTCTAGGCCCATCGGGGTCTGGACCCTTCGGGTCCGAACCCAATGGGGTCCTCAGATGTGTATAAACTAAGTTCAAAAAAAAAAATATTTAGTTAACTAATTATTGGCAAAACATTTTTGCTAACTTTAGCAAAAAAATTGTGGGTTCAAAATCAGCAAATTTTCTTGTAGGTTTACAAGCTTTTTTTGCTAACATTACAGTTTTTTTTTTGAGTGTATGGCTCAAAATTGGTCTACATATTTTCAGCAGATTTTTCTGCTGATTAGACAGAGAATTTATTTTGAGTGTATAGATGTATAGATTCAAAAGCATACATTGAGGCAAAATTTATGACAATATTATCGTCATCATCCTCATCAACATAAACATTATTGTAAAGGATACCAATGCTACTAGGTCAACAGTTTTCTTTTTTTATTAACTTAAATGTATTACCAGAAATAACACCCCATAAATATCTCATCATAATATTTATGTTTGTCATAATTTACAAAAGACCTAAGTGTCATTTTTGAAAATTAGTTTTAACGAAAAATGTGAAAATTTTGACAATAATATTAGAGTGGGCCAAAATTTGTTTAATTGTCATTATCTAAACTGACCTTGCGCAAAAGATAGTCATGGAAAACCCCAATCTATTTTTTTTTTAAATTTCGAATTTGAGGCCTTTTTATACCCTCCAACTACAGTATGGGGGTATACTCACTTTGTCATTCCGTGTGTAACGCATCGAAATATCAGTCGGGGACCCCATAAAGTATATATATTATTGATCAGTGATCGATTCTAAGACATTCTAGCGATGTCCGTCCGTCCGTCCGTCTGTCCGTCCGTCCGTCCGTCCGTCTGTAGTTAACACGATGCAGTCCAAAATAAAAGAGCTAGACCCCTCAAGTTTGGCATAAATATGTCTTATGTTCCTAGGCAGGTTAAGTTCGGAAATGGGCCAAATCGGACCAGGGGGAAAAAAGTTCCCCCTTGAAGAACTAAACCAACCTCTTAAAAATGCTAATTTTTTTGAGGTTTTTTTGTATTTTTGTGAACCAAATGAGACATTTTTATGTTCGTAGAAGTTTATAGTCCTGCTCTTGGACCCAGGGGAGTAAAAACTGTCGCTTTTTTTGCCCCGCCCCTCTTTTAAGGGCGTGGATAAAAAAATAATTTAAATAATTATTAAACTATAATACTTAAATGCACAAAGCAGACAAAAATGGACTTGTAAACATATACCGCGAGGGCCAATGAGTCACTCCAGCTCACCGACCCCTACCCCTACCTTGCCCCCCTTAAAACAACGCCGCTGTCAAAATTTTTTTTTTATTTTTTTACATGTTGGAGGGTATAATAGATTCGGCACAGCCGAATTTAACACTCTCACTTGTTATTATTCAAAATGGTCAAAATAAAAAAAAACATAAAAAAACGGACGTTTTCAAAGCCCTTTGATAAAAAATTAAAAACTTCAGTGAGCCATAAAAAAGATATCCGAACTAGATACAAAATCTTTTTGCAACCGCCTCTACTTGGTTGTCTACTTTCTTTTGGCGTTGAAGCCATTGAAGTTAATTTTTCTTGTTGCACAGTGTAATGGGTCCTAAGTCCTAACAAGTACCAATTGGATATATTTTTGTGAAAACCTTTAATTTGAAAACACAAACAAACCAAATTAAAGTGAAATAGGATCGTTTTTAAAGTTACACCGATTTAACTGAGTATCGAAAATTTGTATGGGGTACTGAGTCCAATTTTTTTTTGATTTTAATACGGTTTGTATTTGGGCAAACATTTTTAAGCCGAATTGATTAATAGTTGCGACCTGGCGAAAAGACAGTGTGTAGACAGACATCTTTAAATTAACTCAAAAAGTAATTCTAACTCGATCGGTATACTTCAGAGTGAGTCAAGGACCAAAATTTCGGGCAGTTACAAACATCAGTAGAAAGTCATAATATAAACCCTGCAACAGATTCAACCCCATGGAATGTATTTCCAACGTCAAACTGTTTTGAAATTTTGAAATTTCACTCAAAATATTATGTTAGTAAAATCAACTGAAAATGTCAGTTATAATAACTACTTTGTAAGTTGCTTTGGGGTCAACTACTTTTTCAGTTAAATTAACTAACAATGTTAGTTATTTTAACTGACAAAAAACAACTGACTTATGTAGTAAAAACTACTTACATTTGTAGTTAAAACAACTAAAATGTAGTAAAAATAAAATAATCAATAAATATTTTTTTTTTCAAAAAATTTTTCAGAAAAAAAATTTGAAGACCAAATTCTTTCATTTTTTTTTTTTTTAAAGTTGTGAAAAATAAAAAAAAAACTATTTTTTTTTTTAAAAAAGTTGTGAAAAATAAAAAAAACGAAAATTTATTTCTTTTCTGGACAAAATTTTTTCAGAGATAACAAAAATAAAATTAACTACTTTAAATAACTGTTACTACATCACAGTACTTTTTTGTTAGTTATTCAAAAAAAACTACTTAAAATAACTAACAGAAATAGTTGTTTAATATTTTTCATACAAAAACAACAGACTTTGTAGTTGAAAACAACCAACTACTGTAAAATATACAAACAACTAACATGTTGTAACTTACAAAATTTTCTGAGTGTTCAATACAGTTTTTGTAATAAATTTTCACATGGAAATGGAGTAGTGTTTTTTGTTTTTAACAATTGTTGTTTACATTTATAAATTTTACTAGACCAAAGTTTTCTTGTAGTAAACAACTAAAAGTTTTTTTTTTATCGTCCCCAGAATTGTAAACGGACTTAACTACACTATTAATTACACTGTGCAACAGTGAAATAACACAAGAACTTGAATATATAGGTTCGATTCTGTTACCAAAGGGTAGTAAAACCCTTTGCTCAGATTATCCAGTTTGGTGACCAATTCCTATTTATGGGCCTCCATAGATTCAGAAAAGCATTGGAACCCTCAAAATATGGTGTCATCAGTTTTTGCCCAAAAGCTACTCAGAAAAAAACGAATTATTATATTGACCCCCATATTTCTGAATACAATTAACTTTTTCACTGAAAATGCTCCTATATGGAAATTTCAACTACCGTTTGTAAATATTGATTGTTGAAAAAAAAAATTAAAAAAAATTGATAAACGAGTTTGTAATAGTTCTCTAAATTATTATTTGTATTGACTAATGTACAAAATCTTGATTTTTTTTTCAACAAAGAAATTCAACAAACACAAACGCAATTTGTTGATCTGACAAACGTAAAAAATCTTATTTTTTTTTCAACAAAGAAATTTAACAAACTAATTGTTGACATGATAAAATAATTTTGAAATAAAATTACTTGACTAAGGGCGGATTACTCAATGAAAAGTTAGCTGCTAACTGCCGATTTAACGGAGCCTTATGTCAAAATTTTTATGAAAAAGTTAAATTAAACGGCGAGTTATTTTATAACGGAGCATTGAGTAATCCAGCCTAAGTTTGTTGAAAACAACATCGAAATTTTGTATAATGGACTAACATGCGGCCGTTTTAACTAAATGTTTGGTTGATACCATGTTAAGTTGATTTAAAATTAATGTTTGTTGATTTAAATTTGACGATTTTATTTTCTGTGTAAGTCAGAGCTGGTGCTATAGCTTTAGTATATTTGGAAAAAAAAAAATCGGAACATACCTATACCCTATCTCTACTCCCTATGGGGGCTCCCATACAAAATGTCATTTCTATAAAATGTTCTCCTACTGCTCTAACTGTGCCAAGATTGCCCCTAGTAAAATATATAACAGACCCCCAATAGTTTTTGAACATCAACATTTTTTCAGAACATATCTACCCTCTATCATTAACCCTTAAAGTGGTTCCCATACAATTTTTTTCTATTTTTTTTAGTTTTTCTTACTAAATATTTTTTTTTAATTTGTATGGGGGCCCTTTTAACCGTTAAAGCTATATTCCATTTAAAAAATATTTGATTTGTATAAAAAAAAATTAAATTCTCTAAAAACTACAATAAAAGCCCGTTAATACAAATTTTAATTGTTAAAATATTAAGAATGACAAAAAAAATTAAATTTTTTTTTAAATGAATTTTTAAATATTTTAGCGGCTGGGTTATGAACTCATGTGGATGATAGATTGTTCAGATATATTTTTTCCAGATTTTACTGTTGCCTAATATAAAAAAAATATCATTGACGTATGTTTGTTGTCATACTTTTGTTAAATATCTTTGATTACCTCCTTCTAACAATCCATATAAAATGTTTTCCATTTGTTTTGCCTAAAAGTCTTTTGATGTTTTAAAAATATGCTTCTATGTGTTATTTGAGTGCAAAAAAAAAAAAAACGATGATATCCTTTCAAAAGTAAAATTCAACAATTTCCATTTAATGTGCAAAAACAAAAAATAATTCTATACGAAAAGTTAATAAGGCTTTAAATTTACAATGAAGGTGTAGAAATAGATTTTTTTTATTTTGGGCAAAAATTTTTTTCCAATCGATTAATTAAACGTTGAACAATAATGTTGTAAAGGCTATTTAAAGGTTTCGGTGTGAGGCAACGGTAACACTGTGCTATAAAAAGAAAAAAAAAAACGGAATTTACAATTTAATAGAACTAGTTTAGGTAGAGTCGGACGCGGATTTAGCAATTCAAATAACTGCTGGTTGTCCCCATACGATAATTTCTAGATCCTTATTTTCATCTACCGAAACAATTCATATTGATAATCGACAATAAGGTTTACAAAGTTAATTAAAAACAATTTTTTACCAATAAATTTTGTAATTTTTAGTAAAGTTTTCGACTAGAGCAACAACCTACACTAGGCTAAATAATGATTATAAAACTACCGTAGAACAGTGTGTTTATATAGTTATAATGATTTAAAGCCAACAAATTGATTACTAAATGTAAAAGAACTGTACGAACGTTAATACAACACAACAACGAGTACAATTAGGTCAATTTGGCACAATGAAAGTTTTCTTCAACATGTTTGTTTGATGAAATTGAAAACATGTTAAATAATGAAGAAATTTTATGTTTTGTGGTTTTCGGTTGGTGGAATTTATAGTAATTTATTTGCTCATTTTTGGTAAATTACACTGTGCAACAAATTTTGGGTCTTCGAGTGTATCTTGGAAGGGATCCAAAAAAAAAAAAAAAAATAAAGTATACCAATAGAAGACCAAACCCCCCGAAGGGTTTTGAAAACTTAGCTCGAGTTTTTTTTTATGGCCCACTGAAGTTTTTAAATTTTTTTCAAAGGCGTTTTGAATAAGTCAAAAAAAAGTATTAAATCTAATTCTGAGGTAAATAATGTTAAGACATGTCATCAGTAAAATTTTATGGCGGTTCTTTTCTTAGAATTTATTAGCCCTCTATCTCCCATTTTTAGGGGTCATTGTGGTCCTTTTTTCAAATATCCTCATAGAACACCAATAAAACGTGCGTTTTAAGGGTTAAAATGTTTTACACAAATTTTTTGCATCAAATTTTACTAGGGGTTGTCTAAGATCAAAAGTTCGTGCGAAAAGTGCAAAATGCTTAAAAAAAGTAAAATTGTAAATTATCATATACCACCGTTTGACAAATTTCAAAATTTGGCTGTACACATGAACCGGACTAAACAATTCTGAGAGTAAGGCCAAAAATAAAATACCCGTGTCTCCCAGTTTTTCTAGATCAATTCGCGTTTTCGAGAAAAATGCAAAAAAACATTTCTTTTTGTACTATAGAAAAAATTCATTCCAGTCAGAAAGTGGGTATAAAAATAACATTCTCTTGTCTCTCAGCTTTTTAAAGTCAATTCGAGTTTTTAGCGAAAAATGCAAACAAAATATAATGTTAAATTGTGTTTCTCAAAAGAAGTGTGCAATAAGTCGAAAAAATGTAGAAAATTTACTTCTGAGGAAAATAGTGTTAATTGATATGTTCAGTAAAATTTAGTGACGGTTCTTTTCTGGAAATATATTAACCCTCTTTCTGCAGTTTTTATTTATTTATTTAGGGTTAACTGTTGGCCTTATTTCAAACACTCTTTTAGAAACCCATTAAATCGTGCGTTAAGATGGTTAAAATGATCCACAAAAATGTTTAGCATCAAATATCACTAGGGGTTGTCAAAGGCCAAAAAGTTCGTAAGATGTTAGCAAAATGCTTAAAAAAGTAAAATTGTAAAGTATCATATTTTATTAAATTGTGTTACACCAAAGATACTTTACAATTTTACTTTTTTGAGCATTTTGCTAACATCGCACAAATTATTGGCACTTGACAACTCCTAGTGAAATTTGATGCAGAACATTTTAATCCTTTAAATGCATGATTTAATGGTTTTCTAACAATAGAAATGAGGACAAAAATGACTCCTAAAAACGGGAGATAGAGGGTTAATATATTCTACGAAAATAACCGTCTTTAAACTTCACTTAGTATATTTTTAAACTTTATTTAGCTTACTTGTAGATTTAATAAATTTTTCGACTTATTTCACACTACTTTGGAGAAACACAACTTTTTTTATTGGAGTTTTTCGCGAAAACGCGAATTGATCTAGAAAAAGTGGGAAGCCACGTGTATTTTATTTTCAGCCCTACTTTCCGAATTTTCCGGTCTGGTCCATGTGTATAAAAGTGTGTCGGACGGTGTACAATTAAATTGTTTTTCAACAAAGTCGTGTGAAATAAGTCGATCAAATATTATAAATCGGCTTCTGACCTAAATTACAATAATAGATGTCTTGAGTGAAATTTGAATGCGGTTCTCTTCTTAGAATATATTAACCCTCTATCTCAAATTTAAGTAAAAATTACATTGGGAGCAAAACTGAAAAAAATTCAAAAAATCTGAAAAAAAATCAAAGTGTCCGACATATTGGACTTTCCGAAATTCAGTATTGTTAAGCTCTTATTATCAAAAATGTGTAAATTTTGATGAACTTTATATGACGACGTAAGATCATATAAAATAATCTCTATTAATACATATTTAGCTATCACGTGTTTTTTGCATTATGAAAAATTTCTGATAGTTCGGCTTTTATTATGATTTTCCCGAAAAATGGCAGATCAATCAGAGTGTAAGTCCTTGTTGGTATAAAAAATTCCTGCGAATTTTGTACACTTGCCCAAAACATTAAATCATGATAATGTTTTGCGGAAGATTTGGGTGTACTTGCCAAAGCAAATTTTTAAAAAAATAAAACAATTTTATATTACTCTGCTATTCCATGCAAAACGAATTGAAATATCAGTCGAGGACCCCATAAGAAAACCAAAATAGCTGCCATTTCGTAAGTGAGTGCAAAAATAAGTGCAAAAAAGTGTTTTTACATTTTGGAGAAAAGATTCGGCACCAAAGAATAAAACACTCTCACTTGTTTTATGTACATCTGATAAACAAATGGAACATTTTTCTGCGAAAAGCTCAGACTTGGTGAAAAAGTAGTTTTGGCAAAAAATTGATTTTTTTCACGAAAAACAAAATTATGTTAAAAAAATTAAATGAACCCAAAATTTTTGGTGACAAAAAGTTTTTGATTAATTTTTTTTAAGTTTTTGATTAATATTTTTGATGAAAAGAAAAATTGTTTGATGTAAAAAAAAATTGATAAAAAAAAAAATATAAAAAAAAAAATTTGGGTGAAAAAAAATTGATAATAAAAAATTTGATAAAAAAATATAATAAAAAAATTTGATGAAAAAAAAATTGATGAAAAAAAATATGATAAAAAAAATATATGCAAAAAAAAATTTTGATGAAAAAAAAAAATTTGATGAAAAAAAAAATTAATGAAAAAAAATTGATGAAAAAACAATAAAATTGATGAAAAAAAAAAAATTTTATGAGAAAACAAAAAAAATTATAAAAAAAAATTCTGATGAAAAAAAAAAAAAATTGATGAAAAAAAAAAAATAATAAAAAACAAGTAAAAAAGTTAAATTCGGCCTTGCCGAATGTAGTGATACCCTCCACAATTTCAAAAAGGTTATTGCAAAAAACTTTATTTAAAAGGAAATTACTTTAAAAAAAAATTTCCGCGAAAAAAAATTTTGGTAAAAAAAAATCCGCGATTTTTTTCTTTTTTTGTCAAAAAATATGTTCGTACTTGTTTAAATACCATTTGGTGTTCAATTATGTTCACATATGTCAACCAGAAGCCGAATTGAAGCATTTTGTATTTTTAGGTTATGTTGAATGTACTGAAATTTTTGAGATGTGCTTACATTTTCGTCCATAACTTTTGAACCGCTGAACCGATATCGCTCAAATGCAATACCAAACTTCTCGGGAGAACATCCAATAAATATGTTAAGTTTCAGTCATCTCTGTGCAATATTTTGTCTGCGACAGCATTTTCCACAGACAGACAGACAGACAGACGGACAGACGGACAGACGGACATCGCTAGAATGTCTTAAAATCGATCGGGCATCATGAATATATATACTTTATGGGGTCCCAGATTGATATTTCGATGAGTTACAAACGGAATGATAAACTTATATATACCCTCTATCACTAAGTGGAGGGTATAAAAAAAGGAAGAGAGACAAGTGCTTCTTCTTCTTCTTCTTAATGTCATTTTTTCCAAATGACAGTGTCGACGTATAAAAAGACAACCAGAAACATATGGTTTTTACTGTGGTCTTTACTAAAGTATTTTGTGGGGATGAAGTATGTGTTTAGAGGTGGTTTTTGCATTTCTTTCATTGTTTTTTTTTTTTTTTTTTTTTTACATATTGGGATTATATATATATATTTTTTTTTGTTTATAATATTTTATTAAGGTTCCCTTTTTTTAATATTTTTTTTTTTTTTTTTATATTTTTAATCAATTTTTTTTTTTTTTAATTAATTTTCTTTTTTTGATCTGTTTTTTATATTTTTTAGTCAATTCTTTTTTTTTAATTTAATTAATTATTTTTTTTTTTTTTTATAATTACAAATATATTTAAAATCACAGGTCATTAATACAATTAAAGCGAATAGCTACATGCGACCAGCGCGATGTAAATAATACAAGAATGAGATCATTTTTCGAAAATTTACAAATATACGATAAATATACAAAACAAACAAAAAAAAAAAAATTATTATTAAATATACATAAAAAGATAGTATATTTAAGTTACAATAATAAAAAACGAACACTCTGATAGAGTAATGTAAAATATATATCTTAATAAATAAAATAACAGTGGTAAAAAAAAAAAATAAAAATTAATTAATATAATTAATTTACAAAATACGAACACTCTTAAAGAGTAATATACTAACAATATACTTATATCTAATTGACTCTTGGTTTTGGCTATGCGATATCAAATTTTAATATTTGCCTTCTTGAAGAAGGCAAATATCAATTTGAACACAACAACGTTGTTCTCTCTAATTAGAGATGGAAGATCAAAACTGTGGATATTTAATCTGTGCAAATTGTCTATCAGGTTCAAGCGAATGGACCTATCTATTTCAGAGCACTCAAATAAAAGGTGACCCGGAGATTGAATTTCGCCACACGAACAGAGATTGCTTTGGACAATGTTTATTTTAAAAACATGGTCCAAGCATCTTGTATGATTAAATTTCAATCTGTTCACCATGCAGATAACATCCCTTGTAAGACCGCAATTGTCAAACCAAGGTTTCACGTTTACGCGGGAATTAAAATTATATAGGTGTCTCCCGAATTCAGAATGAGAGACAAGTGCATTAGCTATGCACATTAAAACAACTAAACACACAGCTGATTTTGACAATATTGCGATTTTGGATAAGATAAACAATGAGAGAAAGAGGTACACAGTGGAAAGCCTAAGAATACAGGAAAACATAAATACAACTATGAATTTGAAAGAAGATACTAACAAGATCAACTCTAGCTACAGCGTTGCCATACAAAGAAATTTACTGTGATATTATATTTTAAGCCGTGTTTATTATAAAAATTTTATGTTAAATGTTTAATGTTTTTTGTTTTATGTTTAATGTAAAATATAATTAATTTAAATGTGATTTAAAAGTATTTATGTTACTGTAAGTAAATTAAATATGTTTTTGGTGTAATATTATTGTTTTTAACATACATATTATTTTATATTTTGAAATAGACGTCTCTTGAAAAAGTCAACAAATAATTGGCGAAACGTCCAGAAAAACTAGTAAAATAAATGCATTTTTATTTACAATAAAGAAATCATAGGTCTGACTAGCTTATAAAACACAACAAAGGATTGAAAAAACTGACCAAATATAACTAAATTGAAAAAAAAATTATGAAAAAAAAAAAATGATGAAAAAAAAATTTGAGAAAAAAAAAATTATAAAAAAATGATGAAAAAAAAGTTTGTTGAAAAACAAAAATTATGAAAAAAAAAAGTTTAATGAAAAAAAATTGGTAAAAAAAAAAAATTTGATGAAAAAAAAGAGTTGATGAAAAAAAAGAGTTGATGAAAAAAAAAAAATTGATGAAAAAAAAAAATTGTTTTTGTTGAAAAATAATTATGTTACTTTTTATACACCAGCTGGTGAAAAACGGTTTTATTCATCACGAGTTGAATTATTATCCAAGTTACAAACCCAAGTTATTAAAATTTTTGGTTTTAAGATAATGAAAATAGTAATTCTTGTTTTCTTTTCCGTTAATTGTTAGCTAATATAGTCAAACTAAGGTGGCGTCCTGCAACTTTTTTAAAATTAGACACCAGCCTAAAAACATTATCATGTTAAAACATTTGTTTGATGTTCAGTTTTTATTAATGACTACTTCTGTCCTTTGTTTCAAAAATAACACACTAAAAAATAAAGACTTTCATTAACATTAAATTTTTAAAGTCATTTATTTTTGTTCTTTATGTAAAAACTACTGATAATTCTTTAAATTTTTAATGATTTGTGTAAGTATTTTTTTTAAATTGTTGGTATTTTTAAAGATATATCATTAGTTTTTACCTACACAAGTAGGTTATTTTTTTGTAGAAAAAAAGTTAAAAAAATTATTAATAGAAATATAAAAACATGTTTGTATCAAGACACTTTGGTACGATGGGTAGAGTGTCTGGCCAGAATGTAGTTGATTGCGGGATCGATTCCACAAAATTTTATTAAAAATTTTTAAAAAAATATATCAATAGAAAATTGTAAAAATAACCTACGAAAACATTAAAAATTAATTGGTTAAAATAACAGAACTATCATTAATTTTTAATGTTTTCGTAGGTTATTTTTTTCGAATTTGTTTGTAAAAATGAATGAAAAAACTTAATTTTTTAATGTTATTTATTTTAGAAAATTTTGTCAACAGTAAAAATAAATGTTGGTGTTTGTTAAAATAAATGAATAAATACTGGAATGGTTTTCAATTGTTTATTCACTGGTTTTAAATGTGTTTTTCATTTGTTTTTCCCTACGAACTATTTTGAGTGTACTAATTGTAAGTGGTACGTGCGACATTTTCTTCTATTGGTGGCTCAAATAGTTAAGGCGTCGTCAATAAACACACATTAACTGGGTGGAGAAGCATTTCTTTATTTTTTTAATATGTATATTAATTTGACAGTTTTATTTATTTTAATAGAATTTTAATTATTAAAAAAAAAAAACTATTCAATAGGCATATTGATGACATTTTTTCATGGCATGATGAAATGTGTCATTACTTTCATTTTGATGACATGTTTTATCATATTGAAGAAAAGCTTCATTAATATGATGAAATTTGTTATCAAAATGTTTCATCAATATGGTAAAGCATTTTTCTTTGTGTTTAATATATTTCAGTTTTTTCGATTAAGCATTGCAGTATACCAAATCTGAAATTTGTACATTTTCTATGAAATGTCTCAAGTACTCTTTCATATAAAGATGTTTACAATATATTGATAATAATTTATTAACAAGAATGCAAATATCCTTTTTTACTTTCAATTTCATTCATATTTGTTTGCCTTAACAAAAAAAAAAAAAAACAGCATGTAGTATACTTATCCTGTCAATTACGTGCTGTGCAAGTCTATGCATGCCATTTCTTTTATTTTTTTTTTAATGTATATAACATGAATAAAATAGCCATGTCTATAGCAGGTTTTTCCGGATCTTGTGAATTTTTTTCCAGTTATATTTTTTTTATGTATTAAAATGCATACATAGTGAGTGCCAAGTGTAGTGAATATAAAATGAAATTTGAAGTGTCATGTTTTACATTTGTAATATTTGTTTGGGCACAGCAGCACCAGCAGCTTCACAAACTTCAACAGCAACCAAATACCAATAATTGTAGTAGCAACAGCAGCAGCATCAACCATAGAGTGTTGTACATAAAATTTATGTTCTATACTCTATACTGCACTTATACACAAGCATTTTGTTTCAAAAGATCATGCACATAAAAGAGAACAAAATAAAAAGAACATACATATGAACATTTTCAAATGTGTGTTTTTTTTTTAAGTTTTTGCTGGTACATGTATTTGCTAAATTGCAACTTGTGTCTGAATTTATGTTACTAATGGGAATTTTTTTGGAAGTTTAAAAAAAAACTAATGGAAAAAAACAAGAAATGAAAGAACAAATAGTTTATATATTTTATTAAGTATAAAAGAAAAATTGTACCGAACAGAGATACTTAAACTTTTATTGTTGTGCACACTTAAAAAAACCTTAAGTTTGAGCCCAGTCGTAACGTTTAATTATAATCTTCCGCTCTCTCTTTTGCTATGGTTAGCCGTCTGCAGCGCGAATTATAAAGAGAGTCTTTTTACGTGAAGTTTTAAAAAGTTAAGAACCACTGTTATTAAGTGTTTGCTACACTAGAGCTCAATTAGATGTTGATAATAAATTGGCACTTAAAATTATTTTAATAGCATTAATAGCTTTAAATTGAGCAATTTATTAATCTAATAAAAAACATCCTGCGAGTAATAAAAAAATTAAACTAAATTCGACGGGAAAGTTTTGGGGGAGATTTTTTTGAGGGAAAGGCACCTTCCCACTCACCATAAATGTTCACAAATTCGTTTATTATGATATTTTATTAAATTATTCAGTTTTATCATGCATTATACAGTTTTACCACGCCACAAAAAAAAAGCAAATTTCATACACTCAAAATATTTTGTAGGCAAAATTAAACGAAAAACATATTTAAAACAAGTAATAAAACATTTAAAAACCATCCCAGTAATTATTAATTTGTTTTAACAAATATCAACATTAATTTTTTACTGTTGCAAAATTTTCTAAAATAAATAACATTAAAAAATTACGTTTTTATACCCTCCAACCACAGTATGGGGGTATACTCACTTTGTCATTCCGCTTGTAACGCATCGAAATATCGGTCGGGGACCCCATAAAGTATATATATTATTGATCCATGATCGATTCTAAGACATTCTGTGAATGTCCGTCCGTCTGTCTGTAGATGGCACGATACAGACCTAGGCAGGTCCTAGGCAGGTTAAGTTCGTAAATGGACAAAATCGGCTCAGGGGGAAAAAAGTTCCCCCTTGAAGAACTGAACCAACCTCTGAAAAAATACACTTTTTTTTCATGTTTTTTTTGTATTTTTGTCAAATAAATGAAACATTTGTTATATTTATCGGGATGGGAAGGTGCTCTCAACGTCCCCACTGACCCCCCCCCCCCCCCCCCAAAATAAAAACAAACAACCAGACAATTTTTTATTATTATTTTTTTTTTACATTTTGGAGGGTATAAAAGATTCGGCACAGCCGAATTTAACACTCTCACTTGTTTTCATTCTTTTTTACCAACAAATTCGAAAAAATAACCCACGAAGACATTAAAAATTAATGATAGCTCTGTTATTTTTACCAACAAATTCCAAAAAATAACCTACGAAAACATTAAAAATTAATGATTTCGTAGATTATTTTTTACAATTTTCTATGGAAATATTTATTTTTAAATTTTTATTAACATTTTGGGGAATCGATGCCGCAATCAATTACATTCTGGCCAGACACTCTACCCATTGTGCAAGTCACTTGATACAATTGCGTTTTTATATTTCTATAAATAATTTTTTGATTTTTTTTCTACAAAAAAAAAATAACCTACTTGTGTAGGTAAAAACTAATGATATCTCATTAAAAAATACCAACAAATTAAAAAAAAAAATTACTTACACAAATCATTAAAAATTTAATAAATATTCAGTAGTTTTTTCTTACAGAACAAAACTAAATGACTTTAAAAGTTAAATGTTAATGAAAATCTTTATTTTTCAGTGTGTTATTTATGAAACAAAGGACAGAAGTAGTCATTAATAAAAACTTAACATCAAACAAATGTTTTTTCTATTAAAAACGACTAAACGTAAAACTTTTTAAATAAACTACAAACAGTTAATGACATAATTTTTTGAATGTAGTCCCCTTGGTCCTCTGTAGGTTGATAAACTTCATATCGTCCCCTAAAATGCAAAATGCCCTAACTAACATTATATTAATTTTACAGGAGAATAAAAAAACAGTAAAGAGTAAAATTTTGAATTTGTTAATAACTTTTTTAGTTTTGACTGAATTGGGCTAAAATTTTGTGAGGACGAACATTAATGTTAATATGTATCAAAATTAATCACAAAATTATTAGAAAATATATTTTTAATATCGTCCATTGGCGATTTCGCAATTCACATGTTTTTAATTTTTGGATTTTGAATTTTTTGTTAGTTAGGGCCTTTTGCATTTTAGGTGACGATATGAGCAAATCCATGGGAACTTTTAATTAACAAAATCGCGTTTAATTTAATAGCGTTAAAAGGGTATTCTAAACTTTAATACAAAATTTTGTTTTTGGAAATCCATGGTATCCTTCCATTCAAGTATGGTTTTTAAAATTTTTTGTTGAAATTAAAAAAAAAAAAAAAAAAATTTCTAAATTTTAAATCTTTATAATTTTATAAACAATATTGTTTTTATACGTTTTTTCGTACGACTTACAGTTTCCGAGCACAAAAATGTTAAAAAACTGTCTAAAAGTCAATATTGTCAAAAATGCCGTTTTTTATCTTCCCAAGTATTGATAAAAAAAAATACATTTGTTTTTAATTTTATAAAATAACCAAAAATTAATAAAATCCGTCAGTTAAATTTCCCATTGATTTACTCATATAACAATATTTTCCTACTTGTTTTTTTGTAAGTATTAATTTGTTCTATTTGTTTTTAACAAATGCAGGTTGGGTTTAAAACTGGGCCATTCCAAAAAATTTAGCTCAAATTTTAGTCATTTTTGGAAATGGTGTCTCAGATTAATTTGAGCCTTGACACATAGATAGCCCTCATAAATATAATATATGTACCATATATCGTTTTTTTACATTTGGTGTATTTAACGAATTATGGCGGGTCAAAGATTGACTTTTTAAGCAAAAGTAAGAAAAATACATCACGTTTAAAGAGCTGTAACTTCTTAACCAATGACCCGATTTTCACAAATTTAGGCTCATGTGAAAGCTGGGGTTCTTCTTTTAGAAAATATATTTAAAATAACAAAGTTTTTTTTGCAGAAATGATGCAAAAATGCAAAAACATTTTTTCTTTTCGAATATTTAAAAAACACATCTTCGATTTTTTAAAAAAAAAATCTGGTGAAAAATAACAATGTTTTGTATAACACACAGAAAAAAATATGGGGAAAAACAATTTGAGTAATCACTTGTTTAAATTTAAAAAAAGTTTTGAGTAATTTTTTAATTGACGCAATTAAAAATTTACTCAAAAATTTAAAAACAAATTGAGTAAATAATTTAATAAGAATTTAATAGCTTTTTTAATTTTTTTTGGAATTTTCTTAGTTTTTTTAATTCTCGTTAAGTTTATAGTGTTTTGTATATATACATGAAAGTTTGTAATCATATTTATAAATTTTTTTTATGTCTTTAAGACAAAAATATAAGACAAAAATATATTTGGTAAAGTTTGAAAAAACATGTTTTTTTTCTTTGTAAAAAAATATGAAATTTTTTTAAACTTTGTTTTTTTTAGAGTAGAAACAGAATAAGCCCGGCACGACTTTTTCCATACGGTTTGGCAGATTAAACCGGTGGCCGGCGCCGATGTGAAATAAAACTTGTTCTGTTTTTAAAAGGTGGTGCTTCTTGTTCTGTTCCTGCACTTAATAGTGTCAATTAAAAATTTACTCAAATTTTTTTGGCAAACATTTAATAAATTTTTATTAAAAATTTACTCAATACTATTAAATCGTTTACTGGTGGAAAATTGAGTAATTTTTTACTCAATAGTATTAAAAATTTACTCAAATTTTTTTTTTATTTCTTTCTGTGCATATTCAAAATTCAGAGTGGGATCTCCATGGGATCAAAAAATATTCTGTTTTAAGTACGAGGTTCTCATATTTTTCCCTTAGAAAATTTAAATTTCTAATGTTTTGAATGTTTTCAGAATTTTAATAGTATAATTTTCTTTGAAATTTAAATTTTTATATTGAAGAAACATAAAATTTTAATTTTCTAAGGTAAAATTTAAGAACTTCGTACTAAAACCAGAATATTTTTTGATCCCATTGGGATCCCACTCTGAATTTTGGATATGTTGTACAAAACAGTATCGTTTATCACCAAACTTTTTTTTAAAAAAATCGAAGATGTGTTTTTTTAAATATTCGCAAAAAAAAAAAATGTTTTTGAATTTTTGCAACACTTCTGAAAAAACCCGTATTCTTTTGAAAGTATTTCCTAAAAGAAGAAGAATTAAGCTTTCATATGAGCCATTACTTGTGATAATCGGATTACTAATTAAAAAGTTAGAGCACGTTAAACGTCATGTATTTTTCTGACATTTGCTAAAAAAGTCGAACTTTAACCCGCGATAATTTGAAAACTACAGCAAATTTTGAAAATCCAAAAATGCAACATATCTATATATATAAAAATGGATGTATGTATGTGGGTATGTATGTATGTTCCGTATGGACTCGAAAACGGCTGAACCGATCTTGATGAAATTTTCAGAGAATATTCAGAATAGTCCAGGGAGTAACACTGTGCGGTCAGATTTTTGACTTTTTGCGTGTGGGCGGAGGGGCGTGGCAAAATCAAATTTTTACATTGCACCACTAATGACATCTTTATACAAAAAACGGATGAACCGATTTTGATGAAATTTAAACCAAAGGTAGTACTAACCGAGTACTAACTATATGCCAAGTAAGAGCGTGATCGGACAAATGTGAGTAAAATGCCATGCTTTTTTAGCTGTGGGCGGAGGGTGATCGGACAAATGTGAGTAAAATGCCATGCTTTTTTAGCTGTGGGCGGAGGGGTGGTCAAAATCGAATTTTTACATTGCACCACTAATGACATATATACATAAAAAACGGATAGACCGATTTTGATGAAATTTAAACCAACGATAGTACTAACCAAGTACTAATTATGTGCCAAATTAGAGCGTGATCGCACAAATGGGCGTAAAATGCCATGCCCCTTTGTATTTAATTGAATGTTATTTCTGCATGCTCCGCAATAACTCAAAAACTGTTGATTCGATTTTAATTAAATTTTCAGCACTGATAGTGTTAACCGAGTGCGGAACTTTAGGCCATGTTATACTACGATTGGAAAAGGACGTAAAATTCCACGACCCTTTGTAATATACTGGACGTTGTCTGCCTGTTTCGCAATCACGCAAAAACAGCTGAACCGATTCTCTAGACATTTTCACTACATACAGTGCTAACCAAGTGCATATGTAGGCCATATAAGATCGTTATTGGAAAAAGGGATCAAAATTGCAACGCCCTTTGTACTATACTGACCACGATTGAACAAAGAGGCGTAAATTGCCACGCCCCTTTGTTTTATACTGAACGTTATATCTGCCTGTTTTGAAATCAAGCAAATACGTATAAGCCGAATCTGTCACTACTGATAGAACTAACCGAGCGGGAACTGTAGGTCATATGTAGAGCGCGATTCAGCAAAAGGGTATAAAATGTCACTCCCGTTTTCCATAAATAAAAAGTTATTTCCTCCTCTTTAGCAATCACACAAAAACGGCAAAACTGATGTCAACGAAATTTGCAGCACAGATAGTACTAATCGAGGATGCAGCATGGAACTTTAGACTATCACGATTTGATAAAAATGCGGTAAATGACACGCCCCTTTGTGCTAACGTTATGTCTGTCTGTTTAACGTTATGTCTCTCTGTTTCGAAATCACGCAAAAACGGCTGAACCGATTTTGTTGAGATTTCTCTATAGATAGTGCTAACCCATGGTGGAACCAAAGGTTACAGCTGGACCCGGATCTGTGCTTTAATTTTGTCCGACACTATATTTAAATTAAGATGCAATATAAAACAGTTTTTTTCTTACGGCCAGCAACGCGGACTGGGTATATGTAGCTAGTCTCATATAAACGTGGATATCTGTGAGCCAAATTCTCAGTGGCGTCCAAAGGCATGTTTCCGAACAGTGGGGCGAAAATTTTTGGAATTACCCAACTATTAACAGCAAAAATAAAAAAATAACAAAATCAGCAAAAGCAATAAAAAAATAAAGTTCAGTTTTCGTACATTAAAAATCTTACAATAACTTTTTACAAAATCTGGCAGTAGAAAGGATGTTTTCAACTATGTTTAACACTTAAAATGCTTAAAGTTGAGATTTCATGTTAACGAGGGCGTTTTAATTGGTTGTTCAATAACTTTTATGAGGTTGGCAATGTTTAATACTTAATAACAAAAGGATTATTGAATTTTTGTTTGTGTTTTATTTGAAACTAAATGAATGTGGCATAGTTAGTTATGAATGTTAAAGTATTTGAAAGAATTTTTTACTAAAATTATTAATTTTATGGTCTCACTCTTAAGCAATAGAAAGAAAGAGTGCTAAAAAGTTAAATTCGACTTTACAGAATTCGTTTAATTAAAACTGCACTAACAGCGAATTTCCTAAAAATGCTGTAAGTGAGGTTATACGAGATTATATTCTGTTTAGTGTATAAAACATGTATCTTACTTGATCCCCGGGAACAAGTGTGTAGGATGTAGGGATCAAGTATGTAATAGTACTCTACATTTTTGCGTTCAAAATCTAAAAGTGCCACAGTTGATGCATACTGCAGAAAAATCTATAACAGTTCATCAAAACGAGTTTGATACTATGTAAAAATCTTCAATAGTTTTGGAGTTATAAGACTTAACATTTTTAGGGATCAAGTGTGCACCTTTTCCCCTAAATATGTATGTTCTGAATGTTTTACAACAAAATGATATTAAGCCATTTACATATGTTTGCGTAGTAGCCAAAAGCAATACCAACGTCAACTAAAGATGTATCACAAACAAGCCGTATTTCTACATACGCAGTGTTTACATACCCCGTGTATATAACAAAAAATATTTTAAAAAGAAAAAAAATCTTATAAGAGAAATTTAAAGCGTAAAACCCCAAAATTGTAAATTTGTGTGTGTATTCTACATGGACTAATATTACAATAATGATACTACCACACTATCGCCACAGTGAAATGCAGCAGCATCTGGCGGAAGTGGTATAACTTTTTATTTTCGCACATTTTTTTTAAGGTACTTTTACTTTTTTGTTGGCTAAAAATATTTTTTTTTGTTCACATTTTTTATTTGTCACAACCAACATAAGAAAAACAAGTAGAAAAGTTTAAGTCGGTCTTGCCGAATATATTGATACCATTCACAATGTAATTAAATAACAAAATATTTAAATTAGGAATAAAATAATTCTCACATTAATCTAATTTAGTTTAAACAATTTATTTTAACAGGGAAAAACAACATTGGAAAAATTTTTATTATTTTTTCGGATTATAATTGCTAATTCAACGTAGATTATGAGAAAAATGATCCAAATTTGTTTTGGCATCTTGAAATAATTTCTTCTAAGGTAAAAAAGATTACTCCGACAATAAATCAACTTATTAAAAAACACAGCATATGATTGTCTGCCGTCTCACACAGATCGACCACAATAATATTGAGTCTAGCATCAACTATAATGTAGTTTTCTAGAAGAGATTTCATGAACAATGTTAAACAAACAATTTTTATAATTTTTCTAGTTATTCCAAATATTTCTTCTATTTTTGCGTATTTGATAAAGCCGATCACAGTGCACGCACTATGGTTCCAAATAAATTTTTTTGGCATAAATTCCAAAAATAAAGCAAAATCACTAGTTTTGAATCTGGAATGCTTTTTTTTATCTCTTAACGCAATCAAAGATCAATTTAAAAAAAAAAATAAAACAAAAATGAAAAAAAAAAATTATTTCGGAATTTTTTTTTTTTAATTTTTTGGAAAAAAATGATCAACAATAATATATTTCTAGTAGTCAGTTATGTAGCTCGGCCGAAGGCAAAAAAATTATATTTAAAAAAAAAAATTAAAGATGTGTCACGCAAAAAACCTAAAATTTTGCCGAAATCTGTGCTAAACTAAAATGGCAATTGCGAGAGTTTGCCAAAAAATGCTGGCTAGATGTTAATTTTAGTATTAAATAGACCATCTATAAAACACTTTCACATTTATAGACTCATGCAAGATCGTGCCCAAACACAACTTTTTGTCCACAAAAGATAAAGGCAATTTTGGCTTCAAAATCCTGAAAAACCGCAACCCCCAAGAATAACGCCAAAGATGCATGGAATTCAAAATTGGAGTTTTTAATAAGAACTAATTTTCTTGAGCTTCAATTTTCCTTTTTAGCCTTGTTATAATTTTATTTTTCCCATGTACTGTTAGTGAAATTGTAATATGGTTTTGATCCCGATTTAGTAATACGCCTTAAAACTATCAACTTTGAAACCCTGGAAGACTGTCAGTATTGCCATCAAGTTTTTTTTTTCATTATCCTTTCATAATGGCTTGGAATGTTGCCATTGAGATACTGTATAAGCTTTCGGAAATTTGTTAATTTTTTTTTTTAATTTCTGTTAAAAAATATGCATTTGGAACCATTGTGCAGTGGGGAAAAATTGACTTTTTTGTCCAATTTTGCTCACAGGTCACAATTCTTAACCTATTTTAGTTTTTCTTCTTTTGGATTTAGATAATAAAATTCGACATTGATCCGTCTTGCTAGATTTTTAAAAATAGTTTGAGTTTTTTTTACATTTTTTTTAAAGTTCAGAAAATATTGATACTGAAAAATTTTAAATTTTTTTAAGTTTAGGAAAATACAAAAAGCAAACTTAAACGTTTTGCAAAAATCCACATATCGATGTTGAATTTATTAGCTAAAATCAAAAAAAAAGATAAACTAAAATCGGTTAAGAATTGCGACCTGTAAGCAAAATTTAACAAAACAACTCTATTTTTCGCCACTGTATCAATATAGAAGCTAAGAAACTTTTGAAATGTCCTTACATTTTCATTTATAACTTTTGAACCGCTGAACCGAAATCGCTCAAATGCAATACCAAACTTCTTGACGCTGTATGAAAAAGGACGTTGCTAGATCTCAAACAGAACGTTGATAGATCGACTTAAAATTTATCGAGGATCATGAATATATTTTCTAAATAATAATATACCATCGGTCTGGTATATTTCCTGGTGTTACAAACGAAATGACAATTTCATATATACCCTCTATCTCTAAGTGTAGCGTATAGAAATATATATATCAATTTTTCGTAGAGAGACATTATGGCATCATAACAACAGCAGAAGATTCCCTTGATTTCGTGTTATTTTCTTTGCCATTGGCGCCCAACAATGTGATGCATTGCAAGCTAACCAACCAGCTAAAAAAAAAAATTGCAGCTCTTAAAAAGCCAACAATCCAACCAACTAAATGCCAAACAAAAAAAAAAAAAAACCAGAAAACAACCATATAAAGCCGTCATGACTTGTCCTAGTGGCGCCAATATGAAATTTTCAAAATATTTACAACCATAAATTTTGTTAAAACTTATTGTTATTGTTGTTGCTATTGCAAGCACGTTTTTTTTGGTTGTTATCTTATTTTTTGTATTATTATTTTTTTTATTAAAATGCATTATTTTTTTTAACATCACTTTTTTTCTCACAAGGGAAGTCTACCAACAGTTATAGACCGATTTACCTGAAATTTAAAATATATGTAAGAGACGATTTTAAGGTTAAGGTGCCTTGGCTTATCGGCAATATCGGGGATTTAAGGGTTCAAAATATGTGTAAAAAATAAAGATTATTTCGCTTTTTACAGCAATTTTGTTATGATCCTATATATTAGACAAATTTTAATTTAGGACCATAATATGATTGCTACAAAAATTTAATGATTGCTATAAACATATTATGATGCAATTTTCAATCATAATATGACGCTCTAAAAGTATGGTTGCGACAATCATATGTCGTTCGTTAAATTTTTATTCACGAAAATATATAAATTTTTGGGTGTTTTATATGAAGACGTATAGACCTATTTGACATTATATTGAAATAAAATTATCTTTATTAAATTTAAATCGAATGTATTTTGGCACTGTAATTTATCCCTGTTAGTTCGGGAGTTATCGGATTTTTTCCAAAGGATCGTATTTTTTCATAAGTTGGCAACGTAATTTTGTAAGCCCTTAAAAGGCAAATAAATCGAGAAACCCAAATCTTAAAATCGTCTCTTTAATATATATTCTTAGTTTCAGGCAAATCGGTGTATAACGGTTGGGATAGGTTCCCTGCTACTTTGCATCTTTATGTGATTTTTGTTTTCAGCTTGAATCTTTTCGAAGTTTTTGTGGTAGTTTTTATGTTCGGAGATTATAAAGTGTTATTGGCATACAACTGTGTGGGTATTACACAGAATTTACAAGTTTTAAAACATATTCATTCATCAATATGACATCAGTAGACTTATAAATTTACATTTTTAACGTTCAGTTTTTTTTTTAATAATAATACTTTTTACAGATGGTTTTCGCTAATAAATTTTTGGAAAAAAATATGTTTTTGCTTAAGGGTGAAATTTAATTTCTAAGTAATAAAACGATGATAACACTGTGCAACAAATTTGGGGTTTTCGACTGTACCTGGAGTGGAACCAAAAAAATAAAGTATACCAATAGAAGAACAAAACCCCCGAAGGTTTTTGAAAACTTAGATCGAGTTCTTTTTTTATGGCCCACTAAAGTTAAGATTTTTTTCAAACGCGTTTGAAATAAGTCCAGAAAAAACTATTAAATCTAATTCTGAAGCAAATAATGTTCAAAGATGTCTTTAGTGAAATTTAATGACGGTTCTTTTCTTAGAACATATCCAATTTGTATGGGTCATTTTGTTTTTTTTTTTTTTTTTTTCAAATATCCTCATAGAACACCAATAAAACGTTTGTTTAAAGGCTTAAAATGTTCCACAAAAATTTTCTGCATCAAATATCACTACACTCAAAAAATTATGTCATTAACTGTTTGTAGTTTATTTAAAAAGTTTTCCGTTTAGTCGTTTTTAAAAGAAAAAACATTTGTTTGATGTTCTGTTTTTATTAATGACTACTTCTGTCCTTTGTTTCAAAAATAACACACTAAAAAATAAAGACTTTCATTAACATTTAATCTTTAAAGTCATTTATTTTTGTTCTGTAAATAAAAACTACTGATTATTCTTTAAATTTTTAATGATTTGTGTAAGTCATTTTTTTAAATTGTTGGTATTTTTTAATGAGATATCATTACTTGTTACCTACACAAGTAGGTTATTTTTTTGTAAAAAAAAAATCAAAAAATTATTTATAGAAATATAAATACATGTTTGTATCAAGTGACTTTGGCACGATGCGTAGAGTGTCTGGCCAGAATGTAGTTGATTGCGGGATCGATTCCCCAAAATTTTATTAAAAATTTTTAAAAAAAATATTTCAATAGAAAATTGTAAAAAATAACCTACGAAATCATTAATTTTTAATGTTTTCGTATGTTATTTTTTTGGAATTTGTTGGTAAAAATAACAGAACTAACATTAAATTTTTATTGTTTTCGTAGGTTATTTTTTCGAATTTGTTGGTAAAAATGAATAAAAAAAACTTATTTTTTTAATGTTTAATGTTATTTATTTTAGAAAACTTTATCAACAGTAAAAAATAAATGTTGATGTTTGTTAAAACAAATGAATAATTACTGGGATGGTTTTCAATTGTTTATTCACTGGTTTTAAGTGTGTTTTTCCTTTGTTTTTGCCTACAAAATATTTTGAGTGTAGGAGTTGTCAAAGATCAAAAGTTCGTGCGAAAAGGAAAAAATGTTTAAAAAAGAGAAATTGTAAATTATCACATACTATTTAATTGTTTTTCGCCAAAGTCGAGTGAAAAAATGTTGTAAATCTGATTCTGAGCTTTTTTAATCATTTTGAACATTTTGCACGAACTTTTATTCTTCGACAACCCCTAGTGAAATTTGATGCAAAAACTTTTTGTAGAACATTTTAACCCTTTAAACGCACGTTTTATTGGTGTTCTATGAGGATATTTGAAAAAAGGACCAAAATGACCCCTAAAAATGGCAGATAGAGGCTTAATATATTCTAAGAAAAGAACTGCCATAAAAATCTTACTGAAGACATGTCTTAACATTATACCCCAGAATAAGATTTAATCCTTTTTTTACTTATTCAAAACGCCTTTGAAAACAAATTAAAATTTTCAATGGGCCATAAAAAAGAACTCAAGCTAAGTTTTCACAACCCCTCAGAGGGTTTGGTCTTCTATTGATATAGTTTAATTTTTTTTTGGTCCTGTCCAAAATACGCTCGAATGCCCCAAATTTGTGGCACAGTGTTATTTATATAGTGAAATACGTTTTTTAAAGAACGGTAGAAAATTCTTAAGTTCTGCACAATTTTACCTTTAACATTTTTTTGGTACCCATCCTTGCATGAAACATTGGTACCCATCCTTGAATGAAACGTATATTTAAATTATTAGAAAACAAATAGTAGTATTAAATCTGTGAAACAAATTAACGTTTTTTTTTCCTTTTTTTGTTACGGTTCACTGATCTGTTAGGTATCACAAAATAATTTTGAATTACTGCTCATGCAAATTTATTTGCAATTTGTTGAAACGATTTTGTAATATATGAATGCAATTATTCTACAATATCAGTTTCAGCCGCTGATGACAGAAATACATAATGATATTATTTGCTTGTTGTAGGCAGTATATGTATCATTGTAATAATATTGTAACTTGTCACCAATGAATTTATTTCTATTTTTATGTGTTTGTATGTGTGTGTTTTTTTTTTTTAAATAAATAATGTTTTCAAGGATTTCCGCTTGCATTCAATTCAACACATTTGTGGTTTTCTGATCCAATAAACACACGTAATATTTTTTTTTATTTTGATTTAAACGGAAAATAAAATGAAAAATATAAAAATATTTGAATTTATGTTTTTAAAGTTAACAAATTTTTTGAATTATTTGTTACAATCATGATGATTTCCGTAAAAAAAAATGTTTTTTAATGGCGATGTGTTATGAAAGTGATTTAAAAATTATTTAATATATCAGACAAAAATTAAGTTTTTAATTATATAAAATAACATTCACGGATCCAGGAAAAATTATCAAAAAAAAAAAAAAATACACCAGATTTTGTTTTGAGTAATTTTAATAAATTTATTGGGGTAAAGTTTCCTTATATAATTTTTAGAAATTTTTCATAAAATTTTAAAATTTTTCCTATAAATTTTTTCTAATAAATTTATTGAGGTAAAGTTTCCTTATATAATTTTTAGAAATTTTTCATAAAAATATATTAACCCAAATTTTTAAATTTTCTGGGGATTTTTTCCTATATGCAAGTTTGAGATTTGGAAAAAAAATTGGGAAATTTTTTAAAAAGCATTTGAACTACACCATTAATAGATGTAATTTAAACAAATTGTATCCTATATTCGTTAATGTAATCAAGCAAGAGGTTTTTTTTTCAATTTTATTTTAAATTTTTTTTCTAAATATTTTAGTTTTTTTTATGATTTAATTTACAATTTAATGAAAAGTTATGTCTTGATCAATGTTGAAATTCGATTCCATCCTAGAATAATGGTATTTGGTTATTGTACCACATCTAATAATGATACGAGCATTTTTAAAAGCGATTATGAAAGTCGATTATATTTCTAATATTTTTTATCTGTCCCTTCGTGGGTGTACCGGTCGATTTGAAACCTCTATTTTAAACAAAATTTTTTTTTTTGTTTTAAAATTTGGAAAAACCAAAAAAAAAATTACACTGAAACATGAATAATGAAAAAATGTTATTACAGAAGAAAGTTTCAATTAATTTAATCTTTAATCAAGTGGTATGACACACGCTAGATTCCTGTAATAACTTGGCTGATTTTTAACCGATTTTAGTTTTTAGTACCTTATTAGAAAGTCATTTTACTCCACATCATAATTCTGTAATCACTTGAATTAAAACTAACTTAAAATACCAAAAAAAATTGCGAAAACACAGAAAAAATCATATTTTTCCTTGAAATCCGTTTTTTAAACTTCAAGGACCATGCTGAACGCCTTACCCATGTCCGATCGTCCTTAATTTTTGTGAGACCTACTTTTACCTCCAAATGAGTATATCTAGGGTAAGTTAGGGTCAGTATCTATCAATTTATTTTTTTTTTTGGAGCACCATATAAAACAAATCAGAGCCAAAAAATAAAAGGTGCAATTTTAAAAATTAAAAAAAAAAAAAAATAGAAAGACTTGTGGTCACATCTCGAATTATGGCTTAAAAGTTGCGTAATTTAGAGTAGAATTTTTATTGTTTTTTTTTTAATGGTCAAAATTAATAAAAATTTAAAATTTTTTAATTTTTTTTGAGAAAATCGCCATTTTGAAAAATTGATTACTCAACACCATCTTGAAATAAAAGGCTGAAAATTGGTGTCCAAGTTGCATTTAATAAGTACTAAAACATATCGAAAAATAAAATAAATCGAAAGGGGTCGGGTCTAAAAGTGAGTGATTTGGCTTGGAATGTCCCAAATACACCGTCCGACAAAAAGAAAAAAAAAGTCGTTAAACCCGACCTGTATAATATACTTTTAAAACTAGAGACCAAATGTAATAAAACTGCATTTACATTTTCTAATTTCGTAATCCTGTTTCCTTTTAAAAGGGCTTGAAAGTTTTAGAGGATTAAATTTTTTATAAATTTTTTTTTAATATTTGTACTTAACCCAGGATACCACTAGTGATGGGAAATTAAAGAGGAGGATCCCCCCTAATTTTTTTATTTTATTATTTTGACATATCAGGAAAAAGGATGCCAGTTTTATACCTTCAAAACTTTATCTTTCAATATCATTCAAAATTTTCAACAAAATATTTTGATAAAGGACATTATTCATATATTTTTTTCCTTTTTAAAAAATAAAAAAAAAAATGGAAAAATTAGGGAAGTTCCTCCTTTTTCATTTTCCATTAACGGGGGAATCCTAGGCCAAGTAGGAATATTTAAAAAATATTTTACAAAATGTAATCCTTTAAATATTTGAAGTACATAATTTTAAAAGCAAACAGGTTCACGAACATGTTACTATTGAACACAACCTGTTTTCAATATTAATCCTCCCTAATTTTCTATTTGATTATTTTGACATATCAGGAAAGAGGATACAAGTTTCGTCCTTTTGAAACTTTATCTTTCAATATCATTATAAATTTTCATCAAAATATTTTGATAAGGTTTTCAAAGGACATTATTCCCATCCTTTTTTTCTTTTTAAAAAATAAAAAAAAAAATGGAAAATTAGGGATCATCTTCCACCTTGGGGAGGACAAGTCTTAAGTCTTTCTAATGGACGGGTTTTGGTACTTGGGGCTATAAATTTTTTTTGGACTTAATTTTTTTTTTTTCAAATTTGTCAAACAATTTTTTCCAAATCGCAAAACAATGTAAAAAATTAAATTTTGGAATTAAATTTTACACCACTTTCGGAACTTAGAACATTTTTAATTTTTTTTTTTTCTTAAACTCATTTTTAAAAAAACAAATTTTGTCCAAAAAGCAAAAAAAATTGGCAAACATTCTTTGTCTCCGGGACATAATTTTTTTTTTGGGGAAAAATTTTCAAAATTTTACATTTTTTCTTAAAGAATTTTTATTTTTACACCAAAACTCAAAAATACACTCCAAAAAATTTTTTGTCCGGGACTTAAAAAGTTTTCAACACTTTTTTTCAGAAAATCTTTATTTTTTTTTTCCATCTTAAAGCATTTTTTACGTATTTTTAAGCATTTAATGACATTTATTTTATGACTGTTGTAATCGTTTTGATGTTGTTACAGAACAGTATTCTTTATAAAACGAGCCAACATTTTCCGTGTCTGTATAGGCTCCACCGTATTTTTCTGCCTGGGTACTTGAGCATTTTGTAAACAAATATCACAATGTGTCGTTTGAAGTTATTTCTCCTACTAAATCATATTAAAGCAACCCTGCAAAAAAAGTCATTACCACTTCTCAGTGGAGTGCTTTAAAACTATAACAAATGTAATGAAATACAACAAAAATAACAAAAAACACAAGACAAAAACACACAAACAGTTTTTTCTACTCCAGAATACATAGATATTCAGCACTTAACTCATTACCTATCGCGACACCTCCATACAAATGTAAGTAGATATTCAGTAGATATGAACTACTCCGTGGAAGTAGTTGGAAGTTGTTTGAAAGCTCGGAGTACTTCTTATCTACTGAATATCTACTTACTTTTGTATGGGAGTGTCGCGGAAGGTAATGAGTTTAGTGCTGAATAACAACTTTTTATGGAGTAGAAAAAACTGTTTGTGTGTTTTTTTCTTGTGTTTTTTGTTATTTTTGTTGTATTTCATTACATTTGTTGTAGTTTTAAAGCACTCCAAATAGAAGTACTCCGCACTTTTTTTGCTGGGAACTATATGCATATTTTTAATAAATATACTGTGCCTACACGCCATAAAAATCCCTATTAAATTACTACAAAAAGTCCTGCAATCCAATTTTACCAATATTTGACAGTTTTCCTTGTTTTTAACAAAAAAATTTCTATCAAAGTTTAAGTGTTTCCCTGTACTTTTTTTTTTTTTGTAAATGTCAAAATTCCCAAGGTAATTTTACAAAAAGAAATATAGTTTAATCAAGAGAATTCCTTGTAGGCAGGGTTGGCAACCGAACCCCACCAAGAATAACGGTATTTGGCTATTGTACCGTAACCAATAAAGATATGGACATTTTTAAAAGCGATTATAAAAGCTGATGAAATTTATAGTATTTCAAATGTGTCACTTCGTGTTTCTACCGGTTCGTTTTCGAAATATAGGTCAATACCTTTATAATACCGTTTGAAACGGTATTATAACGGTATTGGCCTATATAACTAAAACGAACAGGTAGAAACACGAAGTGAAACATTTAGAATATTATAAATTTCATCAGCTTTCATAATCGCTTTTGAAAATGTCCATATCTTTATTGGTTACGGTACAATAGCCAAATACCGTTATTATAGGTGGGTATCGGTTGCCAACCCTGCTTGTAGGTGTCATAAAAGCTGCACTCAAAAAAATAAAACTGTAAAGTTAACAAATTTTTTTTTGTTAACTCGAGTTTACTGGCTTTTTAGCAAATTTTTAGTTAAAATCCGCGTTTTAACTACTTTTTTGAGTTAAGTTCAATTTACGGAAATACTAGTTTTGAACAAAATTTGAATTAATTTTTTTTGTTGAATTTTAAACTGAGTTTACGAATTTTTACTAATTAATTTTTTGATTTCTCGTAACATATTTGTTAAGTGAAAATTTTTTATATATTTCTTGTGTAGCCTCCTATGCAAATCTCATAAGTTCTACTTAAGCTGAACTTAATGCTGTGAAAAAAAAGAAAAAAATAAGTGAAGTGTTAGTGTTTAAAACCAATATTTAACAAACTTACAATTTTTTACAAAAAAGTAACAAAAAGTTTAGCTGAATTCAACTAATTTTTTTTGTTAATATGTACATAAAAATGTTACAAAATTTTCAGCTGAATTTTTAGTTAAAGTTACGGCTTTTTTTGCTACATTCATTCTACGAAAAGTTAGCTAAATATTTTTAGTTAAATTAACTAGAAATTAAGTAGGTTCAAAATCAGGTGCTTTTTTAGTTAAATTTAACTAAATTTTTTGCTAACTTTACAGTTTTTTTTTTTTTGAGTGTGTAAATTAACAATTTTATTGGAAAGAACTTGTAAAACTTGTAATTTTTACTAGAAATTCTCGTAAAATAGGATGTAGACAAATTCTAGTAAAGTCAGGAGATGTCTTAAAATTTACAACTTTATTGGTAAAAAGCATGTAAAATATTTGTAATTTTACAAACTTTTTACTAATAAAATTGTAAATTTTACAAGGAACTCTCGTAAAATAGGAGGTTCCAAAAAATAATTTTATGATATTTGTTTTTGATAATTTTACCATATTTTTTTAAGTGTATAAATAACCAAAACAACAGCAAGCTCAATGACGATTTTTTTTTTTTTTTTTGTTATTGTTAGTTTTATAGTTAAAACAAGCAAGCAAAACAAAATGGAAACAAATTTAAGCCCATCTGGATTTAATTTGCTTATAACTTCTTAACCCTTAGACCGATTTTTCCATTATTTATACAAAAATTATCAAAAAAATTTTAAGAATATTAAAATATGTACCTATTTAAAATTTCGTTCAAATATGTTTACCATGAGCCGAAATTAAACATTTTGAAGTTTGAATTGTTAATTTGAAAATCCGGAAAAAGTTCAGTTTAAATAAATTTTTTTTGGATGTTTTCAGTATCGAATAATTTATTTTACCGGGGGATTTGAGGGCCGCAATTTCAACCGCCAACCATTTTACATTAGCGTTATTATCAAAAATACCCCTATCTTGTGGTTTTCTTTCATTTTTGAAGCTGGTGCCATTAATCGAAGTTATTCTTCGGAGAACAACATTTTACTTTTACTTTTATTTTTTAATATTTGAGGGTTACTTTTTAAATTTTTATTCATTTTTAAGGAATCCCTTTGTATTCGGAGGACATAAAAATGTATATTTTTATTTTTCAAATTCAAATTTATTCGTTTATTAACTTTTCTTCCATTTACATGACATAATGTGGTTTTTAGCAATTTATTTAAACATTCTATTTTTATTCTTTACAAATTACAACCCAAAACACAACCAAAACCATTAATTTCCATCATATCGAAAAGCAATCCCTAGAAAATACTAAAAATAAAACAAAAGAACATTGTTTTCCCTGACATTCATAGGCAAAACCACACACATATGCATGTACAAACGTAGAAAAACTAGTACGAGTACTTACTGTGCTAGCTACAACTCATTTAACAAAATAATAAAACTTCACTATAATTTTTCTTTTCCTGATGCTGTCTCTAAAAAATTGCACATGGTAACACACACATACACAGGCATTGAAAAAAACTGCTATTGAAAATGAATATAAAAATGGAGCCATTGCAATATTTTTTACCAAAAAAAAAAAAAGAATAAAAAATACATACATATAAAACAAAAGTGGGAAAACAAAACTTTTCTTATTATCCTTTTTAAAACAAATTCGGGCAATGTGCCAAGAAAAAAAAGCAAACTACATACATATACACTTGCTTTCACATTTGTTTTAAAGTAGAGGCAGTACAGAAGGAGGTTTGGCGGTACACTTGTAATTATATTAAATACTAACAAGGGAGGTATCCTTTGGAGTCTATCTTAGATTTTCTTGAAACTTGTCTATGTTGCAGATAGAAAAATATATTACAGACGTTTTTTTTTGTAGAGGAAAATTATTTTGTAATTAAAAAAAAAAAAAAAACTTTCAAAAAACTTAACTTAGCTTTATCCAGAATATTAATAAACCCCATTAAAACAAATTTGTCTAGGTGTTTTCTGACAACATAATATGCTGTTTTCAAAAAAATCGGTTCTTGTTGTCCGGGATACATCCCTCATCGCTATATGTATACTTTTTAAACTTAAGACCTTTTTTAGAAGAAAAGAAAAAATAACATTGTATGTCTGTGATTTAGATTGTCCCGAACAGGATTTTATTATATTTTTTAATTAGATAGGTTTTAAACCCCATCTTAAAGTATACCGATCGACTCACCAGGAGACTACTGGGTAATTCCAAAAATTTTCGCCCCACTGTTCGGAAACATGCCTTTGGACGCCACAGAGAATTTGGCTCATAGATATCCACGTTTATATGAGATATGTTGCATTTTTGGATTTTCAAAATTTGTTGTAGTTTTCAAATTATCGCGGGTCAAAGTTCGACTTTTTTAGCAAAAGTCAGAAAAATACATGACGTTTAACGTGCTCTAACTTTTTAACTAGTAATCCGATTATCACAAGTAATGGCTCATATGAAAGCTTAATTCTTCTTCTTTTAGGAAATATTTTCAAAACCATACGGTCTTTTTTCAGAAGTGTTGCAAAAATTCAAAAACATTTTTTTTTTGCTAATATTTAAAAAAACACACCTTCGATTTTTTTTAAAAAAAGTTTGGTGATAAACAATACTGTTTTGTACAACATATCCAAAATTCAGAGTGGGATCCCAATGGGATCAAAAAATATTCTGGTTTTAGTGCGAAGTTCTTAAATTTTACCTTAGAAAATTAAAATTTTATGTTTCTTCAATATGAAAATTTAAATTTTCAAAGAAAATTATACTATTAAAATTTTGAAAAACATTCAAAACATTAGAAATTTAAATTTTCTAAGGGAAAAATATGAGAACCTCGTACTTAAAACAGAATAGTTTTTGATCCCATGGAGATCCCACTCTGAATTTTGAATATGTTATACAAAACATTGTTATTTTTCACCAGAATTTTTTTTAAAAAAATCGAAGATGTGTTTTTTTAAATATTCGAAAAGAAAAAATGTTTTTGCATTTTTGCATCATTTCTGTAAAAAAAACTGTGTTATTTTAAAAATATTTTCTAAAAGAAGAACCCCAGCTTTCACATGAGCCTAAATTTGTGAAAATCGGGTCATTGGTTAAGAAGTTACAGCTCTTTAAACGTGATGTATTTTTCTTGCTTTTGCTTAAAAAGTCAATCTTTGACCCGCCATAATTCGTTAAATACACCAAATGTAAAAAAACGATATATGGTACATATATTATATTTATGAGGGCTATCTATGTGTCAAGGCTCAAATTAATCTGAGACACCATTTCCAAAAATGACTAAAATTTGAGCTAAATTTTTTGGAATGGCCCTACTCTAATTGTTATACTCGTAGTATATTCCCTGAAACTTAAAGTATATTATAAGTAAAAGCAACGATTTGAAGATTTAAGATGTCTCGGTTTATCGGCCATAAATGAGGCATTCCACCAACTGTTCCACTACAGAAAAACCATATTTTCAAAAAGTGGGCCTTGTAGGCGTGGTCTAATAGTGAAAATATTAAACTTTTTTGCCTGAGTACCTTTACTTCAATATTTATGCAAATTAAATGAAACACAGCAAAGTCTTTAGAATAAAAGTTTTTTATAGATTTTTGTATGAGCCATCGATTAAAGAAAATGAAAATTGGAAAATTTTCAGAAGAAGTTCTGAATTTTTCAAATTTAAACTTAAACTTTATTTATCAAAAAACATGCCGCAATTTTATTTTTTTTTTTTAATTTTTAAAAAAAGTTAAAGTGCTTTTCTATCCGTTCTAAATTTTTTAGAGATGTGGTTTGCTTTCCCGAGTAAAAAAGTTCCTATATAGTTGTATATAATTTTATAAACATCATATATGATTAAATAGAATTATATAGAATTTTATGCGAAAAATGGGTCGATAAAACTATATAAAATTTGATCAATGTTTCTTATATTTTGATAAATTTTTTATATAATTTTATGCGAAATTTGGACCCCTATTTTTATATAATAATAGCAAAATTATATAATCAGATGTAATTATATAAAAATATATAACATTGTATAAAACTATATAAAGTTACATAAAATTATATATAATGTTATATAATTAAAGAAAATTTTATGATTTATATAAAACTTGATATAATTTTATATAACTTTATAAAATTATATATTGTTTTATATAATTTGATATAGTTGTATATAATTATATCTGATTATATAACTTTGCTGTTGTTATATAAAAATAGGGGCCCGAGTAAAAAAGAGTTATATATAGCAGTGACAAATTAGATCCCAAATATGGTGGACACAATTGTTTCAAATATTATCTTCGGTTATCCTACAAGATTTGAACAGATAGTCTTATATATAATATGATACGTAAAATGGGTCTATCTGGTTTTATCAGTTTGATCCGGACTGATACAATATAAAATAAATTGAGACTATAAGACATAAATATATATGGTTAGATATTTCTCTACATAAAGAACATATTTTTGTATATAACATTACATAAAGTGCATATGATTATATATAATGTTATCCAACTTATATGATGTTATAAGGAGCAATATATGATCAGTTATAATGGTTTTAAATTATATTTAATCGTATCAGTTTTCTCCAACTGATATAATTATATAGACCCAATTCACGTATCACATTATATATAAGGTTATCCCTCTAGATCATAAAATATACCCGTAGATAATTATTAAAGTAATTGTATCCGCCATATTTGGGATATAATTAGTCATGAACTTTTTTTCTTTTTTTACTAGGGGGTCCAAATTTCGCATAAAATTATATAAAAAATTTATCAAAACATAAGTAACATTGATAAAATTTTATATGGTTTTATCGACTAATTTTTCGCATCAAATTCTATATAATTCTATATAATCATATATGATGTTTATAAAATTATATACAACTATATAAAAACTTTTTTACTCGGGTTGTTTTCGAGAAATCAAATGTTAAAGATTGCACTATACTAATTTTATACAATAATGGTGTATATAACGTATGCGTATGAGTAATATCAACACATAAAAAATATTTTAAATGGCGATCGGAGCGTGAGTGAGTTTTTATTTATGATCACGCACGCTAATGGAAGAAAAAAATATTCACGCACGATATTTTAATTTTACTCACGCTATTTTACTCACGCTCGTGACCGTTACTTATTTTTTTTGTATTTTTTGAGCGTGAGCGAAATAAAATATCGTGCGTGACTAAATTTTTTCTTTCATGAGCGTGCGTATCGTTATTGAAAACTTATTCACGATCCCATCTCTATTTTAAATATTGTTTAAATGTTTTTATTACTCATATGCATACGTTATATACACCATTATTGATAACATTAGCGTAGTGCAATCTTTAGAATTTGATTTCTCGAAAACAAGGCAAAACACATCTCTGAAAATTTCAAAACAGATAGAAAAGCATTTTTACTTTTTTTTTTAAATTAAGAAAACATAAAATTTGTGTTATTTAATAGTACCTTAAGGACGAATACTCTGCAATTGATTTCATATTGACACGACATAACTTTTTTTTTTGCTGAGCATTTGGTGTGGAATGCCTCATATGTAAGTGTTTCAAAAGTTTGCTGACACCTTATGAAAAAATGTTCCTTCAATTTTTCATAATTCCCGAGCTAACAATAAGACGAGAGAGAAATATTTGTCGATTTAATTAGGTTAGGTTAAGAGGTTGACGTAATGTCCACAAGACCAGTTCCTGATCCAAAGTGATACCTCGAAAAGGGGGGGGGGGGGGTTGGTTTTTGTTGTTGGCTGCTTTACATATTAATCATAATTCACTACTGCCTTCCTGGTAAATGATGATTTATGTCTCCATACATGTCTCATCGAGTTTACTTAGCCTAATATATTTAAGCATCTTCCATGGGTTGACATCTCTAAGTTCCTCCAGTTCCTGAAAGAAATAAAAGCCAAAACAATTAAATCGAGTGCGAGATAGTGCAGGGCACTGACAAAGATAATGGAATGAATCTTCCACTATCTCTTCGTCCCCACACCATCTGCACAAGTCATCTCTTATCAATTTTAACTTTTTCAAATAAGCTTTCAAGCCAGTATGGCCTGTAATTAAACCCACATACTTCCTGAGGTCTGATTTTTCCATATAAAGTAGTGTTTTCTGGATACTTTTTCCACCGCGAGTCCACAAGGCCTTCGTTTGGATACAGTCCTGGCTGCTTTCCCATTTCAAATCTTCCTGTCGTTCAAATGTTCTCCGTATTTCGGAATAAATTGCATCCAGGCCCGGATGCACGTCGGTCGTTATTGAACTTAATGGTAAAACTGCTCCCATACGAGCTAACTCGTCAGCTTTCTCGTTTCCTGGAATATTCTGATGACCTGGAACCCAGCACAGTCTTAAAGAGTGTTGTTCGATGAGAGCCATAAGCTCTTGGCGACAACGGCTGACAACCTTTGATCGAATATTCCTGTTATATAGTGCCTTTAAAGCCGCCTGACTATCAATGTAAATAATGATCTCACTAGAGTAGATCGGCCTCATTAAAATAAGTCTGGCTGCCTCTGACACTGCATGCAGTTCCGCCTGAAAAATATTACAGCTGTCCTGTATCCTTGAACTGTGTTCAATTCCCAGTTTCTCACAGTAGACACCGCTACCTGTTCCCTGTGGCATCTTTGATCCATCCGTGTAGATTGCAATGTGCTGTTCCCCAACAGGTGGATTTTCCCAGAATACTCTAGATGGTATTTCAATTGTTATACCTGCATCCCACACGATATGTGGAGTCATATAATCAGTCACACAGTCATCATATCGATGGTCTCGTATGAGTTTTGTGTGTCCATAGTCTCGAACTTTCAGCGCGCAGTTTTGACTTAGTCTCAGCTGTGTCCTAAGTGCGTATTCCTGGATGTAAAGATCCAAAGATGGCAAGTCCAGAATCCTACTTAGACCATGTGTGGATGTTGTCCTTCGTGCTCCAGTGATACTTAAGGCGGCCACTCTATTAACCCTGTTCAGGTACGTGGCGTGCGTGCTCTTTCCTACAATAGGCCACCACACTACTGCACCATGTGCCAGTGTTGGTCTAACAATTGCCGTGAATATCCAGTGTATAAGTCTTGGTTTAAGACCCCATGTGTTTCCAATAATTCTCTGACAAGTATACATGGCTGCATACGCCTTTTTCAATCTCTCCTTTAGGTTTTCGAGCCAGTTCAATTTCCTATCAAAGATTATGCCAAGAAACTTGGCACTATCAGACAGTGTCAGACACGTTCCCCCAATATGTGGTAATCGAAATTCAGGTATTTTTCTCCTCCTTGTGAAGAGAACCGTTTGCGTTTTCTGAGGATTTATTCCTAGTCCACAGGCCGAGGCCCACTTATAAAGCGATGAGAGAGCATGCTCCATAATGTCGGATATTGTGTCCAGGGATATCTCTCTTGCCAAAATTACTAAGTCGTCGGCATAAGCTACTACCTTCACTCCGTATTTTTTCAGCTTCAATAAAGCCTCATTTAATACCAGAATCCACAGTGTCGGTGAGATGACACCCCCTTGGGGAGTACCTCTAGTCGCCATTGCCTTTATTGATTCCCCTCCTATTTCGGCTTCAATTATACGGTTTGTGAGGACTTTCATTATCCAGTAATTCACCATTGGGTCATTACCTGAATTGGCTAGAGCTTTCTCTATTGCCCCAGATTTTATATTATTAAATGCACCTTCAATATCAAGAAAGCATGCCAGAGTATATTCGCTATAATTAATGGTTTCCTCAATATTCATCGTCAACTCATGGAGGGCGGTTTCCACTGATCGATTTAATTAAACAAAGATTATTTTAAATTCTGATTAATTTTTATGAAAAAAAAATTTTTTTTTATTCGATCTTTAAAATATTATATTTTGGGTAGGTCGAGGTCATTATTTTCTTTACTAATTTAAACTATGATATTCTCATAGAGTTTAGAATACGGTTCAATGGACTATTTTAAGTCTGAGTACCATGGACTTGCCTAAAAATTTACTTATTTTAGGCTTGTACAGCCAACCCTCAACTCAACTAAACTTATAGAATAATTTTCAAGAAAATTATTTCTCTGTTTTAAATTTATTTGTGTTGGTAATTTTGTTTCCGAATTTGTGAGATTTCATTGTCAAAATTATTTAACAAATATAAAAACCCCATACTACAAGTAGCAAAGGGATTTTTAATGACAAATCGTTAATGATCAGACTAAAATATTAACACATATGAGGCATTCCACACCAAATGTCCCGCTACAGAAAAACATGTGTCTCGTAAATTTCTGAATAGGTTGTTTGGATAGCCCAGCGAAAAAAAAAACACGTGTACCGTAAACTTCTGAATAGGTTGTATGGATAGCCCTATATGGAACTTAGAAAATTGCGTTTTTGGTTTTTCTAATTTTCAAAAACTGGGCTTAGAAGGCGTGGTTAAAATGAAAATATGGTCATATATGTGGCGAGTTGCCCTGATTAAATATTTATCACATTAAAACGGAATGCACCACAATCTCAAAAATTTACGTTCTTATATAGTTTTGTATAGGTTATCGATTAATTTTTTTTTTTTTGAAAATTTTCAGAACCCGTTCTGAAATTTTCCATTTTTTAAAACTGTCAATTTATTAAAAAACATGTCACTTTTTTTTTCTTTTTTAAATTTTTTTTTAATGTTTAGATGTTTGTCCATCCACACAAAAAAATTCAGAAACACGTTCTTCGTTTTTTTCGAGAAAATCGCATTTGAACTTTAAATTTCATAACAATTTTGTAATTTGCTTGTATTTTCTTGATTTAACGTTGCGAATGAGTATTATTAATTGCATAAATATTACTCATGCGCACATTAAAACGAAGAAATACATGCAAATTACAAAATTGTTTTGAAATTTAAAGTTCAAATGCGATTTTCTCAAAAAAAAAAAATGAATAACGTGTTTCTGAATTTTTTTGTGTGGATGGAAAAACATATAAACTTTAAAAAAAAAATTAAAAAAGAAAAAAAAAAGTGGCATTTTTTTTAAAAAATTTACATTTAAAAAAAATGGAAAATTTCAGAACGGGTTCTGAAAAATTAAAAAAAAAAAAAAAAAATTAATCGATAGCCCATACAAAACTATATAAGAATTTAAATTTTTGAGATTGTGGTGCATTCCGTTTTAATGTGATAAATATTTAATCAAGGCAACTCGCCACAAATATGACCATTTTTTCAATATTTGACCACGCCTCCTAAGCCCAGTTTTTGAAAAAGTGAAAAACCAAAAACGAAATTTTCTAAGTTCCATATAGGGCTATCCATACAACCTATTCAGAAGTTTACGGTACACGTGTTTTTTTTCGCTGGACATTTGGTGTGGAATGCCTCATATTCGACTCTACTGTCATTGGAATAAATTAGAAGACGAAAATTGTAATATCATAGTAAGATCGTCACGATCGTCAAATAACTAACAAAAAACAATATTAACAAGTGACAGTTTTAAATTCGGCTGTGCCGAATCTATAATACCCTCCAACATAAAAAATAAATTGCAGGGGCGCTTTTTTTTTTTGGGGGGGGGGGGGGGGGGGGGGGTCAGTGCGGGTCATTGGAGGACACATAAACCCATGCGGCAAATATTTAAAAATTCATTTATTATGCTTTTTCAGCTTAAGTAATACTATTTTATCATTATTTAAAAACATTTTTAATATCCACGCCCACAAAAGGGGCGGGCAATAAATAAAGATTTTTTATATTTCCTAAGCCCAAATGCAGGACCTTGAACTTTTTCTGATATCAAATTGTTTCATTTGCTTAACAAAAATACAAAAAAGCCTGTGAAAATTTGGCGTTTTTCAGAGGTTAATTAAGTTCTTCAAGGGGAACTTTTTTCCCCCTGGTCCGATATTGCCCATTTATGAACTTAAACTGCCTAGGACCAAAAGACATATTCCTGCCAAACTTAACTCTCTTTTATTTTGGACTGCATCGTGTCTTATACAGACGGTCGGACGGACGGACGGATATACGGACATTCTAGAAAAGTCTTAGAATCGATCATAGATCAATAATATATATACTTTATGGGGTCCCCGACCGATATTTCAATGCGTTACAAACGGAATGACAAAGTGAGTATATCCCCATACTGTAGTTAGAGGGTGTAAAAACAGATTTACTTATGATTACCCATTAGATAATGCTATATAAGTATCAGTTGTTTTTTTTATTGAAAATGAGTCCTTTATACACTCAAAATAATTAATTTGACAAAGTTATCTGCCAAAATACAGATTTTAAGAAAGTACTTTGCATTTTATTGTGACCGAAAAATAAAAGTTTATAAACGATAAAACATTTAAAATAACTTTTACTAAAAACTTTTTGAATAACCGGAAATAGTTACTGTTAAACTTTTCTGGGTGTACCGTTTTTCAGAGGTTTCCCTTTGGTCCGATTTTTCCCATTTCCGAACTTGACCAGCCTATGACCATAAGACATATTCGTAAGAAACTTCTGCAGTCTTGCTGTTTTATTATGGACTGAATCGTGTCCTCTACAGACGGACGGACATCGCTAGAATGTCTAAGAATCGATTACTGATCAATAAAATATATACTTTCTGGAGTCCTAGGCCGGTATTTCGAGGCGTTACATACGGAATGACAAAGTGAGTATACCCCCGTACTTTGGTTTGTGGGTAAAAAAAAGTACCACAGTAATAGTTTTTACACCTTTTAGTATATTAAAATCAGAGTTTTTAAAAGGTTTATTTACACCGCTCAACACTCATTTTCCGGTTTGAATTCTGATGATCAATTTTAGTAGACTTTGATCTCCTGATTCCAAATCTGTTCTCCAAATTTTCCCATCACGTCCAGATTTTTAGTTATTCACGGTTGAAAATGCAAAAAATTACGATTTTTGCATTATTTGAAAGCCTGCACAGCAGCCATTCAGTGGAATACAAATTTGGTATAAAGCGCAAAAGTATAATTTGTCTATGGTCTCCAACATAGAACAAAATTTTTTTCAAATTATTACGTTTGGTTGGGCTTTACTTGCGTTTTAAAATGTTACTGTTAAAATTACCATTTTTGTAAAAAAGGTAAGGTAGATACCTTAGTTTTTTTTGATATTTTTCAAAGAAAAACTAAAAAAAATTAATATTTTACAAATTTAAGATTTCTGTGTTATTTTTCGCATACACCGGAAGATATATTTAATGGGTTTAAAAGTCTATAAGAAAGAATGAACTTTTGCCTAAATTTTGAGCTCATCACTGTAAAGATTGATCATCTGGTTATTGTATTAGAGCCTTTTAAAAATGGTGCTTTTTCAAATTTTTTTGACAGTGTTTTTTTAAAATGCATGTTTGGCCAATAATAGTGCAACAACTTGAAATTTTTTTGATCATATTTTTGAGATCATAGTTCAATTCTACTCTCACGCTTTATACCTGATTTTTATTCCACCCAGCGGCTGCTGAGCAGGCTTTCAAAAAAGGCAAAAATCGCGTTTTTTTCGCATTTTCAACCGCGAATAATTAAAATTCTAGACGTGATGGAAAAATTTGGAGCACGAATTTGGAATCAGCGAGTCAAAATCTTTAAAAATTTTATATCAAACCTCAAACCGGAGACAAAAACCTTCGATTTGTTGAGCGGTGTTATCAGAGTATTTTTGTTTTACCTGAAGGGTCCTGTAGTTCCAACTTAAAATTTATATGAGAGAAATAAAAAAGTACCACCATTTTTTACCCCTTTTTGTCCCCTTAGAATTTGAATTTTCTAAACATATTTTTTTTCGAATAAATTCTTAAATAAATAGCATTTCAGTAATATACTATTCACATCCATTATTCGGGACACACTAATTCACTATTCTTTGTGAAAGCTTAAAAATTTATTTTTATTTTCAGTTTTACTTTTTTTAAAATTATCCTTATGAGAAAAAGAAATAAAAATGTGACGTCATTGCATTTTCAAATATAAATGCATTTTTCTTTCATGGGTTTTTAGGCTTCTTTTGTATGAACTGAACGAGTCAGAATGTGAACATGTGTTAGTAAATGTGAATGAAAGTTTTGTTGTCGTTTGTTTTTTTTTTTTTAATTTTATTTAGGGAAGGGTTCTCTTAGATACGTGTGTATGTGACATTCGCCTTCAGAGTGAGAGGCTGGTTGGAAAATGTTGTTTGATATATTTGTTAGTGCAGCATGTATGAAAGGAATCTCATATATTTTAGAAATATACTTTGTCTTTGTTGTTTGTTGTTGCCACTACTACTGTTGATGTTGTCGTTGTTGTTTGTAAAGTGGTATATAAACCATTTGGTTTTGGGGTTTTTTAATGTCATTGGTAATACATGGCTTTTGATAACAATTTACACGCACACTAAGCAAAATTTTCACATTTTTCCTTGTTATCCTTTAGTCAAGGCCATGAAATCAGAAAAATTGCTTTTAAATGTTAGCTTCTCCCCTTTACAAAAACAAAAACACCACAAAGAAAACAGCAACAAAAACAATTTCATTTTCTTACTTAAAAATTTTGTGTGTAATTTTATTTATTGCTTTTTTTTTGTTCCAAAAATACTTTTCTATTCTTTTGCTCTGAGTCATTTAAACTAAACAAGTTTAAAAATATAAAAAAAGAAGAAAACTCAAATATCGTCTTCCTTATATTAAGTAAAAGAAATGTATTTTTTTTTATAAGTAAAACTTTACCAATTAAAAGAATTCAAGAGAAATAGTTTTGAAATATTTCAAAACTTTAAATTTAAGATTATTAGGAATTTTTGTTAAATACTTTTACTGAAGTGTGGTTATCTTCGTTATCTTATTTCATTTTGCAATCATCATTTTTACTTAACCCAAATATTCACCCAGTAACTGTCCCTGATTTTTTATTTACAATTTTTTTTTATTTTCTTTCTTTTTTTTTTGCGCTCTCTTAAAACATCATTACTTCCACATGAACTCAAACACAACTCGGCTGTGTTTATATACATTTTAACCGCAACACAAAAAATATACCGCATCATCTCTCAGGGATTTTATTTGTATGAAAGTGCATGTTTATTAGAATGGGTCGAAATTCAACAATGGCAACGAAGTGATATTTTAAAATAAACTTAGGCGTACTAAACGATTATTACCAGGGACAGGACCATGTACTAAAAAGCTATGTTTAAGTTGCCTAAAATATGAAATAAAAATCCTAAAATATGCACTTAAAACTATAAAAATATGCACTTTGCAGAAAATTTTATATACCTTCATTGCAAACTTTTTTTAATTTTATTTTGTTAAATATTTTTTTACTTTTACTAAAAAAATGAAAAATAAACTAAAACTAAAATTTTATGCACAATATGATCTAAAAATAAGCATTTATAGCAAAAGATGCAAAAAAATTTAATTTTCAAGCAAAAAACATATATTTCCATGAAAGTCCTCTCCTTAATTATTTCTAGGGATGAGATTTTCATGCACTAAAAATCAAAAATATGCCCAAAAACGTGTAAAATATGCACTAAAAAACCTACACTCAAAAAATTATGACATTAACTGTTTGTAGTTTATTTAAAAAGTTTTCCGTTTAGTCGTTTTTAAAAGAAAAAACATTTGTTTGATGTTCAGTTTTTATTAATGACTACTTCAGTCCTTTGTTTCAAAAATAAGGCACTAAAAAATAAGGACTTTCATTAACATTTAATTTTTAAAGTCATTTATTTTTGTTCTGTAAGTAAAAACTACTGATTATTCTTTTAATTTTTAATGATTTGTGTAAGTAATTTTTTTTTTAAATTGTTGGTATTTTTTAATGAAATATCATTAGTTTTTACCTACACAAGTCAGTTATTTTTTTGAAGAAAAAAAAAATCAAAAAATTATTTATAGAAATATAAAAACATGTTTGTATCAAGTGGCTTTGGCACGATGGGTAGAGTGTCTGTCCAGAATGTAGTTGATTGCGAGATCGATTCCCCAAAAATTTATTAAAAATTTTTAAAAACATATTTCAATAAAAAATTGTAAAAAATTACCTACGAAATCATTAATTTTTATTGTTTTCGTAGGTTATTTTTTTTTTTGAAATTTGTTGGTAAAAATAACAGAACTATCATTAATTTTTAATGTTTTAAATTATTGTTTTTTCTGTAAAGACAGTCGAGCTCAGGCTCTAATTATAATTATGTATTATAATTTTTTGATTTGTTATATATGGTTTTGAATTGAGAAAAGTGTGAAAGAAAAATTTTAATTTTTCTAAAAATTTAGACATCCTCGTTTGTTTCTTACTAGTTTCATATTATCCAGTTATAATAATCTTCAGAAAAACTTTTAATGTCAATTTATTTAGTTAATAGTCAATAAAACTCTATATGTGAAAATTATTTACAGATCGCAGCCGACAAGGATTGAACTCATCATCATCTGTAATACTTTGCTATTAACTGCTTGTAACGTACAATCACTCTAGACCGATACGCCAAGTAGGCTGTTAAGCAAGTATCAACTAAATCTGATTTTTTCAATTCGAGTGTAGTTGTTACTGTTGTTTTTTTTCTTACAGAAGAGTTTGTTATTGTAATTTTTGTAAACAAACTTATTTTTAGAATCATTATTCTTCTTCGTCTCCTTCATCAATTCTGATCTAAGTACTTATTTTTGCAAACATTGCCAGACATGGTCTATATTTTAGACACAAATGTTAGGTGTTGCCATTTTTCCAAAGATACTGATTGCCACTTAGGGCGACTTATAGTCGTTATTTTTAAATTATTGTTTTTTCTGTAAAGACAGTCGAGCTCAGGCTCTAATTATAATTATGTATTATAATTTTTTGATTTGTTATATATGGTTTTGAATTGAGAAAAGTGTAATGTTATGTTTTCGTTGGTTATTTTTTTCGAATTTGTTGGTAAAAAAGAGTGAAAAAACGTAGTTTTTTAATGTTTAATGTTATTTATTTTAGAAAATTTTGTCAACAGTAAAAAATAAATGTTGATGTTTGTTAAAACAAATGAATAATTACTGGGATGGTTTTCAATTGTTTATTCACTGGTTTTAAGTGTGTTTTTCATTTGTTTTTGCCTACAAAATATTTTGATTGTAGTAATATGCACAAAAAAATAAAATGCGTACAATAAAAATCTTGTTTCATAGGATAAACTTCTAAAAAAGCTAAAAATAATGGCGAATTTGAATAAATTTTTAAAATTTAAAATAGTTTTTGAAACAAATAAATTTCAATTTGTGTTTTTGATAATTTTTGCCAAAATATGCAAAAACTATGCATTTAAAAGTTGGAAAAATGTACAAAATATGCATTTAAAACATATATAATATGCAAAAATATGCATTTTCAACAAAATATTCAAAAACAATGCCATTTTGACTAAAATTTTTTGATTCCAAAAGATAATTAGTCGATATTGTTTTTAGACTATAGACAAAAAACATGCATGCATTTTCATGGAAATCACATCCCTTGTTATTTCCATTTCCCACAGAATGGGATCCCGCTCCAGAATGGGAGAGAACCCAAAATTTGGGACCTCCGGATTCCAAAACTGCAATCCAAATTTTTCTAGCATGTTTCGTTTTCGAGATATTTGTTTAAAAAGTTTTGCACGCGAATATGAGGCATTCCACACCAAATGTCCAGCGAAAAAAAAAACACGTGTACCATAAACTTCTAAATAGCTTGTATGGATAGCCCTATATGGAACTTAGAAAATTGCGTTTTCGGTTTTCCAATTTTTCAAAAACTGGGCTTAGGAGGCGTGGTCAAATATTGGAAAAATGGTCAAATTTGTGGCGAGTTGCCTTGATTAAATATTTATCACATTAAAACGGAATGCACCACAATCTTAAAAATTTACATTCTTATATAGTTTCGTATGGGCTATCGAATAAATTTTTTTCCTTGAAAAATTAATTGCATGAATATTACTCATTCGACACGTTAAAACAAGAAAATACAAGCAAATTACAAAATTGTTATGGAATTTAAAATTCAAATGCGATTTTCTCGAAAAAAACGAAAAATACATTTCTGATTTTTTTTGTGTGGATGGACAAACATCTAAACTTTAAAAAAAAAATTTAAAAAAAAGAAAAAAAAAAGTGGCCGGATTTTTGATAAATTGACTTTTTTAACAAATAGAAAATTTCAGAACGGGTTCTGAAAATTTTCTAAAGAAAAAAATTTTATTCGATAGCCCATACAAAACTATATAAGAATGTAAATTTTTAAGATTGTGGTGCATTCCGTTTTAATGTGATAAATATTTAATCAAGGCAACTCGCCTCAAATTTGATCATTTTTTCAATATTTGACCATGCCTTCTAAGCCCAGTTTTTGAAAATTAGAAAAACCAAAAACGAAATTTTCTTAGTTCCATATAGGGCTATCCAAACAACCTATTCAGAAATTTACGGGACATATGTTTTTCTGTAGCGGGACATTTGGTGTGGAATGCCTCATATGTATTAGAAATTTGCAAAAAAATTGCGGTTTTTGAAGATTTTTATAAAAAAAATATATCAACCAAAAAATGTTCCTTTACTTTTAAACAGAGCTGGAGGGAGCCCGTGGCACCCATCAATAAAAGTTTTGAATTTTTAAAATTTCCACCAAAATTTTAAATTTTTGAAAAATTAATTATTTTTTTAATTTTGGCATGTTGAATACAAATATCAAAACAATCTCTAAAATCAGTCGAATTTTTTTTTAATTTTGAACAAAATGGTAAGCACGCCATGGTGAGTACACCATATATGGTATTACACTCGCAAAAAGAAGTATTTCCAACAACAAAAAATCATCAAGTATTAATTTTTAAATAAACTTAAAACAAAAAAATATTTTTCTTAAAAATTATTCTACAAGAATTAATAAAGGAAATGAACTCGAGCTAGAATGAACTACTCAAAATACTTTATTGAAATTTTTTTCTGAATATAAATAGTTTCGCAATTAAGAAATTTTATATAAAAAAATAATTTTACTAAAAAGGGTCTCATTTATGAAGGAAATCATTCCGGCAGGGATCCCTCGCAAAATTGTGGGTACTTAAAATAAATTTAAGTGCAGTAGTGCGATTCAAAAAATTTTTTGACTTATACGAATTTTCTGTCGTTGTATTGAATATGTGAATGAATATTTATTTACCACAAGAATTATCAACCAAAATAGTTAATTAGAAGTTTGTTTATTTTAAAATTGTTTGGACAACCAAAAAATTTCGTTAACTTTAATTTCAAACAAATTTTTGTTGATTAACTTATCATTTTTACGATAACACCGTCCGACAGACAATATTAAACATGATCCGTGTGATATACGTCGGAAAGTGGAGATAAAAGGGAGTAAAACTGCATATACAATTTTTTCATTTCGGGATCCTGTTTCCTTTTAAAAGGACTTCAAAGTTTTAAAGGATACATATTGTTCAATATTTCTAAAATATTTGTACTTGTCCTAGGATGACACTGGCAATGGCAAATGAAAGAGGAGGATCTCCCCTAATTTGTCCATTTTTTTATTTTACCATGTTAGGATTAAATGATGTGAATAAAGTCCTTTGAAAACTTTATTAAAATATTTTGTTGAAAATTTTCAATGTTATTAAAGGACACAGTTTTGAAACGTTGTAACTTACCTCCCTTTTCCTGATATGTAAAAATAATAAAATAGGAAAATTATGGGAGATCCTGCTCTTTCATTTACTATTTCTAGCGGCAGCCTAGGACAATAAATATTAAAAAAATATTTTATAAAATTTAATCTTCTAAAATTTTGAAGCCCTTGTAAAAAGAAACAGGATCACGAAATTAAAAACTTTAAATGCAGTTTTACTACATTTAGTCTTTAGTTTGAAACGTTTATTATACAGTTCGTGTTTAACGACTTTTTTAATTTGTGTCGGACGGTGTAATATACGGTAGAAAAATGTTATAGATTCACTTCATTTGATAACTGTCGACATTTGACAATATAACTATCGATTTTTATCGCCAAAAAGTGAATTTCGCTACAGGATTGCATTTTAAATATCAAAATCTTAAACATCGTTTGAAGGATTTAAAAATGTGAGTCGTGTTGAGTGTACCGGAGTTTTAAAAAGATGGTTTTTTGGAACATCCTAACAAATACATGTGATATGAATAAATGGGCATGTGGAGGTTTTGTATGCATTTTTTATATGTGTTTTCTGTTTGTAAATTTTTTATAGTACTTTACCAACATTTTTTTTATACCTTCCACATATTGGTATAGGGTACATATTAGTTTGTCGATCCATTTGTAACTTGTAACATATCAAAACATCGGTCTGGGACCCCATTAAGTATATATTAGAGTAGTTTACAATTTTTCAAAAAAAAAAAATCGATCCACGGTGTTTTGCCCTTATTTTCTCGCCCTAAATCCGAAAATGAAGTTCAAAAGTATCAAAATATGACCGTTTTTGATATATTGCTAACTTTTAAAAACTTTCATTTTTTAAAAAAAAATTTTAGTTTAAGAAAAATATCTTCGGAATAAATAAGTAAAAAAAATAAATAGATTTAATTTTTTGGTTTAAACTTTATTAATTTCCACACAACAATATTAACGAAATTTTAAAAATAAAGTAAATTCTTTTGTGAATTTCAAAAAATTAAACATTTTTTTAAATTTTATTTTCAAATTTAAAGTTTAAGAGCATTTTTTCACGATTTTTTTTTTTTTTTTAATTTAGTTTTTTGCAATTCTATTTTTTACATTGTGGAGAGTATCAATACATTCGGCAATGCCGAATTTAACCTTATTACTTGTTTATATTTCTTTTTACTTCCTTTTCATTTAAAAAAAAAAACAGAGAATTAAAGAAAAATACTATTAAATTGGGTTAATTTGAGTTTTCACTTTACAAAAAAAAAAAAAAATAAGAAATTTACAACGATAATGTATAACGTTTTCTCTAAATTTTATTTCTAAAAATGTATTTCAAAGATAATATTAATATACCCTCATGATTTTGATAACGGACTTAACAATAATCTTTATAAGAGTTTATTTCACTTCCATTAGACCCATTTACTACCATTGTACACTAGGGTGGCTCGTTTTTGGGCTTTTCTCTCTGATCAAATTCTAATACCCGCCAAAAGTGTTGGTCCCCTAAGGGTAACACACATGCAAAATATCAGTCCTTTGAGCCTCAAAATTGGGGTTTTCGCAAAAGAGGACTTAAAAAAAAATAAAAAAAAAAATAAGTTTTTTTTATTAAAATAATTAAAAAAATATTTTTATATAATATTTGATTGTAAATACTTAAATATGAAATTTAAAGATTTTACGGTATCATTAACCCGTTCAAACTTGATACCAAAAAAATGGCATGATTTTGGGGGCGTTCTCAAAACACCTTTTTTAAAAATTTGAAAATTTTATTAAAAAAAAATTTAAATATACCATTTTTTCTCTCTGAATTCATTAAGAACACCTTGGAGAAGAAAAATGTGAAATATGGCGGATATCCGTCGGGCCACTTTTCGGGAATCGCTGGGGGAAGTTAGCGTATCTCAAGGAAATGTTGGTTTTATCGAAAATTTGGAATAATAAAATCTTATAAATTTAATTTTTCGGCAAATTAACAGTTTTTTTGGTGTCGTGGCATTCTATTAGATAACTGTAAGTCTGTCATGAAATCTTACCGATGTAGGACGTCTTTAACCCACATTGGCTGGGGGTCAAAAATGACCCCCGCGGAAAATTTGAAGTTTAGTGCTTAAATTTTGTGCTATAAACAAGTATAAAACGGCTTTTATGTTTTTTACCCCAACTATTATTTCGTATTAATATATTATTTTTAAAAAAATCGTTAACCCATCTTGGTAGGGGGTCAAAAATGACCCATTCAATAAAAAGTATATATTTTTTCATATTAAATTAATTTGTGGCAATCTATTAGATAACTTTAAATCAGACCCTTAAATCTCTCATATTTAAGATATCATTAACCCACATTGGCCAGGGGTTAAAAATGACCCCGACAAATACTTTTAGGCATAGTGCTTAAATTTTGTTATATCAACAAAATATATATTTTATGTTGAATGGGTCATTTTTGACGCCCTATCAAGAAGGGTTAACGATTTTTTAAAGATAATATAATAATACGAAATAATAGTTGTGGTAAAAAACACAAAAGCCGTTTTATACTTGTTTATAGCACAAAATTTAAGCTCTAAACTTCAAATTTTCGTCCTAGATCTGTAAGATTTCATGACAGACTTAAAGTTATATAATAGAATGCCATGACACCAAAAAACCGTTAATTTGCACAAAAATTAAATTTATAAGATTTTATTAATTCAAATTATTGATAAAACCAACATTTTCTTGAAATCCGCTAACTTCCCCCCGCGATTCCCGAAAAGTGGCTCGACGGATATCCGCCATATTTCACACTTTTCTTCTCCAAGGTGTTCTTAATGAATTTAGAAAGAAAAAAATGGTATATTTAAATTTTTTTTTAATAAAATTTTCAAATTTTGAAAAAAGGTGTTTAATGATACCGTAAAATCCTTAAATTTCATATTTAAGTATTTACGATCAAATATTATACAAAAATAATTTTTTAATTATTTTAATAAAAAAACTTATTTTTTTTTTATTTTTTTTTTAAAAAGTCCTTTTTTGCGAAAACCCCAATTATGAGGCTCAAAGTGGAGACAGAAGATAAACTCCGATCGGAGTGATATTTTGCATGTGAGTTACCCTTAGGGGACCGACACTTTTGGCGGGTATTAGAATTTGATCAGAGTGAAAAGCCCTAAAACGATCCACCCTATTGTACACTATAGTGAGCAGATCTTTCAAAATCTAAATTATAACCACAAAAAAAAAAAAACGTTAAAAAATTCGCACAAACCTTTTCTTTCGGTAGAAATTGCAGATTCTGAAACATTTTTCTCATATTTTTCTCGTAAAAATGGGTATTTAAGATGTATTTTTCACAAAGAAAAATTTTGCAATCCTCCAACATTTTTTTTTATTTTTGAAGAAGAATTCCTAAATTTTTAGAATCATAATAATTTGGTTGACACATTATATGCTAAAAAATGGACCCTTAAAGAAAAACTTTTTTTGCGTTTTTCATCATGATAGTTAGGGTGTTCAGTCGATTAATTCTTGTTCGATTAATCGAACAATTTTAGACGAATAATTGTTCGATTAATTTAAAATTGCTATTTTCGATTAAAGGATTAATCGAAGAATTTATTCCGATTAATCGAATAATAATAATATATGGTTTTTCTGGAAATATGTATAATTTTTTAAAAGTTTAAAGTCCAATAAACAAATCAAATGTATGTTACCTTTGGAATTAAAAATAAAAACACAGTCATGTTGACTTGAGTGGTCCCTATTTTAAATTTGTTTTCGGATTTTCGCTGCTCCTGAAGCTTGCATTTGTTAAACGACCTAAGTAAGTACCTAAAAAATTTTTAGGCCAAATCGGCTAACTGTATGACCGCGCTAAAATCTGTCAAAGCTTAAAATTTTAGAAAAAACGCACTAACAATAAGTTATAAAAAAAAAATAAAATTACAAATTTAAGATTTTCCAAAATGTAGTCAGATAATTTTTGTGATATCGGTAATCAAACTAATTTGTCAAAAAAAAAAAATTGTTTTTGAATTCTACACATTTTACAAATCTCTGAAATGATTTTTTTTTTAAATTTTCTTAAACAAATTAGCAGAAAACTTAAATGTTCACAGAAAAAAATAAAAAATAAATTTAATTAAAAAATTCGTAGATTTAATTAAAAAATTAATTAAATCCGGACCAATCACTAAAATGCGCAAATAAATTAAAAATATTTGTGTATCGTTAATTAAAAATAAATGAATATTTATTTAATTAAAAATTTAATACTATAAATTAAATAATTTAATTAAAATTTAAAAAAAATAATTAAAATTTTAATTATATAAATTAAAAATTTAATTAAAAAAAAATTGTAAGCCAATTAAAATAAAATAAATTTTTTAAAAAATAAATAATTTAAAAAACATTTTTTAAATAAAAAGGGTTAAAAAATGTTTCTTTACCAAATATATTTATGCCATAATGACAAAGTCAATGAGACAATTTTATAAAACAAAACAAAAAAAAAAATAAGTAAAACTAAAAATTTAATTAAACAATAAATTATATAAATTAAATATTTAATAAATATTTAATTTAAAAGCAATTAAAATGTTAATTAAAATAAAGTTAAAAATTTAATTAAACAATTAATTATATTAATTAAAAATTTAATTGAAATTAAATTAAAAAACAAATAAAATTTTAATTAAAATAAAATTTGCAATATTATTTTCTGTGTTGATACATTTTGAAATGATTTTAATTTTGTTTTTTTGTTGTTAATAAAATGTTAAAATACTTGTTATTAATGTTGTTTATTTACTCAACTACCATTTTTTTCTAAAATTGTCGAAAAAACCTTGTAATTTAGAAAATTTCTGAATTTGTAATTATTCGATTAATCGAACAATTTTAAAATTTTATTCGTTTAATCGAATAATTTAAAAATGGCAAATATCGATTAATCGTTTAATCGAACAATTAAAAAACCCGATTAATTGAACACCCTAATGATAGTCCATATTGAGATTTTTTGGCCAATATTTGTAGTGTTAGGTATGCCTTTATGATTCACTGTAAGCAAGTTTTTTCAAAGATCAATTTAGTTAAATTCGTAAAAACCTCAAAATATTATTACATTCGCTAATTTATGAGCACAGAGAAAACAATATTGGGAAAAACAATTTGAAAAACTTGTTTGAATTTTTAAAAAAAATTTGAGTAGTTTTTTTAATTTATGCAATAAAAAATTTACTCAAAAATTACAAGAAAATTTTAGTAAATAATTTAAAACAAATTTTATAATTTTTTTTTATTTTTTATCTTGGTGTTTTGAATTCTCATTTAGTTTATAGTTTTTTGTATATGTGTATAAAAGTTTGAAATCATCTTTTCGGAATTTGCCTATGTCTTCAAGACGTAAATATATTTGGTAAAGTTTGAAAAAATATTTAAAAAAAAAAAAAAAAAATTTTGAAACTTTTAAAAAAAATAAATTGATAAATTTTGAATAAATTTTTATTTGACACAATTAAAGAGTTACATAAAAAAATAGAAAAAGTTCAGTAATGTTGTAATTGTGTCAATTAAAAATTTACTCCAATGTTTTAGTAAGCATTTAATAATTTTTTATTAAAAGTTTACTCAATACTATTAAATAGTTTACTGGTGCAAAATTGAGTCAATTTTTACTTAATTATTTTTTTTTTATTTTTTTCTGTGCAAAGTGAAAAGCATTAAACCAAATCAGACAATCTTAAACGATATTTTGCAAGAAAACTGCATCATACTCCGAAAAACGGAGAACGCCATTGGAATCAGCATGTCTTAAATATATTGAAACGTTGGTCAAACCTCTTGTTTTCTAAAACAGTGGTCAGTTTTGCTACGCAGTGCTACCAGGGTCCAAGATTTGTAAAAAAAGTGCCATCTCTGAATCCTGTTTAAATTATTGTAATAAATGTCATTTATAATAGTAGCATTCAAAGAAAATATTTTAAGTATTTTTTTTTTTTTTGTAAATTTTAAACTGTTTTCAAATCAAAATATGTATTTTCGTGATTTTCCTATTTAATAGTGTTGACTAATTAATTTGATAATTAAAAATAAACTCACTAATTGATGAAAGACCATTGATAAAATATAATTTTGAGCAAATAATAATATTACAAAGTCAACATTTTAAACACCAGCAATTACTTCGTCTTTAAAATACACTCAGAAATAAACTTTATGATAGTAATGTCAGCAAAGAACTTAAAATCTTAGAATTTCATTATAAGTGGAGCAATTATTTTATTTGTTTTTTTTTTTATAAAATTTAATGTAAAGTTTAATCCTTTTTTTTGGTTGATACTTTTACATAATGTTTTTCTTTCAGTGTAAAATTAGAAAATAAACATTAAAAATAATGTGTCCTTTAAACATTTTTCACTGGCAACCAAGTGGAAAACCATATTATGTTCAACTGTGAACACAATCAAAACCAAAAGTGAAGTCATTATCATTTCGCAACTATAAATGCAAAAGGAAATGAAAATAAAAATTCGAAATTATAAGTATTTATTAAAATGCATAAAGTTGAAACATAAATATTAAAAATTTTTTTAAATTCTTTAGACATTTTCTATGTGTATTGTAAAACTTTATTATACATGTAAAAGAAAACCATTTAAAATAGAAGGTGTTTTCCGCTGGGAGTGAGTTTTTTTTTTTGTTAAAGTATAGACATCACGTGCTTTTGTGCCATAACGTTTGTTAAAGGTACAATTAAAATGAATTGTCAACAATTTTCGTGCAGTTAAACTATGAGGAAGTAAAGAACATAACAACAACAACAACAAAAAACACCAGCAACTCCTACCAATGCAATGGTTTGACATTTTCTTTATTTCCTCATACACATACAATACATATAGATGGAACAATGACATGTGCATGTATTTCTAAATCACAAAAAATTGCAACAACAGCAAACAAAAAAAAGTACACACACAGAAATATACTGTTTAATTTGTTTTGTTGTCAAAAAAATTAAACGCAAGGACTTTTGGGAACAATAGTATTTTAAAAAAAAAAAATTATTTTTAAAAAAATTACGTCAGCTACATAATAAACACCAAATTAAATTGACTTTCAATTAAAAAAATATTTAAAACCTTTTTAAACAAAAATTTCAATATAAACTGTATTTGCTTTAAATTTTATTTTATCACACAGAAAAAAATAAAAAAAATATTTAAGTAAATTTTTAATACTATTGAGTAAAAACTTACTCAATTTTGCACCAGTAAACGATTTAATAGTATTGAGTAAATTTTTAATAAAAATTTATTAAATGTTTGCCAAAAAATTTGAGTAAATTTTTAATTGACACAATTAAAAATTTACTCAAAATTTATCAATTTATTTTTTTAAAAAGTGTGAAAAAGTTTTAAATTTTTTTTGCAAAAAAAAACAAAAAACTTGTTTTTTCAAACTTTACCAAACATATTTATGTCTCAAAGACATAGGCAAATTTTATAAAGACGATTACAAACTTTCATATACATATACAAAAAACTATAAACTAAACGAGAATTCAAAAAACTGTGAGAGTCTAAAAAAAAATTAAAAAACTATTAAATTTTTATTAAATTATTTACTTAAATTGTTTTTAAAATGTTTGAGTAAATTTTTAATTGTGTCAATTACAAAATTACTCAATTTTTCTTTTTAAATTTAAACAAGTGATTACTCAAATTTGTTTCCTCCATATTTTTTTCTGTGCAATGGTCTTTCATCAATTACACAGTGCAACAACCAAAATCGGAATGGGATGAAACCAAAAGCAAATGAAAGTTGACATATTCCATAACAAAACCCTCAATGCTTTTTATTAGTTCAGCGCTAGACTTTTTTTAACACACATTTGAAGTTAGTGAACGTTTATTTTAATTATAACAAGTAGAAAAGTTAAATTCGACTTTGCCGAATCTACGAATACCCTCCACAAAGCATTTTTTAAAGGGTAGTACATTTTTTAACGTGAAAAACTTAACAATTTTGATTAGAAATATTTTATTTTGAGTAAAAAACTCTTTTTTTGTCATTAAAAAAAAAAAAAATTACTAATTTTTTTTTGAGTGTAAAATTTTTTTCGAGTGTAATGTTTTTTTTACTGTAAAAATATTTCTGAGTGAATGCACGTACGTATGTACACAAAATATTGTAATTTTTCTAAAAAAAAAAAACTAAATTTTTTTTGAGTGTAAAATTTTTTTTTTGAGTGTAAAATGTTTTTTGAGTGTAAAATTTTTTTCGAGTGTAATTTTTAAGTTACCAATGCTTTTAAAACTAAACAAGTTTAAAAAGCATTGCTTTAAAATTAAACAAGTTTGAAAAGCATTGTTTAGTTACCACCAATGCTTTTCAAATTTGTTAAAACATGTGGAATTTAAGATGAAACTAATCTGAAATTCAGGGTTTTGCTTATAACTTTTGAACCACCGCACCGATTAAGCTGAAATTTAATACTAAACAGACCCAAGGAACGGTAAAGATACATGCTAAGCTTCAGTAGTCTCATTATTGTCTTTCGAAAGTTATCGTGTTTTTTATCTCGTAAATTCTCGAAACACCCTTGCCGAAATATACTCTTTTGCTCATAACTTTTGAACCACTGGACCGATTTGGCTGGATTGCAATACCAACCTGACCAGGTAAATGACAAACATATATGCCAAACTTCAGTAGCCTCTGTAACGTCTTTCAAAAGTTAGCGTGTTTTCTACGGACGGACAGACAGACGGACGGACGGACGGACGCACAGTGGGGGAAAATGGACTTTTTTTGTCCAATTTTGCCTACAGGTCGCAATTCTTAACCGATTTTGGGTTTTCTTTTTTTGTATTTTAGCTAATAAAATTCCGCATCGATATGTGATGGTAGATTTTTGAAATAAATTTCGGATTACTTTTAATATTTTCCTAAAGTTCAGAAAATTTTAATTTTTTCAGTATTTTTGCAATAACAAATGTATTGGGTATGGGACGAATATGCTTTATAGACTTAATTAAAGGTATTGGAACCCCATATCAACGACGTGATTAGTTTTTGAAAATATATTATTATTTTTGTTTTTATAACCAGACAAAAATTCAAGAATTTTCACTTTAAAAAGCCTATATCTTTAAAAATAATGTACCGATTTCAATGAACTCTTTTTTAGATTAAAGCTTTTGTTTTGCTTAGTCATAATTGGTACACAATTTTTTTTTTTTAAAATATTTTATTTGTTGCTTAAAATTTTTCTTATGATTTTTGGAATTTTAAAATTATTTTTTAGTCTGTTTTTAAAAAACAAAAGTTGTTACATTGTAAATTCGAAAAAAAAGAGTTAAACAATTTTGCAAAAATACTTTATTTACCAATAATGGTTGGGAAAATTATAAGCTATAATCTAAAAAAAATTTCATTGAAATAGGTACAATATTTAAAATGATATAGGTACTTAAAAGTGAACATTTTAAAGTTTTCATATGTTTATAAAAACCAAAAAAATAATAAATTAACGAATGCTATTAATGACATTTATAAGGGGTTCAAATACCTTTTATTTTGTCCATACAGCTTATTCGTCTCCTGCCTATTACATTTTTTAGAGCAAAAATTCTAAAAAAATTAATATTTTCTGAACTTTAAAAAAAATATTTAAATAAAACATAAACGATTTTAAGAAATCCACCACGACAGACCGATGAGGAATTTTATTAGCTAAATTTCAAAAGAAGAAAAACTAAAATCGGTTAAGAATTGCGACCTGTAGGCAAAATCGGACAAAAAAAGTAAATTTTTCCCCACTGTGGGACGGACGGACATCGCTAGATCGACTTAAAATCGATCGGGGATCATAAATATATATACTGTGTGGGGTCCTAGACCAATATTTCGAGATGTTACAAACGGAATGACAAACTTATATATACCCTCTATCACTAGAGTGGAGGGTATAATAATAAATGCTTGACAACTGTGGCGTATGATTAATATTGTAATTGCCTTTAAATAACAATCATACGCAACGGTGCACATTGCTTTATTTTAATAATTTAGAATTCATTTGGACAATTGGACAATTGAAATACATTTGAAAATTTTTAAAATACAATTGGAAATGGTGTAGTTTTTATGATGGGATCGAAAAAGTACCATAGAACGGCTGTAAAATTCGAAAACAAAATCTTCCGTTAAACCCTAGTGAGGTTGTTTTTCGGTGTGGTTAATAGGAACATTAACAACATCTTCAATTTTCCCCTCTTCTCTCTTACAGACCACTTGCCTTAAATACCTACTTTTACAGTTTAATTATTTTATTTTGTATCACACATACATACAATGACATTAATATTGTCATTGTATGTATACAATACTACAATAAAAATATATTCTGCAAAATACACAAAAGATTTAAAAAAATGTAATTGTTCTTGCCGATCGGAAGAATATGCTTCTACTACAAAGACAACCATTTTCCAACTTTATAACAAATTGTTGTTTAACCAGTATAAAATGAAAAACAAAAATTTCAAACAACAATAAAATTAAATATGAAATTAAAGGACACACACACACATACGTTGACTTACTGGCTGGCTAATAAAAAATCTCTGTGGTATTCACTCCTTTTGTTTGTAATAAGTAAATTAACTTTCTTTTGTTTTTGTATACACTTCTTCTTTAAAAACATGTCTCGACGTGCACGTGACTTAATGAAGCATAATAAGAAAATTACTTATTATTTCTTTATTACATTATAAATCTTCTTTTATTGGATGTTTTGTGTTTTTGTTTCCTTTTTATAATACCCTTCAATTTGAGGATTTAAAATGGGTTTATCATTCTGTATGTTAAACTGTGAAAATATGTTTATATATAGTTTTTATGATTCGGGGTTCAACCTGCAGCCACTTTGATTGACCATTGCGATAAGAACAGGTTCTGGAACTCTTAACTTACATTTTTATATGACATTTGCCAAATGACACTGATCTAACTCAAAATTACCTGTAATACAACCAAGCTCATGAAATCTATTCCAGAACTAATCTTAAAATACATGTCCCTGATTTCGACTACTTTAAATAAATGCCACGTGATATTTCCATTGTTAAAATAATTTGACCTAAATTAACAATTTTTAAAAAAGTTGGTTCTTACAGTCGAATTTTTTGCTATTGTTTTATTTAAATGTTCTCCATTTGTCCGTTGCTGCTATTTTTATTTGATTTTATTTTATTCACTTTTTAAAACGTGTTTGTTTGTAATTCATTTAATCCTTTGAGAAAAACATTATAGTAGCATATTTTTCGTTTTTTATAGAGCAAAGAAGGAAAACTGAAAACACTTGACACTTAATTGTTTTATATAGGTTTAAGAGTCAGGGAAAATTCATTTGAACTATATCTGACACAAAAAAGGTTAAATTGTTAAACAAATATGCAAAAAAAAAGCTGTGAAAAAACATATTTTTTAGGGGTAGTTTTAGTTCTTCAAGGAGAAGCTTTTTTCCCCTGGTTCGATTTTGCCCATTTCCGCACTTAATGAACATGAGACATATTCGCGCCAAACTTCAGGAGTCTACACTTAGAGAAAAATGCTTCATAATATTTATGACATGGTTTCATAAATATTTTTGTCATAACATTTCATTATATTTATGAAACCTTCATAAATAAAATGAAGTTTTATGAAAAAAGTCTGTGAAATGACCACCATAAAATTTCATAATTTCATAAAAAAAAAAATCATAAACGTGTCATAAGATTTTTTATAATACGATTAAGAAATTGGGGCAAAAAAATTACAGCTCCTGAACACGATTTTCAAAATTTTAATTTCTTATTTAAGTTCTTCCTATTTATGAAGAGTTTCATAAAAGTTTATGAAATTTTATAAATATATTGTATATGTAAATATATTGTAAAATTTCATAAATATTGACCCGATGAACAATTATGAAATTGTTTCACTGTATTTATGAAACTGTTACATTGGACGAACTTTAATGAAGATTTTCATTATATTTATGACAGGTTTCATAAATATAATGAAGCTTTTTCTTTTAGTGTAGCTCTTTAGGTTTGGAAATCGAAGATTTTAAAGAAAATTTAAAATAAAAAAAATATTTTTTTCTTCGACCTTTTCTTTATAGAATTTCAAGGAAACAAAAATTTTAAAGAAAATCCTAATTACCAAATATTCTTCTTGAAAATATCTTCAGAGCCAGCCTGGCTTATGGGTATGTTCCATCATCCTGGTGCGATGTCAAGGTTGTTTTTATTCCCAAACCTGGGAAGGAGGACTACACCTTGCCAAAAAGTTTTAGACCAATCAGTTTATCATCCTTTCTACTGAAAAGTCTTGAGCGAATGGTTGAGAAATTCATTAGGTCAGTAGCATTAATCGAATGCCCCCTAAATAGTCAGCAACACGCGTATCAGAGTGGTAGATCTTGTGAGTCGGCACTTCACGATCTTGTGGTCAATATTGAGAAGGGCATTGACAAACAAGACTATACTCTGGGTGTTTTTGTTGATATTGAGGGCGCTTTTGATAATGCTACTTTCGATTCTATGAAAACTTCGGCTGAATTGCATGGCGTGGATCCAGTTCTAGTCAAGTGGATTCATTTTATGCTCTCCCGGAGATTGTTGACGGCTGAAGATGAGTGGGGCACAAAAGTAACGGTTGAGGTTAGTAGAGGTTGCCCCCAAGGGGGTGTTCTCTCTCCTTTGCTGTGGTGTTTTGTGGTAAACTCACTCTTGGTTGAAATACAAGCTCTAGGTGTACACATACAGGCATACGCTGACGATGTGTGCGCATTAGTATCCGGAAAGTCACTTAACTTGGTATGCAAGAAAATGCAGACCGTTATTGACTTGATGGACAACTGGTGCAATCGACATGGATTGTCTGTCAATCCAAATAAGACAACACTCGTGTTGTTCACGCGAAGAACCAAACATAAGGGTCTTCAGCTTCCTACGTTGAAGGGCATAACTCTTCAACTGTCCACAGAAGTTAAGTATTTAGGGGTTACCCTAGATAGTAAACTAATGTGGACAAAACATGTTGAACAAAAAGTTTCACGGGCACTTCGGATTTTCTGGCAGTGTCGACGAGCTTTTGGAAAGACATGGGGTCTAAGACCTGCTAATGTACATTGGATGTACATAGCTGTAATTAGACCTATTGTGACGTATGCGGCGGTAGTCTGGTGGCCGAGAACGATGGTGAAGACTATTCGATCCAAGCTAAACGGACTACAAAGAGCGGCTGCCTTGGGAATTACTGGTGCCATGAGCACCACCCCAGGCGCAGCTCTGGACGCTATGTTGGATATGCTTCCCTTGGACTTACATATTCAAGGGGAAGCCATGAAATCTTTGTGCAGGCTCCGCAAAAGCGGAACATGGCATGGGGAGTACAATGTGGGACATGGTCGTCTGTTCAATAGGCTATCGGAACTTTGTCCGATGTTTTCTATGCCTTTGGACAATACAACCTCTTGCATCGAGTTTGGTAGGAAGTTTACTGTAATATTTCCGAGTAGGGAAGACTGGGGAAACCCAGCAGACCTACTGGAAAATTACACGGATACTTTCTACACGGATGGATCCAGTAACTTAAATGGCTCTGGGTCTGGCTGGTATTTGGACGATGCGACCAAATGCTATATTGCTATGGGAAAAATGGCTACAGTATTTCAGACTGAAATATTTGCTATTTTGGACGTAGCGACCTGGATAATTGGGAACGGATGGATTAATAGGAGAATCAGTATTTGCAGTGACAGCCAGGCTGCGCTCATTGCACTTGAATCTCCAGTCACTTCATCCAAAATTGTCCAGGAATGTAGACGCAGACTCAATGAGGTCTCATGTGGGAATAGCGTCAGTCTTCTGTGGGTTCCGGGTCACAGGGGAATACGGGGAAACGAGATTGCCGACTCTTTGGCAAAGCTTGGCTCTGATACAATTCCTTACAATCCGGAACCTCAAATTGGTATTGGCTTGACATGGCTGATGCGTTGGATCAACTCTCATATGAAAGAAACTTTCATGGAAAGATGGTCAAATGAGTTGGCATGCAAGAATACCAAACGTTTTGTGATTAAGCCAGACAGGAAAGTGGCTAACTATCTACTCAGCCTCAGTAGAATAGACTGTCGCAGACTTACTGGCTTAATTACGGGACACAATGCCTGTGCTCGTCATATGACGAGATTAGGTGTCTTATCAGACCCATTATGCGTGGCTTGTCTTGAGGATGATGACACAACTGAACATTACGTCTGTTGTTGTCCAGCGTTCTCAAGGGCTAGAATGCGGATATTGGGTTCTGATATTCTGTCTATGGACATGGTCCATGGACTTCCCTTGTCTGATTTTCTCAAGTTTGTGAAAGCAACTGAGAAATTCTGAACAAGCACTTTTCTTTCTTTTTCTTCTCAACCTTTTATCACCTTTACTTAATCTTTCTTTTCAGGGTACGGTACAATGGACTATTTTAAGTCTGAGCGCCATGGACTTGCCTAGAAAAATTTACTTATTTTTTTTAGGCTTGTACAACCCACCCTCAACTCAACTCAACTCAACTCAAATATTCTTAATAATCAAATATCACCAGTGTTCCCAAGATAATGAAAGGGAATTACAATATTTTTTTTTTTAACTAAGAAATTACAAAAACTTTTTACAGTAAAACATGAGTTCCCATTTAAATATCATGTTTATAAATGCAGTTGACAAACTTTATGGTAATTTAAACATAGTTGCTGTGATGCAAAAAAAATGAAAATGTTTGTGGCATTCTATACTGAATAAATATTGTCACACCATTGAATTGGATACAAATTTTTAAGTCAAAAAGTTTGTTAATGTAATGCAAGTTTTGGTAGCAGATGGATATTAAAATTGACAGATACATAGTCAATATATACTTGACTTACTTTTGATGAGGATTCTTTTTTTTTTTTGTTTTTGCAAAATTTGAATTTATGAGATTGTGTAATGGCACTTTTACATAGTTATGTTAAAATACGGGTTTAGCTTAAGCACTAAAATATTGCTTAAATCGTGGTTTATTTAAAACATAACGATGCGGATAAGGTATTAAGTATTATACACTATTTACAGAAAGAAAGGTTGAGGCCCCACTCTAAGACCGTAGTTACGCGCGATGTATTTATATATATTTATATAGTCATTTGCGCCCTCTACAAAAACGGTTAATTTTTAAAAAATAGCGTCAATCTTATTTGAAGTTAAGAGCGCCCTCCACAAAATGTCAAAAGTTCACGATTGCCAAATTTTTTATAATGATCTGGCAACTCTAAACAAAAATATCACTTTTTGAGTTGATCGACGTTCTAATCGCGTATATCTCAGTAAATACTATCAATACAAGAAAAACTTATTATTGTCGGCTTTGTCCTGAGGAACGTTCGCACAGGACACCCAAAAGCTCTTTGGGCATCAGTTTTCTATTTGCCTCAAAAAGGAAGGCAAAATCTATAAGAATCAGTTGGATATTTCACTGGGAGGATGCTGTTGTCGACCATTGCACATTGGGGCAAACATATACGATTCTTGGCATTAAATAAACCGCTTATTTTTAATAAGAGTGTGTGGTACCGCTGTAAAGGGGATCATATTTGCATTATAAAATTTCATGGTTACCTTGCAAAATTCTGAAATTTTTGCAATATTATGTTCATTTAATGTATTTTTTTGTTTTTAAAATCTTTAATTACGTTTAAAAAAAACAAACTCAGTTGGAATAATAAAATACATATACTCTCTTGTTTCTGTAAGAGTTTGCAAAAAAAAAAATATGCAAAAAAAATATCAAAAACTGCAAGTCAGAAACAATAAAAACTATTTTTTTCAACAAATGTGAATAAGAAATATTTAATAATATCATATTTTTTAGTTTTTTGCAAAAAAACATGCAAAAAAAATTATGTGATTTCTTTTGAGAAAAAATCAAGTAAAAATAATTAAATGTAAAAAAGCGGGTATAAAGTGTGTATAAAACCATTTTTTTCGATTTTGCTAAAACAATGCAAAAAATAAATTCAAAATGGATACGATTAAAATACGTGAGTTGAAAATTTAGTGTGAAACCACTCATATATAAATCCCTCTAACTTATTATTTTTTAAGATTATCAAAACAGTAACTTCGAAATTGATATGAATAAAATTTGTTGATTGGAAATTGAGTGTGAAACCCCGCATATAAAATCGCCAAATAGGAGTTAAAACACCTCAATTCAACCGAAAAAAGTAGCATATTTGACCTTACCCCTTTCGAATTTGATGAAACTTGGAATATAGTTGGGCCCTTACAAAAATTTTGGACTTCTGGTAGTTTTTCTTCCCGAGATATGGGGTCTTGAAAATTGGCAAAATCGTATATATTTGGCAAAACTGTTCTGAGATAAAAAAGATAACTCGAAAAGTAATAACAATACAGATCTCAGTCAGGTTGCAAATAATAGGTATTGAGACAGCCTTTAAAATGGCATTCCCCAAGTTTTTTTGAAAAAGGTCAAAGGTCATTGATTTTAACCTCAATTTTTGGAGAGCTATATCTCAAAAAACGATATTTTTAAAATTTTGGAAAAAATTTATGTTATTAAGGGTCACCTGTACTACCTAAGTTTAAATTTTCAGGATGGAGACTTCATTGGAACTTTTTATATTAATAGCAACATAGTGACAGGAAAGAAAAAGCGGTGTATTTTCCCTCAGAAAAAAAAAATAATTTTTTTTTCTCTGAGATTCTGGTATCAAAGTTCACTTTTCTGAATGTTTTTGAGGTGCTGAGTCCATATATGACCTTTGAACTGGCCTATCGCTATTAGTTTTCGAGATATCTGCACATAAAAGTGTGAAAATTGATAAAATGCTATTGCTGTGTTTTTTTGAACATTTAGGTGCATATATCTTGAAAAGTAATAGCGATAGGCCAGTTCAAAGCTCATATTTGGACTCAGCACGTCAAAAACATTCAGAAAAATTGGTACCAGAATTTCCAAAAAAAAAAAATATTTTTTTTCTAAGGGAAATTACACCGCTTTTTCTTTCCTGTCACAATGTTTCTATTAATATTAAAAGTTCCAATGAAGTCTCCATCGTGAAAATTTAAACGTAAGTAGTATAGATGATTCATAACAACATATATTTTTTCCAAAATTTTAAAAATATCGTTTTTTGAGATATAGCTCTCCAAAAATTAAGGTTAAAACCAATGACCTTTGACCTTTTTCAAAAAAATCTCGGGAAATGCCATTTTAAAGGCTGTCTCATTACCTATTATTTGCAACCTGACTGAGACCTGTATTGTTATTACTTTTCGAGTTATCTTTATTTATCTCAGAACACTTTTGTCAAATACATACGATTTTGTTCATTTTCAAGACCGCATATCTCTAATACTGGAATGACCAGAAGCCTGAAAAATTGACAAACTCTCTCTTTAATTAAAGTAATTCCCAGTACTTAATTTCATTAAATTTGGAGGGGGTGCGGTCAACTCCTCGGTTGAATTGAGGTGTTTTAGCGCATAGTATTTATTTTTTAAGAATATCGAAATAGTAACTTCAAAATTGATAATCGAAAGAGTAAGGTCGGAATAAATACGAATAAAATTTTCAAGTTGGACATTTAGTGTGGAACCACTCATATATTCGAATAAAATTTTTGAGCTGGCAATTTTATGCGGAACCCCTTATATAAAATCGCTTAATCCTCCTTTGTTGCTTATTTTCTTATATATCGAAATTTGTAAGATTTCTAATTAAGTTCTATAAAAAAACTTAATATTTTTTTTCGATTTTAGAGGGTTTTTAAAACCGCGATAACATGGCCTAGAGGCAAATTAAGGCAACCGTTTTATTTGGAATCTTGTTGTATACATGTCGCTCTATATTCCACATATGAGTAGTATCAATTCAGTGCAATTCACAGTATACTTTTATTCCTTTGAAATTATGAATTTTATTAATTTTTATTTTCTTAATAGCCTATTTGAAAATCACCTAAAAGTATAACTTTTTTGCATGTGTTTATACCTTTAGCGGTCTAAAAATGTTCTTAACATAATTCTTAATCATGAGGCATTCAAAAAATTTCGGAGTGTGGACGTTTTATGTATCTTTAAGTGCACCAAACATTGCCTTCAAATTAAAATTATTTTAATTTATTAATTTAACATATTTTTGCTTAACTTTGAACCCTTCCTATAGGAAGGCCCTAAGCTAAAAATAAAAAATAAGTATCAGGTTATATGCAGAATTTTGTTGTCTTTCCATTGGTGCTACCCGTTTTTTCAAAATTCGCGGTTTCAGTTTTTGACTTTTTGCCAAGGGCCCCCATATAGCTGCCCCAATGTGCATTGTAATTATTTAGCAATAATTTTTTGAGTTGATCGACGTTCTAATAGCGTATATCTCGATAAATACTATGAATACGACAAAAACTTACTAACACATTATTGTCGGCTTTGGTCCGAGCAACGTTTGCGCCGGACACCACAAATCTATCTGGGCATCAGAAAAGAAAAGAATAGTAAAAATTGTAATTTGTTGATTATATTTAAAGTGCTTCTGCGAAAACCCCGTAAAACGGTACAAAAAAATAGAAAAACATATAAGAGTGTTAAATTCGGCTGTGCCGAATCTTTTATACCCTCCAACATGCAAAAAAATAAAAAAAAAAAAAAATAAAAAAATAAATTGCAGGGGCGTTTTATTTTTTTTTTGGGGGGGGGGGGGGGGGTGTTCGGTAGTGGTAATTGTGGGGGGAAAATTTCCTTTCGTAATATATGTTTAAAAAATCATTTAAAAAATTTTTTTATCCACGCCCACAAAAGGGGGGTCGGACCGAAAAAACGCCATTTTCAATACTCTGGGTCCAAATGCACGACTTTGAACTTCTTGCAGCATAAAAATGTTGCATTTGTTAAACAAAAACACAAAATATCAAGTAAAAAAGAGTTATTTTTCAGAGGTTGGTTTAGTTCATCAAGGGGGAACTTTTTTCCCCCAGGCCCGATTTTGCTCTTTTACGAACCTAACTTGCCTAGGAGCATAAGACATATTGTTGCCAAATTTCGGGAGTCTAGCTCTTTTATTTTGGACTGTATCGTGTTAACTACAGACGGACAGACAGACGGACGGACAGACGGACATCGCTAGAATGTATTAGAATCGATCACAACAGTATGGGGGTATACTCACACGTGTGTAACGCATCAATATATCGGTCTAGGACCCCATAAAGTATATATATTTATCATCAGTGATCGATTCTAAGAAATTCTAGCGATGTCCGTCCGTCTGCCTGTCCGTCCGTCTGTCCGTCTGTAGTTAACACGATACAGTCCAAAATAAAAGAGCTAGGCTCCCGTAATTTGCCACGAATATGTCTATATGTTCCTAGGCAGGTTAAGTTCGTAAATGAGCAAAATCGGACCAGGGGGAAAAAAGTTCCCCCTTGAAGAACTAAACCAACCTCTGAAAAATACCATATTTTTACATGATTTTTTGTGGTTTTGTTTAACAAATCCAACATTTTTATGCTACAAGAAGTTCAAAGTCCTGCATTTGGACCCACAGAATAAGAAAATATCGTTTTTCGGTTCGCCCTCTTTTATGGGCGTGGAATAAATATTTTTTTTTTAAATAATGATAAATTTATATTTGTTTAGTGCAAAAGCATAAGAATTATTTTTTTTTAGCACTTATTCGAGAGGAAAAAATAGACGACGCCTCTGCATTTTTTTCATTTATTTACATATTGGAGGGTATAAAAGATTCGTCACAGCCGAATTTAACACTCTTACTTGTTTTAATTTAAATACAAAAATTTTTTAATAATATTAGATATGAAAAATTCTGATTAATTTTTATTAAAAAAAAAAAATTGTTGTATTCGACCTTTAAAATATTATATTTTGAGTAGGTTTATTCTAGCTCGAGGTCATTATTTCCTTTACTAATTAAAACTATCATATCCTCATAGAATAATTTTCAAAAAAATTATTTTTCTGTTTTAAATTTATTTATGTTGGTCATTTTTTGCAAGACTTAATCGACACGTGTTTCGGGATTTGTCAGATCCCATTGTCAAGATTATTTAGCAAAAATAAAAAAATGAATTTAAAACAGAAAAATAATATATTATACATATATTTATTTTTTTTAATAAAAATTACTTATTTTTTAAAAATATCTATTTTTCACAAAGTGATCCTGTGATCCTTTATTCAAAATTTTTGTATTTTTTAACGAAAGCAAAAACATTCATTCGTTCACGAACTGTTGAATGAAAACAAAAATTGAACTAGATGAACGAACAACATGATCAAAATGATTTGCTCACGAGCTGTTGCACGAAAACAATAAATGACCGATTGAACTAGAAGATCGAACTAGGTCTTGTATCTGAAATGAACGAAAATGTGCGCTCCCTCAATTTAATGACTAACCACTAGGGTGGGTCGATGAAATGCATATTTGCGAATCTCGTGTACTAATAGCAAAAACTCGACGCGCATTTTCGAGCTGATAACGGGAAAAATCATGAAAAAATTTTAGGAGGGTACTTTTAGGCCTCTACAAGCGGTTTTAGTTCGCGGTTTTTGGAAAAAAAATATTTTTTTTGATTTTTTAAAAATATTTTAAAAATTAAGTAAAATAATGCTTATTACAAAACAATATCCAAACAAAATTTATATCGCCAATTTTAGCCCGTGGATGCGTTTTTATACCCAGAAAAGTTCGATTTATATATAGAAAAAGAAAATATTTTTTATTTCATAATAGCACTCAAATGGTGCATAAGGCCAATTTAAGAACATGAATGATAAAAATTAAAAAATTGCGGGTATTTATAGCAATCCACAAGTGCAAAAAATTCGCAAATTCAAAAAAAATTAAAAACGGGTATCAAAATTTTGGTAAAATAAAGCGTTTTAAGATAATGATAAAAAAACAAAACAAATTGGCGGCTATTTATAACAATTCGCAAGCGCAAAAAATTCGCAAGTACCAAAAAAAATGAAAAAATGGAAAAATGGATATCAAATTTTTGGTAAAATAAAGCGTTTTCAGAAAAAAAATAAAAAATATATATTAGAGGATCAAATTGGTTCATGGCTCTTGTGGCCAACATTAAATATTGTTGTTACATATAGCTTAAAGATTAAGTTTTTCGAGAAATTAAAAGGTAAGTGATAAGTTGTTTTAAAACATAATGTGGACCAACATCAATTATAAATAAACGTTTAAATATCAAACAAAAAAAAACATCAGATTTTCAAAATGCATCCATGGACCAAATTGATCCTCTAATATATATTTTTTATTTTTTTTCTGAAAACGCTTTATTTTACCAAAAATTTGATACCCATTTTTCCATTTTTTAATTTTTTTTGGTACTTGCGAATTTTTTGCGCTTGCGAATTGTTATAAATAGCCGCCAATTTGTTTTGTTTTTTTATCATTATCTTAAAACGCTTTATTTTACCAAAATTTTGATACCCATTTTTAATTTTTTTTGAATTTGCGAATTTTTTGCACTTGTGGATTGCTATAAATACCCGCAGTTTTTTAATTTTTATCATTCATGTTCTTAAATTGGCCTTATGCACCATTTGAGTGCTATTATGAAATAAAAAATATTTTTTTTTTCTATATATAAATCGAACTTTTCTGGGTATAAAAATGCATCCACGGGCTAAAATTGGCGAGATAAATTTTGTTTGGATATTGTTTTGTAATAAGCATTATTTTACTTAATTTTTAAAATATTTTTAAAAAATCAAAAAAAATATTTTTTTTCCAAAAACCGCGAACTAAAACCGCTTGTAGAGGCCTAAAAGTACCCTCCTAAAATTTTTTCATGATTTTTCCCGTTATCAGCTCGAAAATGCGCGTCGAGTTTTTGCTATTAGTACACGAGATTCGCAAATATGCATTTCATCGACCCACCCTACTAACCACTGGTTTACATTAAGACTTTTTTTTTTAGAATTTTGAGTATATGAACTGCATGTTTTTCGTAAGTTAGCCTTTAAAATAAATAAAAAAAAAACTTAATATATATCTCACCCGTCAAATGATGGTCTTTGAACATCTTTCAAATATTGCTGATACTTGGCATCTTTTCTTTCAGCCATTTTCTTTTGTTCTTCTTTTTGTTCGCATTGTTCCCTCTGATGTTGTTGCTGCTGTTGTTGTTTCTTGCGATGTTGGCGATCCTCGCCGAGGCCATAAAGGCCAGCAACAGCAGCCATATTTGTTTTTTATTTTTAATAAATTAAAACAAAAAATCACCAAAAACTATTGCAAATATCACAGCACAATTTCGTTTTTATTTAAAATTTTTGTATTTTATTTTTGATTTAAATAAAAAAACAAACTAGTTTTGCTAAGCATATTGCACTAAACTAAAATTTATTATACTTCGGTCACACCATACTTAAAATGGTGGTTTTCACATAGAAAAACAACAAACAACAATGTTTTTCTTTTAACCACACTTGTTGTTGTTGTATGTGTTGTTTAAGTGAGAGAGGCCTTATTTTTGAAGATGTTAAACAACATCTCTTTCTATACTTTAACAAATGTATAGTATACATTTGGGCTTAACATGTTGTTTCCTTTTTTTTTAGTTTCTTTTTGAGGTTAAATTTTTTTCTTTTCATTTTGATTGCTGCATGTTTTCTTATTTAATTATTAAAATGCAATTTTGCTTTTTATTTCACTTTTAATACTTTATTTTTTATTTTTTTTTCTTGTTTTCAACGTTATTTTTGACACAATATTGTGCTTTGTTTTGACACAAAGCTTTATTGTAAAAAGGAAAAAAAAACAAAATTATTTATATAAAAATCATTTTTGTGTTGTTGTTGTTATTTTACATACATATATTATGTATGAGTGTGTGTTTGTATGTATGCAGTTGTGTTTACATTTTATATCTGTGTTGTTATCCTGCATTCATGTGGTTTGTTAGTTATACAGTCACGATTTAAAAAGTTTTTTTTTTTTTTTTTATTTCATACAATTTTCTTTTTTGTACATGTTAGGCATTCTTTTGCAACTGATCTGGTTAAAAAAAAATATGGCGGCATAATATGAGATCCACTTAAAAGTAAAGTAATTTACTTGAGGACAATAGTTTGGGTTTTAGACCAATCAGTTTATCATCCTTTCTACTGAAAAGTCTTGAGCGAATGGTTGAGAAATTCATTAGGTCAGTAGCATTAATCGAATGCCCCCTAAATAGTCAGCAACACGCGTATCAGAGTGGTAGATCTTGTGAGTCGGCACTTCACGATCTTGTGGTCAATATTGAGAAGGGCATTGACAAACAAGACTATACTCTGGGTGTTTTTGTTGATATTGAGGGCGCTTTTGATAATGCTACTTTCGACTCTATGAAAACTTCGGCTGAATTGCATGGCGTGGATCCAGTTCTAGTCAAGTGGATTCATTTTATGCTCTCCCGGAGATTGTTGACGGCTGAAGATGAGTGGGGCACAAAAGTAACGCTTGAGGTTAGTAGAGGTTGCCCCCAAGGGGGTGTTCTCTCTCCTTTGCTGTGGTGTTTTGTGGTAAACTCACTCTTGGTTGAAATACAAGCTCTAGGTGTACACATACAGGCATACGCTGACGATGTGTGCGCATTAGTATCCGGAAAGTCACTTAACTTGGTATGCAAGAAAATGCAGACCGTTATTGACTTGATGGACAACTGGTGCAATCGACATGGATTGTCTGTCAATCCAAATAAGACAACACTCGTGTTGTTCACGCGAAGAACCAAACATAAGGGTCTTCAGCTTCCTACGTTGAAGGGCATAACTCTTCAACTGTCCACAGAAGTTAAGTATTTAGGGGTTACCCTAGATAGTAAACTAATGTGGACAAAACATATTGAACAAAAAGTTTCACGGGCACTTCGGATTTTCTGGCAGTGTCGGCGTGCTTTTGGAAAGACATGGGGTCTAAGACCCGCTAATGTACATTGGATGTACATAGCTGTAATTAGACCTATTGTGACGTATGCGGCGGTAGTCTGGTGGCCGAGAACGATGGTGAAAACTATTCGATCCAAGCTAAACGGACTGCAAAGAGCGGCTGCCTTGGGAATTACTGGTGCCACGAGCACCACCCCAGGCGCAGCTCTGGACGCTATGTTAGATATGCTTCCCTTGGACTTACATATTCAAGGAGAAGCCATGAAATCTTTGTGCCGGCTCCGCAAAAGCGGAACATGGCATGGGGAGTACAATGTGGGACATGGTCGTCTGTTCAACAGGCTATCGGAACTTTGTCCGATGTTTTCTATGCCTTTGGACAATACAACCTCTTGCATCGAGTTTGGTAGGAAGTTTACTGTAATATTTCCGAGTAGGGAAGACTGGGGAAACCCAGCAGACCTACTGGAAAATTACACGGATACTTTCTACACGGATGGATCCAGTACCTTAAATGGTTCTGGGTCTGGCTGGTATTTGGACGATGCGACCAAATGCTATATTGCTATGGGAAAAATGGCTACAGTATTTCAGACTGAAATATTTGCTATTTTGGACGTAGCGATCTGGATAATTGGGAACAGATGGAGTAATAGGAGAATCAGTATTTGCAGTGACAGCCAGGCTGCACTCATTGCACTTGAATCTCCAGTCACTTCATCCAAAATTGTCCAGGAATGTAGACGCAGACTCAATGAGGTCTCATGTGGGTTCCGGGTCATAGGGGAATACGGGGAAACGAGATTGCTGACTCTTTGGCAAATCTTGGCTCTGATACAATTCCTTACAATCCGGAACCTCAAATTGGTATTGGCTTGACATGGCTGATGCGTTGGATCAACTCTCATATGAAAGCAACTTTCATGGAAAGATGGTCAAATGAGTTGGCATGCAAGAATACCAAACGTTTTGTAATTAAGCCAGACAAGAAAGTGGCTAACTATCTACTCAGTCTCAGTAGAATAGACTGTCGCAGACTTACTGGCTTAATTACGGGACACAATGCCTGTGCTCGTCATATGACGAGATTAGGTGTCTTATCAGACCCATTATGCGTGGCTTGTCTTGAGGATGATGACACAACTGAACATTATGTATGTTGTTGTCCAGCATTCTCAAGGGCTAGAATGCGGATATTGGGTTCTGATATTCTGTCTATGGACACGGTCCATGGACTTCCCTTGTCTGATTTTCTCAAGTTTGTGAAAGCAACTGAGAAATTCTGAGCAAGCACTTTTCTTCCTTTTTCTTCTCAACCTTTTATCACCCTTACTTAATCTTTCTTTTCTGGGTACGGTACAATGGACTATTTTAAGTCTGAGAGCCATGGACTTGCCTAAAAATTTACCTATTTTTAGGCTTGTACAACCCACCCTCAACTCAACTCAACTGAGGACAATAGTAAATAATGCAAATAAATTTTGATTTTGATTAATAAGGCATTATATGAAACAATTGTTAGTCATTATTTTATAATTATAATTATTAATTTAAAAAAAAAATAATCAATTAATTTTTGTTCTTAAATTAAATTTTGATATTTTTTGAATTATTTTATATATTCACGTTCGTAAAAGGGGCAGGCGCGGATCAAGCTCTTTGCTTTTGCATTTTTTTTTATTTAAAACATTTTTTTAATGGGAAGCTGAGGTCAGATTTCCATTATTATCTAAGATTTTGGATTATAAATAATTTGATAAAATTATTTTTTTTATAGAAAAATTTTCGAAATTTTAAAAAATTTATTCCATTAAAATTGTTTTAGATTTTAAGTAAATTTTTAAAAATGCATTTTTCTAACAATAAAAGTCCCAGATTCTGAAACAATTTTCCATTGGGAAAATATAAGATCCGAGACATGTTTCATACAGAAAGCAGATTCTTATACACAAATGTTCAGATACTTACCCAGTTTTCGTGTAGAAAACTTTTGAGAAATTTAGAGAAATTTTTTGATGGAAAATTTCTAAGTTTCTTAAATAACTTTTATTCTACTGAAAAATTTTCAGAAACAAAACTATTTCCTTAGAAAAATACTTGGATTCTCAGACATATCTTAATTACTCATCAGATTATGAAAAACTTTTCTAAGGAAACCCTGAGAGTTTAGAATTTTTTTTTGGCAATTTCCTAAATTCGGACATTTTTCCTTTAAAAAATTATGGTTTTCTGACACTTTATTCCTTAGAAAAAGTCACAGATTCTGAAACGTTTGTTTTAACTTTATTTTCCTATAGAAAAATTTAAGACATTTTTCCCATAAAAAAAGACATTTCTCAGATTCTGAGGGGTTTTTCTCACGGAAATTCTCATATTGTTAGACTATTTCATAAATAAAAGTTTCTGGTTATAAAACATTTTTCCTATAGAAAAAATCTCATATTCTGATACATTTTTTCCCTAGAATAAATCTCAAATTTTGAGACAATTTTCGTATTCTCAGACCTTTTTCCATAAATAAAGTCTCAGATTCAGAGTCATTTTTCCTATAGAAAAAGTCTAAGAAGGGGAAAATGTCTTAGATTCTGAGACATTTTTTCTATAGAAAAAGTCTCATATTTTAAGACATTTTTTCTTTAGAAAAAGTCTCAGGCTTTAAGACATTGTTCCTATAGAAAAAGTCTCAGAAAACGTTTTTCCTGTAGAAAAAGCCTTAGATTCTGAGACATTTTTCCTGCAAAAATAGTCGCAGATTGTGAAGCATTTTTTCTATAGAAAAATTCTCAGATTCCTGAAAAAAAAATTCAGATTCTGAGACTCAGATTCTAAGACAATTTTCCTTTAGAAAAAGTCTCAGATTCTGAGACATTTTTATACAGAAAAAGTCTCAGATTCAGAATTCTCAGATTTTTTGTATAGACAAATTTTATTATTCCGAGATTTTTTTCCTATAGAAAAATTCAAACATTCCGAAATATTTTACCTATAAAAAACTTATGAGATCCCGAGACATTTTCCCGATATTAAAATTAAGAGATTAACAGACATTCTTCATGAAAAAATTCTCAGCTTATTTCCTTCTCTTTTCGTTTTTTCCCTCTCCAATCCACTTAAAAATAAGTCGAGGGTAAAGCACAAACATTACTTTTAAAGACGCGGAACTTATTTGGTCAGTCGCCTTATCCCTTTGGGCACCAATTGTCTTTCTTTGGGAGAAAATACCTTAGTAAAAGACAATTTCTGTCCCAACGGTTAAATCGACTAATCAAATGAGTTCTTTGTCTTAAATATCAATGTTTAGCTTTACCCTTGACTTTTTTTTACACATCGGGTTCATTAGCTATGTGTTGTCAAATATGTCCAAAAAGCGATTTTTTTCTTTTTCAAATTTCTCAAAAACCTGATGTAATGGAAAAGTTTGGATACTGAATTAGTGACCAGGAGAAATATTGTAGTCATATGTAAAAGGTGGCATTCCATTCGCATCAAGTTTTTTTTATATGATTGGTAGCGAAAAAATCGTTTTTGGGGAATAATACATCATTGAAAGAAAACTGGTCCCCAAAGGGTTAAGGCGACTGACTGACTGACCAAATGAGTCCAGCATCCTAAAGAGCAATGTTGAAGCTTTACCCTCGACTTATTTTTAATTCGCTATCACATCCAGTTCATCCGTTGCTAGATGTCAAAAATATCCATAACGGGGATTTTTTGAATTGTGACCTTTATTTTCTCAAAAACCCGATATAAAAGTTTGGATACCCGATTTGTCATCACTAGGCAAACAAAAAAAAAGCAAGCGCTTCTTTTTTGTTTCAAAAGATAAATCAATTTGGATTAAACACAAATTCTGACCATGAAAAACTAAAAAATATAAGCAACATTTGATAGAGCTTTTATTTGCTTATTTTGGCAATAAATGCTTATTTTTGCTAATTTTTTGATAATTTTTCGTTTATTGGTTTTTGTTTGCTTTTTGTCTCTTTTTTAAAGCTTTTTTCTGCTTACTTTTCAATTACTAGCTTATTTTTTTTTAATTTAAATTTAAAGGTAATCAAAAAATATTTTTAAAATTTTTATTTTTCCAAAAAAAATTCCAAAAAATTTCGAGGGTTATAAAACAAAATTGAATGTCAATTCAATTTAAATGAATTTTTTCTCATAAAAAAATTCGACGATTTTAAGTTTTTTATGAAACACCCAAAATTTAAAAGACAACCTTATAATATTGGACGGATTTGATAAAAATCCACTAAAGGAAAAAGCTTTTTTTTTAATTTTACTGCTTATTTTGATGTTTTTTCCGGCCTTTTTTAAGAGCTTAAACATCGTTTTCAGTGTTAATTTTTGGTTGCCCTAGTGATCACTATAACAATTGCAATCAATTGTATAATATCGGGTCCCATTCACATCAAGTTTTTTTCAAAACATTCAGTAATCTTATTATTGCTAGAACTACACTCAAAATAATTCTACAGTAAAAGTTTTAGTAAGTGATTTTGTACTTAAATCTAGTAATATGTTACTAATTTTTGTATCTTGAAAGTACTAAAATTTGTAATTTTTACTGGTTTTGAATAATATTCGTAAAAAATTTTAGTATTGGTTACCAATTCCTGCAGTAGGTTCTTTTTGGACTAAAACTTATTAATTTTTTTGTATTGACTACCCACGTTTTTTTGGGTTAGAGTATAATCACGCACATTACAATTACTACTCTTCTGGTTCTAACAACAACGTATCCCACCAAACCCCCCAAAACAAAATGGCCCTGATCTTTTTTAATTTTTTTTTACATGTTGGAGGGTATAAAAGATTCGGCACAGCCGAATATAAGATTCTCACTTGTTTTTGAATTGAAAATTGTATTTTCATTCACATTGTTAGAAAAACCCATATTTTGATAATTTCGATTCATTTGCATTCAATGTGGTGTTTTTTTTTTTTTTTTTTGTAACAGACAGTTGTCGTGGAATGCCTCCTATGCACAGTTTTTTTTACACTCGAAATATTGTGTAAGTAAAAAATGCAACAAAAAAACAAAAAAGTTATATTTAAGTAATAAATAAAATAAATTAAATCAACATAAAGAACCATTTTTATTAGCTTTGAATACAAAACCTTTACCAAAAGGTGCGAATGACTTTTCATTTAATAACAATTAAAAAAAAATAAATATTAAAAACTCTTTATTTATTTCAAATTGCGTGTTCACATAATTCTTTTTTTCAAATTTTCTAACTAAATGTCTAGTTCTATGCCCTTCGACGTTAAAAAAAAACAAATATGTTAAAATTTAAATAAAAAAAAAAAATACTTTTAAAAATAATATAATTTTTTGAGTGTATAAATGTGTGTTAGTCTCGTGACTCAACTCGCCGTATTTTTATTCGTTTATTTTGGTTTTAGCTTTCGCTTCTATTAACCGGATATTATTTAATATGCTAAGGCAGTGGCATGACATCTATTGTAATTGTTATGCACACACACATACAGCGACACACATTCACCGACACACATTCACCGACTCACATACATACTTTGTACTCGTCATAGTCGTGAGCTATCTATGTATAGTAGATATATATGTGAATATTGCATGCAAGTAAAACCATTGTTAAGTCAGAGTATATGTGCGATGTTATATTGTTTAACCTTAACTAACTGAAAAGACAGTTTAACAGTCGTTTTCCTCTTTTCATGAATAGTGAATGAAAAATACAAAAACAAAAAAAGAAAAATATACTCTCTTAACGTATTGTTGTTGTTGTAGTAGTTGACAACAATGTAAAATGAAAACATAAGTTAAAGGCAGCTATTTCAAATATAATTTCTTACTGTTTTGACATTTGAGTTGAAAAAATAAATAGAGAAGAAAAACATAATTGTATATTCTTGTAATTTATTAAATAAACAAGATAATTGAATTTTTTTATATAAACAAATATACACTCAAAATGTTTTATATGTTAATAAAATTAAAAAAAGAGTTTTAGGTCATGTAAAAATTCAAATAGTAAAAATATTTACCCTTGCACAAAATTAAATATCAACAGTGGATTTGATAAATATAACAAAGACTTTTGTAACTTTAGAGTTAAAACAACTAAATTCAAACGACAGGTTGAATTTAGGTTTTAAAAAATAAAAAAAATAAATATTTTTTTTCTAAGGGAACATACATCATTAATTCCACTGTACTCGAATTTGACACTTTTTTTTTTAACAAGCTGGGCACCCTACGGGTAAAGTTAATTCGGGTACGCTGAATTCACTGGTGCTAGCCGTTTTTCGAAGTTAGAGCTCGTATTCGCGATATTCGCGAGTTAAAATTTTGATGCTTTAGTAAAATAAAAACGATATTTTTAAAATTTTACGATAATTTTAAAATTTAAAACCATTCAAGTCTGTTAAAGTAACACAACAAACCATAATACCGTGAATTTTTTTTCGCGAAAAATATTTACTTTCGTGAAAAAATTGGCTCAATACAAATATTTTTAGTTTGATTTGAATTTACGACAGCCATCTGGTAAAGCTAGTACGTGTATACTAAATCCCATTGTAATATCAGTTTTTTCAAAGTTAGTGTATGTATTAGCGATATTCGCGATTACTTTTTTTTATTTTAAGTAAAACAATTTTTTTTTATATTATTTAGACAACTGCTGAATTTTTATCATCTAAACTCTATTGAATATACCAAAAAAAATTTATTCCCGGAATTTTTTTTTCGCGATACAAAATTTTTCGCGGATTTTTTTTTTTTTTTTTGCGTAAAATTTTTTTTTTCGCGAAAAAATTAATGGATTTTCTACATTTTTATTTAAAAACTATCCCAAAAGCATAAAAATTATTTTTCTGTAGTACATAGGCTTTACAATTTTAAATCGCGAATATCGCGAATACGAGCGCTAACTTGGAAAAACGGCTAACACCATTGAATTCAGCGTACCCGAATTAGCTTTACCAGCAGGGTGCCCAGCTTGTTAATTTTTGCGACTAGCACAATGTTCTTAAAGGCTGTACCTATTATTTGAAACCTGAATGAGACCCGTACCTTGATTACTTTTTGAGATAACGTTATTTATGTCAGAACACTTTTGTCAAAAAAATATATGCGATTTTCCAAAAACAATAGTTTTGCAAGGGCCAAACTATATCCCAAGTTTCATAAACTTCAAAAGGGGTAAGGTCAAAAATGTTACACACAAAAAATACCTTGTCAAATTACTACAAAAAGTCTCGTAATCCCATATTACCAATATTTGACAGTTTTCTCTGTTTTTTAACAAACAAATTTGGATCGAAATTTACATTTTTTTTTGTAATTTTACAAGTTTCAAAGATTAATTTTACAAAAAAATCTAGTAAATTCACGAGAATTTCTGGTAAGTTTTATTGCGCCAAAAAATGTAAATTTACAATTTTATTAGTTAAAAGTTTGTTAAATTACAAAAAAAAACTGGTAATTTTTTACTAGAAATCTCGTAAAATAGGAGGTTTTAAAAAATCTAGCCAAGTTACGAAACCTCCTTGTAAATTTTATCGTGTCAAATAATTTGTAAATTCACAATTTTATTGGTAAAAACTTGGTAAAATAACAAAATTATTGCTAAAAAACTTGTTAAATTACTGGGAATTCTTGTCAAAAAGTAGGTAGCTAAAACAAAACAGTAGAAAAGTTAAATTCGACTTGACCGAATCTATGAATACCCTCCACAATGCCCTTTTTAAGTGATAGTAAATTTTTTAACGTAAAAAAATAACATTTTTGATTAGAAATATTTTTTTTTGTGTAAAGAAAACTTTTGAAAAAAAAAAAAATAATTTACAAAATTTTTTTTTTTGAGTGTAAATTTTTTTTTTGATTTTAAAATTTTTTTCGATTGTATTTTATTTTTTTTAGTGTAAAAATATTTTTGAGTGACAAAAATACGTTGTAAAATATTTTTGTGACTTACCAATGTTTTTAAAACATGTTTAACGGGTTTTCAACGCGTGAATTTAAGGTGAAACTAATCTGAAATTCACGGATTTGCTAATAACTTTTGAACCACTGAACCGATTTGGATGAAATTCAATACGAACTAAGTCGGGGGAACGAAAAATATACATGCTAAGCTTCAGCATCATCAGAATTGCTTTTCGAAAGTTAGGATGTTTTTTTATCTCGTAAATTCACGAAAAACCCTTGCTTAAATTCAGTCTATTACTCATAACTTTTGAACCACTGGACCGATTTTGATGGATTGCAATACCAACCTGCCCAGGGAAATACCCAACATATATAGCAAACTTCAGGCATCTCCGTAAAGTCTTTTAAAAGTTAGCGTGTTTTCAACAGACAGACAGATGGACAATCGGACGGACATCGCTAGATCGTCTTAAAATCGATCGAGGATCATGAATATAAATACTTTATAGGGTCCTAGACCAATATTTCAAGGTGTTACAAACGGAATGGCAAACTTATATATACCCTCTATCACTAGAGTGGAGGGTATAAAAAGTAAATAACTTTTCTTGTATTTTTTTTTTTTTTTTTTTGAGAATTACCGCCCAATGGCAATTTTTTCAACGCTCTCTATACTATGGAGAGTAGAGATGGGATCTTGAGTGACTTTTTAATTACACACACGCACGCTCACGAAATAAAATATTTTATCATGCACGATCACACACGAACATTTTTTTTGGCTCACGCTCATTCACTTTCACGTGAGTATAAAAAATTTAAATCACGTTCACGATACACGAATTGAAAAATATATATAAATTTGTTAAAATTTATTTATATTTTTTGGAGGGTACTAGTTTTAAAAATAATAGTTTGATGTTTTTAAGACATTCTGTAAACGTGTAGTATTTTTTTAATCACGAAAAATTTACGCAAGAACGTTCATTGTTTACTTAAGCTCATGCACGCTCACGTGAGTATAAAATAAATATTTTCATGATTCACATGAATCACGCGTGATTCACACGAATCACGATAATCAAGTGTTTGGTGCGCATGGATAAATTTCATCTTTTAAAATATTTAAAAGATGAATGGCTTTCTAAGGAGTGGTTTTACGTGTTCCTTGCGGAACTTAGGAATCGATACATCCCAGGAAAATTTTTTGGAACAAATTCCTGGTTCAGTAGATTCTTGAATACATTCTACGGTAATCACAACAAAATTTTCTATGTAAAATAATTTTTCAAAAAAACTACTTGCTCTAAAAAACGATTGCTTTCGGGACAATTTCAAACAAAAATCATTGATTCTGGAATGTTAAGTAGAACCGGTTGCAGGGTAGTTTGATGGGTTCCGGAACCGATTATTTGGAACAGAAAATTTTGCTGGGATACACTAATTTGGTTAGAGTAAAGTGGTGGTCCTGGATATTTCCTAGGCATTTGGTCGAATGTGACACGTAACACTTGTATTCAAATTTATTGCATTTTGTACTTGTTATTGTCTTTGTCTTAACCTATTTTTAACTATTATACTTTTCAATTATTATTTCAGTTACAAACCATTTATTCGTGTAAGTAAATAATAAAATCATAATTTTTCAATTAAGTTGTTAAGAAAGATTCTAACCGCATTTCATTCTCTACACTTAAGTGTAAGTCTGGGTATGTGCAATTGTATTATACACACATTGTTATAAGACCTTTCATTATAAACACCTACACTAACACTATCTTGGCTACACACATGACAATAAGTGTCTTCATAAGTGTATTGACATTAAAATAAATTACAGTGGCATAGAAAGGCCCTTCAAATAAACAGATTTACAAACTAATAAAAATAAATTATTTTGTTTTTATAAAAATATTTTTTGAAAAGAAAAAGCATTGTTGGATCATAAGAATTTATTTTCCGTTTTCAGAGTTGCAAAAATTACATACCAGAACATTTTAGTGAAACGCCCTAATGTATACATCAAAATATCATTATTATGTCTTGTTCGTATGTATGCAGGTATAAGGAAACGGAATTCCTTATAATATTAAAAATGAATAACAAGTTAAATGGAAGGAAACTCAGCAATATGTTGTTTTTACAAATAACGGAAATTCTTGCATAATTTTTTATTTTGTTACTTAGGAATTTAAAGAAGTTTACACAATCTTTTGTTTTAAAGCAGACAAGAAAAAAATCTGAATTTAAATTAAAATATTTTAAATAAAATTCTTGATTAAATAAATTTCTTGTCCGAACCACAGAAAAAGAAAAAAATCTATTTTAACAAAACATTTATTTTAAATTTTAAATTTTCCATAGATTTTTTAAAGTCGATTTGAATAACAAAAACAATTTGTATGGAAATTAAATTTAAAGTCGATTTGAAATGTATTTTAATTTTTTTTGGTGAGGCTGATGAAATTTTATAATATTAAAATATACAAATAAAAGGGTTTTTTATTTGTAAAATTATAATTTTTAAGTCTATTTTCAATTCCACCATACATTGTAGAAAATCTAATAAAGGGGCTTCTGATTTTTTTTTCTATATTTTGCACACATATTCCTAATAAGCCATTTACAGATTTCATTCACCAAATCAAAAATATTCGAAAACCTTGTACTTTTTGATCTCAGGGAGATACCACTCTGAATTATGGATATGTTAAAACATTATGGTTTATCAACTGATATATATTCATGATCTTAGTTACATTTTAAGACGATCTAGCTATGTCCGTCCGTATGTCCGTCTGTCTGTTGACAACACGCTAACTTTAAAAGACTTTTCAGTGGCTCCTGAAATTTAACATATATATTGGTCATTTACCTGGTCAGGTTGATATTGCAACTCAGCGAAATCGGTCCATTGGTTCAAAAGCTACAAGCAAAAGAGTCAATTTCGGCAAGGGTTTTTTTCGCGAATTTACGAGATTACATATTTCTGAAATGCATCGTGTAATAGTGTAGTTTTTGTTAGTAAAAAATTTCCATAAAAATATGAAAGTATTTATAGAATTTTATTTTTATTACAATATATTTTTTTTTTGTTTTTTAGTAACAGGGTTGTCAGAACAAATTTTCAATTTTCTACAGAAGATTGTTTTGGGGGATTAAGAAAACTATTTCGAGAATAATAACTTTCTAAAGAAACTAAGTGAGTAAAGTATCTATTTATGAACCAAAAAATAAAAAAAATTCAAAAAAATAGTTTTAGGATTTCAGTATTTTCAAAATGATGTTTAGGTAAATTTGTAACGTGCTGGCCTATTAGTTCCTACAAATTAACTAGTTACAATGACCATCGTTGTAGCGAAAAAAACAAGGAATATCGTGAGAATCGAACCAACGATCTTAACACTTATGATTGTAATTTTAAGATTTTATAGAAATGTTAAACTTTAAGAGATGTTTTGTATATATTTTTTGGGGACAACAAAAAACCGTACCTGGTAACCCCTATTATTAATGACTTAATTTTTTTTTGTAGTTCAAATATTTGATATTTGTTTTTTGATAACATATTCTTTCATATACATTTGTTCAAACAAATGATTTAGTTCAATGATATACATAAAATAATACAATTCAAAGTCGTATACATGTATGGTTTATCAAAATATAAATGTAATAAAATTGAAAACTGTAAACTGTAAACTATTGAAAACTGTAAACTATTAACATTAAATAATAATTAAAAAAAAAAAAAATTTTTACAAAATTAAATTTAATAAACCTGTTGCAAATGTAATTTTACAGAGAAAACCGAATATTTTTGCAACTGAATGGTTCGATTACAGCAACTACATTATTTGTTGGTCACTTTAAAAATATCTTGATACAATCGAAATTAATTATTTCAACCGAAATTCTATTGCATTCACTGAATTTCAGTTGCTTTAAACAAACTTTTCGGTGGCTGCAACTAAAAAGTTCCGTTTTCTCTGTGTATGACCTTTAGGGGGTAAAAAACGAAAGCACAAAATTGTCTGCCCTTTTACAACTATGTTGACGATATATTCATACGTATTAATATGTCTGAGTATTATTGTTTTCAGCAAAGGCAACAATTAAATAAATAAAAGGAAAACAAATAAGTACAGTTGTTTATATTCCAATATAAATAATCGACTATACATAAGAGATACAAGTCGGATAATTTGAGCCGATCTGCTGACGAAAACAAAGTCTTTCATTGCAAGGTTAGGTTAGGTTGGATGGTCTTCCGCCATTTGGCGAATTCACAATAAGGACCATTCTGATTCCCTTAATTGTTATTTCCCTACTTCGCCTCTGATACAAAGGTCTACTTCTTAAACCACCCCGATTTTCTAAGATATTCTGCTAGATAAGTCATGGAGACCCCTTAGGCATTCCAGATCATCGAAAAATCATTGCTCCCAAATGCATAAGTCGATGCTTCATCTGACCTGTACCTTGAAACCAATGCTTCACTGGCACCTCCTACACCACTTCCCACACTTCCTTTTATACTCTGTTCGGTATTTCGATGGTATTCATAAAAATTGGACATATTGATCAGGGCAACAATTTTTAAAACTTTTTAAATCTTTCAAAATAAAAAGTTTTGATTACCGGTATTCGATTGTCTTACAATTTGTAAAAATTATGCAAATCCATTAAAAACATGTAAGAGTGTTAAATTAGGCTGTACCGAATCTTTCATACCCTCCAACACGTTTAAAATTAAAAAAAAAAATCACAGGGGCGTCTTTTTTTTTTGGTGTGGGGGGGGGGTCGGTGGAGTTGGAGGGGGCACCTGTACTCCCGCTATATATGTTTACAAATTATATTATGATATTTATGCTTAAATAATAAATTTTTATCGTTATTTTTAATTAATTTCTATAAACAGGGGGGGCGGCCTGAAAAAATCGAATTTTCTAAACCCCTTGGTGGAAGCGCAGGCGAACATAATATGAACATAATATGGCATACAAATGTTACATTTGTTGAGCAAAAATTAAAAAAAAACTTGTAAAAATATAGTATTTTTCAGGGGTAGTTTTAGTTCTTCAAGGGGGAACTTTTTTCCCCCTGGTCCGATTTTGTCCATCTTCGGACTTAACCTTACCAGTAACATAAGAGATATTCTTGTAACATAAGAGATATTCTTCTTCAGTGGTCTAGATCTTTTGGGTTGGACTGCATCGTTATTTCTAAAGACGGAAGGACGGATGGACATCGCTAGAATGTCTTAGATTCTATCATGGATCAATATTATATATACTTTGTGGGGTCCCCGACCGATATTTAGATGTGTTACACACGGAATGACAAAGAGAGTATACCCTAATACTGTGGTTGGAGGGTACATAAACTCTAGAAAAAAATGGAAAGTTTTTTTAGTATATCGAAAAGTTCGGAAAAATTATAAAAACTAAAATTAATCTAGACATGTATTTTTTTCATCGAAAAGGGGTAGAGGTGATTTCGAGGGGACGTTTATTAACACTTTTCCTCTTGCAAAAAATGTTACTAAATTCATTTATTATGATTTTTGCGCTAAAGTAATAAAAGCCCTGTTTTCGCATAACCGTATACATGTTAACGTTAACCGATTAACCGAAAACGCATCCACGTTTAACAAAATTTACTTGGCATCACTTCTGTGAAAAAGGTTTGTGTATTTGCTATTAAAAAAATAAAAAGGTTTGCGTCTTTGATATTTCAATAAAAATGAGAACTTGGCATAACTTTTTATCGACGCTTCATTTTAACGCCGATAATTATACAAGTTAAAAATAAGCGTGGATAATTAAAAATTTGTATGGGTAAGCGTATATACGGTTATGCGAAAACAGGCCTAAAATTTCATTATTACACTAAAGCAATTATATCGTTAACTTTTTGTAGTTTGTCTAAAAAGTTTTACGTTTAGTTGTTTTTTAGAGAAAAAACATTTGTTTTAGGTTCAGTTTTTAAAAATGACTACTTCTAAGCGTTGTTTTAAAAATATATTATAAAAAAAGAAATATTTTAATTGACATTTTATTTTTAAAGTCTTTTATTTTCTATTAGTAAAAATTAAGGATAATTCTTTAATTTTTTAATGATTATAAAGCATTATTAAATTAGATATTGCATATGATATTTTATATGACTCCTTGTATGACCTCATACAAGATTAGATAAATAAATATGTGTTATGCGACTCCATGTATAACCTTATACAAGATAAGATATAAAAATATATATGGTGCCAAATCAGGGGTACCATATTACGTCACCGTATTAAGTCCCGAGAAAATTTGTTCCATTTTTTGCGTTTTGGATTTAAAAATGATTAAAACCAAAAAATTTTAGCCAAATTTAAAAAAAATTACAAGTCCCGAAAAAGTTTTGGAGAATTTTCTAAGGCCCGGATACAAAATAGTTTTGGTAAATTTTTTGCGTTTTTAAGTAAAAATTTATTAGCAAAGTTAAAAAAAAAAAAATTGATTTTTTTTTTGTAAGTCCCGGACACAAATTTTTTTTGACAATGTATGGGATAGATTTGCAAATTATGAGATAAAAAAAAAAACATTTTATACAAAATTCTAATTTTGAGTTATTGTGATCCACCAATTTCATCGTCTTATTTTATCCAAATACGTGTTGGGCCGTATCAAATTATATATGGCTCAATTTCAAATTATATATGGGGCATTCCAGGCCAAATCACTCACTTTTAGACCCGACCCCTTTCGATTTATTTTATTTTTGGATATGTTTTAGTACTTATTAAATGCAACTTGGACACCAATTTTCAGCCTTTTATTCCAAGATGGTGTTGAGTAATCAATTTTTCAAAATGGCGATTTTTTCAAAAAAATGGAAAAATTAAAATTTTCAATTAATTTTGACCAGTTAAAAATATAGATATCTTAAAAAAAGTTGGACAACGTTTTGTTGGTATTTAAATGTAGTTTTAGAAAAAAATATTAAAAAAATTATTCGAAGTAATTATCACTTATTTTTTAACGTTTAAAAATTAAAATCGACTTTTTGAAAAAGTCCGAAACCTTCGATTTTTTTTTACAAACGTCTAAAAGTTCTACTCTTAATTACGCAACTTTTAAGCCATAATTCGAGATGTGATCGCAATTTGTTCTATTTTCTTTCAAATTTTGAAAATTGCACCTTTTATTTTTTGACTCCGATTTATTTTATATTTTGCTCCAAAAAAATTAAATTGGTAGATACTGACCCTAACTTACCCTAGATATATTCATTTCGGGGCAAAAATACGCCTCACAAAAATTAAGAACGATCGGACATGGATAAGGTGTTTCGCATGGGCCTTGAAGTTTAGAAAACGGATTACAAGGAAAAATATGAGTTTTTTTCTGTTTTCTCAATTTTTTTGGTATTTTAAGTTAAGTTTTAATTCAAGTAGTAACAGAATTACAATACGGAGTAAAATGCCTCTCTAATAAGGTACCAAAGACTGAAATCGGTTGAAAATCAGCCAAGTTATTACAACTTCCCCAGGCATCTAACGTATGGCAGAACACTTGATTAAGCAATATAATACGATTTTGGATATTCATTGAAATTTTCTACTGTAATAACATTTTTTTATTTTTCAAGTTCAAATGTAATTAGATGACAAGTATTTTTCATATTGTGTTTTGCTAACATTTTTTAAATTAGTGCTAAAAATGCCTGCATTTTCAACACCCTTTTGAAATCTCTATTTTAAAAAAAAAAAATTCTTTTTTTTGTTTTAAAATTTGGAAAAACCAAAAAAATATTACACTGAAACATGAATAATGAAAAATTGTTATTACAGTAGAAAATTTCAATAAATTTAAAAAAAGGGACTCGTATTTTTTAATCAAGTGGTATGGCACACGCTAGATGCCTGGGGAAGTTGTAATAACATGGCTGATTTTCAACCGATTTTAGTTTTTAGTACCTTATTAGAAACAAATTTTACTCCACATCATAATTCTGTAATCACTTGAATGAAAACTTAACTTAAAATACCAAAAAAATTGCGAAAACAGAAAAAAATTCATATTTTTCCTTGTAATCCGTTTTTTAAACTTCAAGGACCATGCTAAACGCCTTACCCATGTCCGATCGTCCTAAATTTTTGTGAGACGTATATTTACCTCCAAATGAATATATTTAGGGTAAGTTAGGGTCAGTATCTACCAATTTTTTTTTTTTTGGAGCTCCATATAAAATAAATCAGAGCCAAAACATAAATGGTGCAATTTTAAAAATTAAAAAATAAAAATAGAAAGAATTGTGATCACATCTCGAGTTATGGCTTAAAAGTTGCGTAATTTAGAGTAGAATTTTTATAGTTTTTTACAAAAAAATCGAAGGTTTCGGACTTTTTAAAAAAGTCGATTTTAATTTTCAAACGTCAAAAAATAAGTGATAATTACTTCGAATAATTTTTTCATATTTTTTTTCTAAAACTACATTTACATACCAACAAAACGTTGTCCAACTTTTTTTAAAATATCTATATTTTTTAATGGTCAAAATTAATTAAAAATTTCAATTTTTTAATTTTTTGGAGAAAAACACCATTTTGAAAAATTGATTACTCAACACCATCTTGGAATAAAAGGCTGAAAATTTGTGTACAAATTGCATTTAATAGGGACTAAAACATATCCAAAAATAAAATAAATCGAAAGGGGTCGGGTCTAAAAGTGAGTGATTTGGCTTGGAATGCCCCATATGGATCTGTATATCAATAAAATATATCTATACCTTATGGAGTCCTAAACCAATATTTTCAAGTTTTACAAACGGAATGACAAAATTATATATACCCTCCCACTTAGAGGCATAAAAAAGGGATAAGTCTAAATGCGAGTATTATTTTTGACATAATTAAAATGTTTAGCATTTTTTCGTTTAATTTCAGTTATAAATTCAATGCACAAAAAAGATAATTTAACAACAGAAATTTTCAGTTGTATAAACAACATCTGTTAAACGACCTTTAAAAACAAAATTAAAAAAAAAAATCTGTTATATTTGTCCTCTAGTTGCAAGAGTTAATAGTCTTTATGATTTTAGTAGATAATAGTTGAATAATTTTTCAATTATAGCGTATTAGTGTTTTATTTATTTTTTTAATTGCTATTTTTAAATAGTCCACATATGCGTTGGCAGGACAACGCATGCATAAAAATATATACTTAATGCTTTATTTAGCACATAATAATTTAATTCAATTAAAATTTTATGTAAATTGAAATATAAAATTTAACAGTTTTAAACTTTTCACGTATTAAAGATTACCAATGATCCTCGTAATGTAAAGTTTTTATGTGATAGCCATTGCTGACATTTTCATTCAAATGCATATATCTTTAATATCTTTCCAAATCAATAAATTTGCATAAATATACCATTAATTTGTTTTTGCACATTTTAATAAATATGCAGATTTTTGCATATTTTGTAAAATACGGCCTTATGTTTTTGTTATTGGAAATTTTTTTTTGCGAAAAAAGACTTTCTTATAAATATTTTTAAATTTTAGTGCATATTTAAAATTTTTAGTAAAAGTTACGACTGCTGCTTATGGTTTAAAATTTAAATTATATGCCACAAACATCGTGTTAATAAAGGCCACGATGTATTTCAATGTGTTGAATGGTGTTGTAATTCTTTATGCATATGCACAATTTATAACAATTTTCAGTTAATGTACCTACTAAATACAAAAAAAACCTTCTACTGCCATTCATGTCTGTGAACAATTTTTTTTTTTAAATTTCAAATTCTTTTTTCGCTGAAAAATTAAACATATGAGGCATTCGACATCAAATGTCCAGCGAAAAAAAACATGTGTAAAGTAAATTTCTGAATGGGTTGTATGGATAGCCCTATATGGAGCTAAGAAAAAATTTAAAATTTATATTCTTTTATAGTTTTGTATGGGCTATCGATTAACATTTTTATTTTTTTTGGAAAATTTTCAGAACCTGTTCTGAAATTTGCCAATTTTTAAAAAAGTCTATTTATAAAAAATCCGGGAACTTTTGTTCTTTTTTTAATTTTTTTTCTAAGATTAGATGTTTGTATATCTACACAAAAAAATTCAGTCATGTGTTTTTCGTTTTTCTCGATAAAATCGCATTTGAATTTTCAGTTTCATAATAATTTAGTAATTCGCTTGTATTTTCTTGTTTCAACGTAGCGTATGAGTAATATTTATGCAAATATTTAGTACTCATTCGCTACGTTGAAACAAGAAAATACAAGCAAATTACAAAATTGTTATGAAATTTAATATTCAAATGCTATTTTCACGAAAAAAAAAAACACATGTCTGAATTTTTTGTGCGGATAGACAAACATCTAAACTTTACAAAAAAAAAATAAAAAAAAAAAAGTGGACGGATTTTTGATAAATTGACTTATTTAAAAAATGGAAAACTTCAGAACGGGCTCTGAAAGTTTTCCAAAAAAAAAAAAAAAAAACTGTACAAGATTTATATGGGCTACCGATAATTTCTCCGAACATTTTAATTACATAAAAAAAAAGTGAGAGTGTTAAATTCGGCTATGTCGAATCTGATCTACCCTCAAAAATGTGAAAAAAAAAAATAAAAAAAAAAACAAATCCCTAAGCCCAATTATACCTTACCTTTTTAAATGATGGTAATTTTCTAACGCAAAAAAAAAACTTTAAAAAAATTTGACTACAAATGTTGTATTTTAAATAAAAAGCTTTTTTTAACACAAAAAAAAAATGTCAGTGTAAGATTTTTGAGAGTAAATATTTTTATTTTTAAGTGTAAAAATTTTTTTGAGTGACATAAATACTTTTGATAAGTGTGTATAGGTTCGACCCAATTTTACAAAATTTTACACTAATGGATTCGGACAATTCGAAGTTTACTTGTTTTTGCTGTATAAATGCATTTTCTTGATATAAAAAGAAGTAAACTGATTAAAAAAAATATATGCAAGTGATAGTGTTAAATATTCTAATATATAAAAAAAAAACAAAAAAAAATGTTGGTAGGGTCTTTTATTTGAGGGGACTCCTTGCCCCTGGCAGTATATGTTTACACCAAGCAGAAATTTTGCTGAACTGGCAGCAGCTTTTGGAAAGGAAACTCGAGTCAAGGAGCGCATCCAAACCTCCTGAATTTATGCATGATTCTCTTAGGCGATGTCACACTTTAGAGCGCTAGTTGGATACACCGAAAAAGCGCTCTTAAGATGCTCTGAATTCACATCTCTTTAGAGCGCTAAAAAAACCGCTTTAAAGATGCGTGAATTCATGTGTTTTTTAAGCAGAATAAAGTTGAAGCACATTTGACTATTTCTGAAATATAAATTACAACATCTGAAATACAATTGACTATTTTTAAATACAATTGGAAAATCTTAAATACAATTGAATAATCCTGAAAATCAGTTGACTATTTCTGAAATACAATTAAAAACGTATATTTTTAGTTTTATTTGTGTTATTGTTAAAAAATTAAAAATTTGTATGTCAAAAAAGTTCAAAGTCCCAATTACACCATTTCCACTTTTATTTCAGAAAATACAATTTATTTATTTATTGAATTTTTAACATATAATTACAAATCATATACTAATTTTACCTAACCGAGACGGGTGACTATGACCATTGTCTCGTTGTAGCGAAACAGACCAAGGCCTCTGGTGGGAATCAAAAGTGGAAATGGTGTACTCAATTTTTTTTTCATTCAAAATGTGTTAAAGGTGTTATGATTGAATCACTCTTTGCAGCGCTGATTAATGCGCAATAATGATGCAGTCAAATCATGTGTCTTTGTCCAAAGCTCATATTTTTTCATTAAAAAAGTGTTAAATGAATTAAAAAGGAAAGCAAATGTGAAATTTTATCAAAAAGTAATTTATTATTATAAGTTTTATATAAAAAATCTTAACAAAAAAATTAAATTTTTTCCCCTTACTTTTACTGCATCTTCAAGAGCGCTCTTTGGATGCGCTCCGGTATGCTATAAAAAGATGCTATGTCGCCAAAATCTCGATTTATTTTTGCTGGGCATGTTCATTATACCCTCCACTCTAGTGATAGAGGGTATATATAAGTTTGTCATTCCGTTTGTAACACCTCGAAATATTGGTCTAGGACCCCATAAAGTATATATATTCATGATCCTCGATCGATTTTAAGACGATCTAGCGATGTCCGTCCGTCCGTCCGTCCGTCCGTCCGTCCGTCCGTCCGTCCGTCTGTCCGTCTGTCTGTCTGTCTGTCTGTCTGTCTGTTGAAAACACGCTAACTTTTGAAAGACTTTACGGAGGCTCCTGAAGTTTGGCATATATGTTGGGCATTTACCTGGTCAGGTTGGTATTGCAATCCAGCGAAATCGGTCCAGTGGTTCAAAAGTTATAAGCAAATGAGTGAATTTCGGCAAGGGTTTTTTGGAATTTACGAGATAAAACACACGGTAACTTTCGAACGGCAATTCTGAGGGTGCTGAAGTCTGGCATATATATTTGTCGTTCTTCAGGTCCAGTTCGTTTTAAATTTCAGTCAAATTGGTCAAGTGGTTCAAAAGTTATTAGCAAAACCTTAAATTTCAGATTCGCCTCACCTTAAATTCACGTGTTGAAAACCCGTTAAACATGTTTTAAAAACATTGGTAAGTCACAAAAATATTTTACATCGTATTTTTGTCATTCAAAAATATTTTTACACTAAAAAAAAAACAAAAATACACTCGAAAAAAATTTTACACTCAAAAAAAATTTTACACTCAAAAAAAAAAATTTAGTAAATTATTTTTTTTTTTTCAAAAATTAGTTAAAAAATTAGTTAGTTTACACTAAAAGAAAAAAGAAATACACTCGAAAAAAATTTTACACTCAAAAAAAAATTTACACTCAAAAAAAATTTAGTAAATTATTTTTATTTTTTTTTTTCAGAAATTAGTGTTAATTTTTCACTCTAGAAAATTTACTATAACTTGAAAAGGGCATTGTGGAGGGTATTCATAGATTCGGCCAAGTCGAATTTAATTTTTCTACTTGTTTTATTCTGATTTCGTTTTACCTGTGAGTAACCCTTTAACTAAAACTTTGTAAATTTACAGAGTTTTGTAAAACTTTGGTCGCTTTTATCAACATTTTACAGATAATTGTATAAATTTACAGTCTTTTAATTAAAATCAAAATCTTGGTGGTTGTAAATCTGTGATATTTTTTGCTGGCTCAGCAGAGTATCTCTGAAATTTAACATAGTGATTATATTGAGTCTAGGAATCTGTTTTTTTTTATATTTATTAATTTTAACACCATATTCTGACAATAATACAGCATATGTTTTCTACAGCTGGAAATTTAGTGTAAAATGCCTCACATGTTGTTGTTGCAGATTTGGTATAGGACGTGTCGAAAAACATTGTTATGTTTTTAATACATTTCACTACATGGTAGAAAACAAGTTTGTCATTTTGTTTGTAACAACTCAAAATAACCGAATTCGGTTTTATTCCGAGTTTTGGAGGCTGGTGGGAAATTGGAGTTTTGACACAAAAAAAAATGCGTGCCTGTAAAAGGGTCTAAATCGCGCATACTTTGGCAAGGCAAGTTTCAAAATTTATAATTTGCAAAAACCCTCGTATTCATGATTCCCTACCAATTAAGAATCAATTTATTCAAACACATATTTGTCATTATTGTGGTTGGTATTTAATAAAAAATTCGAAATCGGTTCAAGGTTTAACAAGTTATGTGCAAAATCGTGATTTTTTTGGTGAGTTTCACGTGTTGGAAAATACTAATTTTTTCATACACTCAAAAAAAATCTGTAATGTTAGCAAAAAAAGCTTGTAAACCTACAAGAAAATTTGCTGATTTTGAACATACATTTTTGGTATTGTTAGCAAAAATGTTTTGCAAAAAATTAGTTAACTGAATTTTTTTTTATTTTTTTTTATTTCAACTTACAATTAGTTCATACACATTTGAGGACCTCATTGGGTTCGGACCCGATAGGTCCAGATCCCGATGGGCCTAGACCTGGTTGGGTTTCTTAAAAAGGGTCATAGTTTTTGATCCAAAATTTGTGTCCGTTTCGTTCCAATAGTTTTTGGGATACGTGATTTTAGAGGACCACTGGGGTTTTGAGAATTAAAAACTCGATAACTTCAAAAATATTACTAGGAGAGCTTTTGGTTATTTTGCGGTCTTATTCTACGTGTAGAGAGCTACAAAAATGATTTTGGACTTTTTGTTGTGTCGGCAATATTTACTGACATATGAGCATTTTAAAATTTTAAGGAATGCTAACTTTTTTGGATCCAAAGTTGGGGCCCATTAGGGTCCACACATGTGAAGATGACCGACGATACCCGAGAACCAAAAATTACCTCCAATTTGCTCTATCTGGCTTAGTTTCCGAGATAGTGCCATTTTAAGTTTTATTTTTGCTAATATTAGCGAAAAATCTTGTAAAAACTTGGTCAACTCAATTTTAAATTTAGCAAAAAAATTTGTTTACATTTTGTTTAAAATTGGTAATCCAGTAAATGAAGTTTACAATATAATTTTGCTAACATGCTAATCTCAACTAAGAATTTGCTAAAGGTTAGCTTACTAGCATTAGCAAAAAAAAAATAGTAAATCTACTAATGTATTCTTTTGAGTGTACTTTACAGTATTTTTGTCACTCAAAACTGAAAAAATACACTGAAAACTGAAAAAAATACACTTTTTTTGTTTTTTACATTAAAATAATTATAATCATTAAAAAAGTGTTTTCCTCAAATTCATTTGTATTTTCTGCAAACAGAGAAAAAATATGTTTGGAACATAATTGCAGCACACCAAATCACCCATAATGTTAGGGCTATATAGTATGGTTGATTCTCTTGCTCATATACATTAGAGCACCCATATACGCATAATTGTTTTTTTTATCGCTCCCCGCTCATTTTCGGTTGAGTTGGGAGTAAAAAATAATATATATCCAGAAATTGGATTTCTAGGTTGCAAACAGACCAAGCGGTTTGAACTTTTGACCTCAAAAATGGGCTAAAAAACCTTTATAGATTAATTTGGCTGTAACTCTTAAAATAAAAGTTTTTCGCAAATTACTTTCATAACAATTTTTTTGTAGATTCAAAATGCAAAGATTTTTCTCTCATACAGTTTTGTTCTAAATATGTCCGATAGCGGTGTTTTTAGCGATTAAAGTCGAAATGTGGGTGAGAACTTTTTTTAAAAAATTGTCATAAATTTTTAAATTGGGGAAAATTTTAGCTCTTTGCATAATTTAATAGAGTATTGAATAAAGTTTTCCAAAAATTTTTTTTGGCAAAAATATATCGACCCTTCCATGAAAAATTGCCAAAATCCTACTCTGAACCACAATTTTTTTGACCTCCAACCACGTTATGGGGGTATATTCACTTTGTAAGTGCGTGTTTTACGCAACGAAAGATAAGTCTAGGATTCCACATAGTATATATGGGGTATTCCATGCCAAATCGGACACTTGGAAAATTTTTAATTTTATATTTTTTCAATTTTGTAGTACCCTTCAAAAACCCATTCCAAGTAAATTTTGATATCTTTTTTGATAATCCGTTCAAAAAATATGGAATTATAAAAAAAAACACGATTTTTTCTGTTTTTTACTTATCACTTCTTTAAAAATGGTCCAAATTCGAAATAATTTGTTAAAATTTTATCTTTTTTTCTTCAAAGTGTTTTAATAAAGATTGGAAGACAACAAAAAAAAACTCAAAAACCGCTGAATATATTAATTACCTTTTTATTTTTAATTCTTTTTTATATATTACCATAATCCCACGATCTACTTAAGCTTATAATTTTAAGAAAATGTTAAGTTTACCACAAAAAATTAAAAAAAAAAATCAAATAAAACATTTTAAGAAAAGATTGAAAAAAAACAAAGAGTGCAATCATTTAAAAATCGCATATTAGAACACTAAGAAATTTTTAATAAAAAACAAAAATTAAAAAAAAAATGTTGACCATTTTTGAATTTGTTTTGATAGAAATACGGAAAACGATAGTTGTTTTTTTTTTTTTGAAAATTCGATAACTTTGGAACGGGTAATTTAAAAATTTTGAAAACTAACTTGGATGGGGGTTTTAATGGGTTTTAAAAAAAAATTAAAAATAATTAAATATGTAATCTAAAATAAAAATTTTCAAAGTGTCCAATTTGGCACTGAATACCCCATATATATTTAGGAAAATCCTAGACAGATGTTTCGGTGCAAAACTCACGGAATTACAAAGTGAGTATTCGCCTATATTGAGGTTGAATGGTAAAAATATGAGATTCAGAGAAGAACTTTGGGATTTTTTCATGGAAGGATCGATATATTTTTGCAAAAAAAAAAAAAAATTGGAAAAGTACATTAAATACCCTAGTGAATTGTGCAAAGAGCTCAAATTTTCCCCAATTTAAAAATTTACGATAATTTTTTAAAAAAAAGTTCTGACCCAAATTTTGACTTTAACCGCTTAAAACACCGCGATCGGACATATTTAGGTCAAAACAGTATGAGAGAAAAATCTTTGCATTTTGATTCTACATAAAAATTGTTATGAAAGTTAATTGCGAAAAACTTTTATTTTAAGAGTTACAGCCAAATTAGTCTATAAAGGTTTTTAAGCCCATTTTTGAGATCAAAAGTTCAAACCGCTTGGTCTGTTTGCAACTCATTTTCGGTTGAGTTGGGAGTAACTCAACCGAAAATGAGCGGGGAGCGATAAAAAATACACTTTTGCACATCCCATAAATTTTGTGGGTGCTCTAATATACATGATTATGATAATCATACTATGACCATCAACAATTATAAAACTAAAAATTTTTTATCATGATATGATCAGCGAAGATCATAAAATGATCACAACAATCATGTTATAATAAAGTTATCAATCATACTGTGTTGACCCTCTATCATGGTTGTTGCAAACAAGTTTCTTCTCTGCGTGTGGGCATTGTGGAGGGTATTCATGAATTCGGCCAAGTTGAATTTTACTTTTTTTACTTGTGTTTTTTCTGCTTTTAACCATGTTTATACAAAATTTAAAAAAAAAATACTAAAACTCAATGATTTTCATGAACAAAAATAATGTTAAAATGCTAAAAACTAAAATATGGTTGGTTTTGTTGAATGGTTTCAGTTGTTTGCTTGCTCGCCCGTTCGTTCATAATTATAATATTGCATGTTATTATGTTGTTCATAAGTTAAATTCACATTCATTTTGGTTATGAATAAAGTAACGCTTTTAAGCGGTTTTAATTTTTGCTCACAATGAGTTTGAATGTCATATGGTGGCCAAATAAATGTATTTTTCTCTTCTTTTTTTTCATTTTAAATGTTACTTAATTTAATGTTGCATTTAAATGTACATTGTATAATTATGCATGTTGTTGAGTGTATGTGTGTTAATAACATTTACCAGCTTATAGAAATGTTGAAAAATATTTTATATTAAATTCAACAGTATTTAAAAACAGTGAAATATTATAATAAACAATCAGCTTAACTAAAATAAAATAAATTTAAAATCGATTTTAAATTTTATTTCCATATAAATTGTTATTGTTTTTATAATCGGCTTCAGAAAAATGTATGGGAAATTAGCAATAAAACTTTTGTTAAAATAGAAATTTTTATTTTTCTTTGGTTCGGTCCAATATGTTTGTGAAAAAAGTCTTTTGAAAAAATAAAAGAAAAAAAAAATACAAATACTATTCAGCATGTGTCATCTTAAAAACATTTTACTGTTGTTGCATGATTTTTTTTTTGCAATTATTTGCATATATCATATCTGCTTAAATATATATATGACCATCAAATGTAGCAATTTGTCTTTGGTTGGAATATTCCCAAATATTAAGCGTAATCGTAAAATAATCAGGCGCCATTATTCTTATTTTAGAAGGTTAAATTTGTTTCTAAAAAAACTCTGTTTTATATTAAGCAGATTTAAAATATAGAAATGGATACATTTTTAAATTAGCTGCATTGTCGTATGACTATTTTTATTGTTTTTATGTGTGGAAGTAAGTTATGCTTAAAAATTGTTCATGTGCATTTATATGAAGCAAATGACACCCTATGACATATGAAGAGGTCCATACCCAGCATACATACAAAATAAATCGAGATTTTGGCGACACAGCATCTTTATATAGCATACCGAAGCGCATCCACAGATAAACAATTTTAAACGAATCAACAAAAAACGCGGATTCAATAAATTTTTTTGATTGAAAGACTCATGATTTGACTGCACCATTATAGCGCATTAATCGGCACTGCAAAGAGTTCTTCATTCATAACACTTTAAATACATTTTGAATGTTAACACCATCCTACAAAAATGAAAATCAGTCGTAAAACACGAACTGGATAATATACGTTTGAAACTAGAGACTAAATATAGTTAAACTTTATTTACAGTTTTTCATTTCGTGATCCTGTTTCCTTTTAAAAGCACTTCAAATTTTTAGAGAATTACATTTTATAAAATATTTTTTTTTAATATTTGTACTTGTCCTAGGATGCCACTAGTGAAAGCAAATGAAAGAGGGGGATCTCCCCTAATTTTCCTATTTTATTATTTTTACATATCAAAATTTAAAAAAAAAATATTTTTAAAAAGTTTTTAAATGACTTTATTTACATCCTTTTATCCTGATATGGCAAAGTAGAAAGTAGAAAAATTAGAGAAGATCCTCCTCTTTGATTTGACGCCACCAGTTTAATTTTCAGCTTTTATTAAAAAAAAAAAAAATGTACAATGAAAAATTAATCAATTTAATTGAAACAAATAAGTGCATTTGGGGCATTCCAAGCCAAATCACTCACTTTTAGACCCGACCCCTTTCGATTTATTTTATTTTTGGATATGTTTTAGTACTTATTAAATGCAACTTGGACACCAATTTTCAGCCATTTATTTCAAGATGGTGTTAAGTAATCAATTTTTCAAAATGGCGATTTTCTCAAAAAAATTTAAAAATTTAAATTTTTAATTAATTTTGACCATTAAAAAATATAGATATTTTAAAAAAAGTTGGACAATGTTTTGTTGGTATTTAAATGTAGCTTTAGAAAAAAAAAAATATAAAAAAATTTTTCGAAGTAATTATCACTTATTTTTTTGACTTTAAAAATTAAAATTGACTTTTTGAAAAAGTCCGAAACCTTCGATTTTTTTGTAAAAAACTATAAAAATTCTACTCAAAATTACGCAACTTTTAAGTTATAATTCGAGATGTGATCACAATTCTTTCTATTTTTTTTTAAATTTTTAAAATTGCACCTTTAATTTTTTGGCTCTGATTTATTTTAGATGGTGCTCCAAAAAAAAATTAATTGGTAGATATTGACCCTAACTTACCCTAGATATATTCATTTCGAGATAAAAATACGTCCCACAAAAATTTAGGATGATCGGAAATGGGTAAGGCGTTTAGTATGGTCCTTGAAGTTTAAAAAACGGATTACAAGGAAAAATATGATTTTTTTTCTGTTTTCGCCTTTCTAATGCGGTACTAAAAACTAAGATCGGTTGAAAATGAGCCAAGTTATTACAACTTCCCCAGGCATCTAGCGTGTGTCATACAACTTGATTGAAGAATACGAGTCCGTTTTTTTTTTAATTTATTGAAATTTTCTACTGTTATAACATTTTTTCATTATTCAAGTTTCAGTGTAATATTTTTTTGGTTTTTCCAAATTTTAAAACAAAAAAAAAAAATTAAAATAGAGATTTCAAAAGTGTGTTGAAAATGCAGGCATTTTTAGCATTAATTTAAAACATGTTAGCAAAACACAATATGAAAATTACTTGTCATCTAAATACATTTGAACTTGAAGAATAAAAAAATGTAATTACAGTAGAAAATTTCAATGAATTTCAAAAATCGGATTGTATTGCTTAATCAAGTGGTCTGCCATACGTTAGATGCTTGGGGAAGTTGTAATAACTTGGCTGATTTTTAACCGATTTTAGTTGTTGGTACCTTATTAGAGAGGCATTTTACTCCGTATTCCTGTAACCACTTGAATTTAAACTTAACTTAAAATACCAAAAAAATTGAGAAAACAGAAATAAATTCATATTTTTCCTTGTAATCCGTTTTCTAAACTTCAAGGCCCCTGCGGAAAGCCTTACCCATGTCCGATCGTTCTTAATTTTTGTGAGGTATATTTTTACCTCAAAATGAATATATCTAGGGTAAGTTAGGGTCAGTATCTACCAATTTAATTTTTTTGGAGCACCATATAAAATAAATCAGAGTCAAAAAATAAAAGGTGCAATTTTAAAAAATTTAGAGTAGAATTTTTAGACGTTTAAAAAAAAAATGGAAGGTTTCGGACGTTTTCAAAAAGACGATTTTAATTTTTAAACGTTAAAAAATTAGTCATAATTACTTCGAATAATTTTTTTAATAGTTTTTTCTAAAACTACATTTAAATACCAACAAAACGTTGTCCAACTTTTTTTAAGATATCTATATTTTTAACTAGTCAAAATTATTTGAAAATTTTAATTTTTTTGAAAAAATCGGCACCATCTTAAATTAAAAGGCTGAAATTTGGTGTCCAAGTTGCATTTAATGAGTACTAAAACATATCCAAAAATAAAATAAATCGAAAGGGGTCGGGTCTAAAAGTGATTGATTTGGCCTGGAATGCCCCATTTACAATAAGTCAATATTAAAAAAAATTACATTAAAAAAACAAGCTAATACGATTTTAAGTGAAAACTAACACTACTAACATTCAACCTTACCTTAACTCATTATACATCTAGACTAACCAACCCTTAAAGTTTTAATTGAAAAACTTTAATCACCAATTTTCGTTTTTTTTAATAAATTTTTTAATTGTGTCAAGTAAAAATTTACTCAAAATCCATATTTTTTTTTTACGAGTTAAAAAAGTCTCATATTTGAAAAAAGAAAGCTTTCAAACTTTGCCAAACAGTTTTTTTATGTCTTAAAGACATAAAAAAATTATATAATGGTCAGTGGCGTATACAGGGGGGGGGGCCCGGGGGCCCGGGCCCCCCCCGAAATGATTTCACAAATTTCAGGATTTAGTATCAAATAACAAGTACAACATTAAAAAATTCTTAAAAAAATTCGAAAAACATTAAGAAATTTTTTTAAGAAAATTTTTTTGAAACTAAACATTCTTCTGTCAAAAAAAATCTAAAAATTTTTACTTCGAATTTGAAACTTTTCAACTTGAGATTCAAAAGAAAAAATATCTTAGAACCTGGAGTTTTATGTACACAAAAAATGGACCTAATTGTAAGTAAAATGAAGTCAAATCTTACAATGCGACTTTGTATTTTCGAAAAATGTCTCAAAACGAGACTATTTCTTAAAAAAAATGTCTGAGAATCTAAGACTTTTTCTATAGGAATATGGTCTTAAAATATTGGCTCTTTTCTCAGAATCTAAGACTTTTTCTATAGGAAAAATGTCTCAGAATCCGAGACTTTTTCTATAAAAAAATCTCAGAATCTGAGGCTTTTCTATATGAAAAATGTTTCAGAATATGAGAACTTTCTATAGGAATAATGTCTCTGAATCTGAAAAATGTCTCAAATTCTTAGATTTTTTCTGTAAAAAAATTCTTAGAATCTAAGGCATTTTTTTATGAAAAATGTTTTAGAATCTGAGAACTTTCTAAAGGAATAATTTCTCTGAATTTTTTTACAATCTAGGAAAATATCTCAGAATCTTATACTTTTTTTACGAAAAATGTCTCAGAATCAACGAATTTTTCTTAAGGAAAATTATGTCAAAACTTAAGATTTTGTGTATAGGAAAAATATCTCAGAGACACAAGCTGAGACTTTTTGTATAGAAAAATGCTCAAAATCTGAGACTTTTTCTATTGTAAAAATATATTTTTCTATAAGAATAATGTCTCAGAAACTGAGTATTTTTGTATGGGAAATATTTCAGAATCTGAGACTTTTTCTTTAGGAAAAATGTCTCAGAATCTGAGGCTTTTTCTATATGAAAAATTTTTCAGAATCTGACAATTTCCTATAGGCAAAATGTTCAGTATCTGAGACTTGTTCTATAGGAAAATGTCTAAGAATTTGGGACTTTTTTTTATGGAAAAGTGTTTATGCATCTGAGACTTTTTCGATAGAAAAAATGTCTTAGAATCTAAGAAATTTTATGTAGAAAAAATGTCTGAGAATCTGAGACATTTTCTATAGGAAAAATGTCTCAGAATTTGGAACTTTTTCTATAGGAAAAATGTCTAAGAATCTATGACTTTTTCTATAAGAAAAATGTATAAGAATTTAGACTTTTTCTATAGGAAAATGTTCTTAGAATCCGAGAAGTTTTCTTTCGGAAAAAGGTTTTAGAATCTAAGGCTTTTTTTACACTGTTTTCTTTTAAAAAGGTCTCAGAATCTAAATTATTTTTCTTATAGAAAAAGCAAAGATTTTCTCAGAGTCTAAAACTTTTTTGTAGAATGTTTCAGAATCTGGGAAAATGTGCTAGACTAGAAACGTTTTCCATTGGAAATATGATTTAGAGTCTTTGACTTTTTCTATAACAAAAACTGTCTTACCTGGAAATTGTAATAGAATCTTAGACTTTTCTTAAAAAAAAAAAATCAGATTCTGATAATATTCTTTGTAAAAATGTATCAGCATCTGATACAATTCACACTTTAAAAAAAGGCCTCAAAAATTTTTTTCCCCCCAACAGTTTTAAACTTACACAAAAATGAAGAATCTGATTGTGTTACATTCAGTTCAAGAAAACGATCGAGAAAAATGCCTAAACATGTGCTGTTATGTAAATTTTTTGTAAAAAAAAAAATTGAAAAAAAAAAAATGATGGGCCCCCACCGAAATAAAATCCTGGATACGCCCCTGATAATGGTGCATATGTATACAAAAAAACTATAAACTAAATGAGAATTAAAAAAACAAATTTGTTTTTATATTTTACGTGGAAGTTGTTTTTAAGTAGCCATATTAAAGCATTGTTTTCTTAACGTAATATATGCATTAAAGTAAATAAAAAACAAAATGTTGTTTTGCGTTCAACCCCCAATTTAAGTTATTTTAGTACAAAAAGCTTTGCCCGATTTTTTCAGATTTTAAAAAAATGGGGAACGGTGTTTCAAACATCAGTTTGCGTACCTAGTGTATTGAATGGTGCTTAAAACACCTCGTTTTATTATTTTTTTTTAATTTGATAAATCATGCAAAGCTTTTTGCACCAAATAACATAACATAGAGAATAGAGACCGAAAAACATATTTTTTTTGAACCACTCTAATAGGCATATTTTTTTTTTAGCGGGAAATTTCGTATGGTTAAATACTGCGTCATTTTAATAGTAAAAATAAACGATTAATGTTCCTGATATGAATTAACATACTTTTTAATGTTATTTTAATATGTAGTTCTCTATTTTCCATAATGTGTTTTAACGTATGTATCTCCTAATTTAATTTATTTGTTGGTCAAACGTCAAACCTGACAAAATTGAATTAAATTTATTACATTCTCTTTAACTTCAGTTGTTTTTCTTAACACAACAACATTATTGACCTCTATACACTTATAACCAGGGAAACCAAAAACATGCTATAAAAAACACGTTTTATGCGCTTAAAAAATGCCCTTAAAAACGGAAAATATACTCTAAAAACAATAAAACTATGCTCTTAAAAAAAATTATGTCCCCTTTTTTGCGGTGTTTTTTACAATTTGTTAGAAAATAGACCCTCCAAATACCGTTATGTGCGGTAGTTAGTGGGTTAAATATGTTCTACAAAAATATTTGCCTTAATATTTTCTACCAAGTTGCTGTATCTAAAGAAAACGTAGTTTCATATACCGATATGAAGCAAGATCAGGCCAATCGTCACAATTCCGTAATTGTTGAAAAAAAGTCCTTGTTGGATAGAAAATTTAAAAATATATGTTGTCATAAAAAAAAAGGGAAAAGAATGCTCTAAAAATTGAAAAAAATATGCTCTAAAAATGTAAAATATGCTCTAAAAAGTGGGAAAATGCTCTAAAAATTTAAAATATGCTCTAAAAATATGCTCTTATGCCAAAATATGCTTTTAGACCTAATATATGCAAAAATATGCTCTTAAGGCTAAAATATGCAAAAATATGCTCTAACAAATCGATGCCAGATTTTTTAAAAACTTCCGAAACGGATAAATACCTTACCCATTTATCAATAAAATGCACAGGAAAAAACATGATACTGCATATTTTTGGTTTCCCTGCTTATAACACGTGACTGTGTGTTTTTGGTTTTAATTTCTCTCTTTTAATACATTTTTCTTGTAGAGTTTAACAAAATTATTTACGCGGTTAAACAAGAATTAATCGATAGTTAAAATAACGACCACACTGTTTCCAGTTGAAAAAATTATTCATCTAAAACGGACGGCTAAAAAAAAAATCTTAAAAATTTTAGAAATAACAAAATCACTAATTTTGCGATATCTTGCGAATGCGAGCAGCTACGATTTCACTGTTAACAGTTTTGTGACATTTTATCAGGTAGAAATCGAACTGCGTTTACACTTTTCGTCGACGATGGCAGGGCGCCACGGGTTAATTTAACCTAAAATTTATACAACACGTATTTTAGGTCTAGTAGAATAAATAAAAACTTTCCCCTACAAAAAAAAATGCCACCTATTGCTGCATATAACGATATGGACTTTATGTAATGTTCAAAAAACCAAATCCCATTAAAAGAAACATACAGGGAAAAAAATTAAAAAAACCACGAAAAAAATTTAAAAAAGGTTTGTAAAAAAAAAATTAAATGGAGATGAAATGAATATGAAAACGAAATAGAAATTACGTAAAACTACACATCACACAACTACCTAAAAGTATACTAAAAAATCTCACAATCAGTGCTGTGTTTTTTTGATTACAATTCCTTTTTAAGTTGGCTTTCTTTGTGTGTGATTACTTTTTTGTTTCTTTTTCTGCATGCATTATAGTCTTACAGTTATACAAATGAAAAGTTAATTTCAGTACACTCATACATATGTGTAAATATAATACATAAAAGTACTTTCGCAAGGAAGATATCCTTACGTATGTAGTTCATATAATAAAGATGGAGATTTTCTAATATAAAAAAAAAAATTTTAGACTCAACATTTTTTTGTTAAATTTTATTTTTTTACTGAAATTAAGCTTTTTCTATACAAACAAAAATATTTTGCTAAAAGTGTTTGAGTTAATTATATTAAAAAAATTTGTTATAATAAGCTTAATTTTAAGAAATAGCGGCAAAATCTACTAAAAGAAATTTTGTGACCATAAGTTATTTGCTGCTCTATCTGTAAATAACACAATTACAATTTCATAAAAATTCGAATTAATGAATTGGGTACCCTTTCTTGTTTATTTTTTACGTGTTCTGTTCATGTACGTTCAAATATGAGTACTTATGCAAACACATCTAAAGATTTGCTTATGTATGCATGCGTATGCGCACATTTATAATGTGTGTGTAAAGCACGTGTAGTTGTTATTTAATTTTTTATTTTTGGGGTTTTGATTCAGTTGTTTTTCTTTTTAAATACAAAGAATTTTACATACACGTATCGTCTCTGCGCCAAAAAATAATGCTATGTGTTATTTAGTTTTTTTGAAGAGTCCCAAGTCCTTTTGCAGAACTTTTTAGAAGAAAACTTTTGAATATTAAATTTGAAATATTGGTTTTATATTTATTAACAGTTTTTGTTTTAATAAAAGCGCTGCAAAAGGATAGAATCAGTATGTTAACAAAAAAACAAAAAACACATGGCTCCATTTTTAGGCACAACGACGATATGCTGTAAGTATTATTTTCTGAAAAGATAAAAGGAGGATGTTTGTTTAAGTTTTACTAATAAAACACATTTCTAATATACGTATAGTATTTCATTTGTATAGCCTCTACAAAGGGGAAAATTAACATGTGCTGTACAAAATTAAAAAAAAAGGGTACTTATTTGTTTTATGCTGCCCAAGATCAGGTTTAAGAATAAAATTGGTATGCTAACAATGAGTGCACTGGAAGATAGCTTTTCCCTTCATTCACTTTTCATTTTCTAATAAACATGCTGTGTTTTTCCGATTCAAAGTCCAGTCCAAAGTCTTTTTTATACCCTCCACTCTAGTGATAGAGGGTATATATAAGTTTGTCATTCCGTTTGTAACACATCGAAATATTGGTCTAGGACCCCATAAAGTATATATACTCATTATCCCCGATTGATTTTAAGTCGATCTAGCGATGTCCGTCCGTCCGTCTGTCTGTCCGTAGAAAACACACTAACTTTTGAAAGACTTTACAGGGGCTACTGAAGTTTGGCGTATATGTTGGTCATTTACATGGTCAAGTTGGTATTGCAATCCAGCCAAATCCGTCCAGTGGTTCAAAAGTTATGAGCAAAAGAGTAAATTTCGGCAAGAGTTTTTCGCGAATTTACGAGATAAAAAACACGATAACTTTCGAAAGACAATAATGAGACTTTTGAAACATGACATGTATTCTTTGCCGTTCCCCAGGTCTGTTTGGTCTTGAATTTCAGCACAATCGGTCCAGTGGTTCAAAAGTTAAAAGCAAAACCCCGAATTTCAGATTTGGTTCATCTTAAATGCCACGTGGTAAACAAGTTTTAAAAGCATTGGTGGTAACTTAGCAATGCTTTTCAAACTTATTTAGTTTAAAAACAATGCTTTTTAAATCTGCTTAGTTTTAAAAGCATTGGTAATTACACTCGAAAAAAATTTTACACTCAAAAAAAAAATTTTACACTCAAAAAAATTTTACACTCAAAAAAAAATTTTGTAATTTTTTTTTTTAATGACAAAAACAGTAAAACAAACATTACACTCGAAAAAGTTTTACACTCAAAAAAAATTAGTAATTTTTCTTTTTTTTTAAATGACAAAAAAAGAGTTTTTACCTAAAATAAAATATTTCTAATCAAAATTGTTAATTTTTTTAAGTTAAAAATGTACTATCCTTTAAAAAAAAAGGCATTGTGGAGGGTATTCATAGATTCGGCAAAGTCGAATTTAACTTTTCTACTTGTTTTTACTTTTTTCACTACACCACGTTAATATAAAAAACTTTTCAACCGATTTAAATTTTCAAACTATATTGTATAGAATCCAGAAAAAAAATTGGGTAAACTTTAAAAAGTCGGTTTGTCGTGAAGTGACAAGGGGTTTTCGGCGACAGAAGAAACAATCTTGGCTGTGCTCAAAACAAGATTATAATCCCTCAATGAAAAAAGGATTCTGTATTTTTTTAAAATTTCGTTTCTAAAATGGTAAAAAATTTATACTTTTGGTACTTCTTATATTTTCTGAAATAATGATACTATACACTTAAAATATGGAATGTAAGATTTAACGGTGAACAAACATTCTGGAAAAAGGATTTTGTGAAAATTTCGTTTCTAAGAGGAAGTTAAATGGGTAAAAAAGTGAACTAAAAAATACTAAAATTAACTAAATTAGGTGAAACTGAGATCGAAATGTAATAAAACGAAGAACGATATGGAATGATACTTTTTTCTTAAAATATTTTCTCTCTCTGTATTTTTTTCACTCAAAATTAATTTTATTTAAATTAGTTTTTTCACTGAATTTTTTTTTTACTTAAAATATTGGCCACTCAATTTTATAGGGTAATCCCGTTATAAGGCCTCGAAAATTGTCAAGGAAATTTTTCACTGGAACGAACAAGATTATGTGACAGCGAAGTTGTTTTAAATTTATTGTTTAAATTATCCTAAACAGACTTAAACGTCCACAATTAAAAAAGCTAAGAGTCCTTAGGGGAAAATTTTAGATAATGGTACTCTCATTCTGACCCTTATATTACACTGTCCGACAAAAAGACAAAAATTACGTTAAACACGAACTGGATAATATACGTTTGAAACTAGAGACTGAATGTTGTAAAACTGCTTTTACAGTTTTTTATTTTGTGATCCTGTTTCCTTTTAAAAGGACTTTAAAGTTTTAAAAGATACATTTTATAGAATATTTTTGAAATATTTGTATTTGTCCTATGATGACACTGGTGAAGGCAAATGAAAGAGGAGGATCTCCCTTAACTTTTCCACTTTTTGTTTTGCCATATCAGGATTAAGTGATGTGAAAAAAGTCATTTGAAAACTTTATCAAAATATTTTGTTAAAAAATTTTGAATGATATTGAAGGATACATTTTTTAAAGGACGTAAATAACCACCTTTTTCCTGAAATGTAAAAAAAAATAAAATATGAAAATCAGGGAAGATTCTCTTCTTCATTGCTATCACTAGTGACATCATAGGACAAGTACAATTATAAAAAAAATATTTTATAAAAATTTAATCATCTAAAACTTTAAAAGAAAACAGGATCACGAAAAGAAATACTGAATATCCAGTTTTACTAGATTAAGTCTCTATTTTTAAACGTATATTATCCAGTTCGTGATTAATGACTTTTTTTCATTTTTGTCGGACGGTGGTTTAAGACGTATTCGTACCAAATTTTTTACATAATTATGTCTTTTACAGACGGATGGACAAAAATCCTCTAGAATGTGTTAGAATTCCTCATGTATCAAGAATATATTGATATTTCGATAAGTTACACACAGAATGAAAAAGGTACACAATACTGCGATTATTAATATTTTTTTATAAAAAATTGTTACATATCTTGAGTTGGTTTATTCTAGCTCGAGGTCATTATTTCCTTTACTATTACAACTGTAATATTCTTATAGAATAATTTTCAAGAAAAATATTTATCTGTTTTAAATTTATTTATGTTGGTAATTTTTGCAAAACTTAGATGACACGTGTTTTGGAATTTTTCAGATTCCATTGTCAAGACTATTTAGTAAATATATAGTAAAAGCCCAATAGTACAAGTAGCAAAGGCATTTTATTGACAAATCGCTAGCGATCTTGACAATGGAATCTGACAAATTCCAAAACCGTGTGGATTAAGTCTTGCAAAAGTGACCACCATAAATAAATATTAACAAGTAAGAAAGCTATATTCGGCTGTGCCGAATCTTTAAATACCCTCCACAATATTAACCAATGCACTATAGTTTCGCAGACGACCAAAATTCAATTTTCTCAAAATTGATTTTATAGAAAATCGTAAACACTTACAAACAACAGAATCAATCAAATTTTTTTGTGAGTGTAAAATTTTTTGACTGTCAACATTTTTTTGAGTGTGAATTTCATATAAAAAAAATAATTAAATTAAAAATTAAAAAAAAAACATTTTTTTTTGAGTGTAAAATTTTTTTGAGTTTAAATATTTTTTTTAGTGTACTGTTTGTTTGAGTAACAAAATTACTTTGTAAAATATTTTTGTTGTTTTATACCTATTCGTATATGTTAAAAAAAAATATTTCACATATTTCCCTCATTTTATTTTACCATCCTCGTCTTTAAAAACCAAAAACAAACTAATATTTGATTTTTTTCCAAAAATACTTACTATACACCGTTACATACAGTTACAAAAACAAAAACAATAACAAATATTTACTTGTCTAACAACTAAACTATAACGGCAGGAAAACGAACAACAACAAGTTTAAAAAAACTGGTATTTCACCATGCTTTTAAAACTTGTTTAACGAGTTTTCGACAGTTTAAGGTGAACAAAATCTGAAATTCAGAGCCTTGCTTATAACTTTTGAACCACTGAACCGCTTTTGCTGAAATTCAAAACCAAATAGACTTGGGGAACGACAAAGATATGTAACACGTTTCAGCACCCTCAGGATTGTCTTTCAAAAGTTAGGGTGGTTTTAATCTCGTAAGTTCGCAAAATTCCCTTGCCGAAACTTACTCTTTTGCTCATAACTTTTGAATCACTGGACCGATTTGGCTGGATTGCAACACCAACCTGACCCGGTAAATACCCAACATATATGTCAAACTTCAGGAGCCTCCACAAAGTCTTTCAAAAGTTAGCGTGTTTTCAACGGACAGACAGACAGACGGACGGACGGACGGACGGACGGACATCGCTAGATCGACTTAAAATCGATCAAGGATCATGAATATATATACTTTATGGGATCCTAGACCAATATTTCGATGTGTTACAAACGGAATGACAAACTTATATATACCCTCTATCACTAGAGTGGAGGGTATAAAAAGAAAAATAATTTTCTTAAAAATTTCTCTATGAGAATATGATAGTTTTAATTAGTAAAGGAAATATTAACCTCAAGCTAGAATAAACCTACTCAAAACATAATTATTAAAATTCTTCTAAATAACAAAAACTTTGCATTTTAAAGTGTATTCAAAAATTCGACCATGTTTATTTAACCTTTTTATTTGTTTTTTTTTTTCATTATTATTTTTTTGTGCTTTGTTTAACTTGGTTTTTTTGTAAACTTTTTTTATTAGTCACTATTGTTTTATTACATTTTTGTTTTTTCATTTGGGTTTTTTTTTTCAACATTTGAATTCCAATTGTAGTTGTTATAAATTTTTTTTGTTTTTTTTTTTATAGTTAGATTTCTTGCCTTTGATTATTTTGTTAATTTGAACAATATAGAAAATGAAATGAATAAAAATAATAAATTTCAATTTTAATTACAATTTGAAGAGAGTTTAAATTTGTTATAAATTGATTTATTATTTTGAACAATGAAATTAAAATTGTGGTTTATTCTAATTGACATTAAATAAAAAAATAAATGAAACTAAAGAATATAATAAAACAAAACTACTTTTAGACATTGATGGGATGAAGTTATTGAAATTATTTAAATTTAAAACTTTTACACAAGAATGCAAAAAAAACAGAACTGTTTTAAAAGATACAAAACTGTTTAAAGGCAATACATATAAATCTTATTTCTCAAAGCTGGGAGTTATTTATGTAAACAACAGAAATTTTAATAATATACAAATTCAGAAAAATATAGGAATACACATAACTGGTTAAAGACTCTAAAAAGACTGTTATACAGTGTTATTTCATTTATATTTTCATTTTTATCAGCTGATTGATATCTTAATTTCCTTTTTTTTTTACAAAACAACGATATTTTATTTTTTTTATTAACTTTTTTTATTCCGTTGAAATATAAATAGAGTGAATTGGTAAATTGCAAATGAAAGTAAACAAAATGAATAAACAATAGAGACATGATAAAAATAAACCAAATAATTACTTGACGCTATCAAAAATAGAAAACAAATAACAAATTTTAACTCGACTTGGCCGAATCTATGAATACCATCCTCAATACCTACACATTTAAAAAAAATTTAGGGATTGTTATTTTTGTAACGTAAATAAAATGTACAAACAAATTTTGATTTTGGTTAAAAAAAAAAAAATTTTAGAAAAAAATGTCATCCTTTTATTTTGATATGGCAAAATTAAAAAATGGAAAATCTTGGGGAGAATCTTTCATTTTCCATCACCAGTGGCATCCTCGGACAAGTACAAATATTTCAGATGTATCCTTTTTAAAGGAAACAGGATCACGAAATGAAAAACTGTAAATGCAGTTTTACTCCATTTGATCTCTACTTTAAGACATATTGGTTGTGGGAGGGTGTTACGAGTAACTTGTTATTCCATGCAAAAAGCATTGAAATATCGGTACACTCAAAAAAAAAGTGAACTAAAATCTAGGAAAATTAACTCAATTTTGAGAAAAAGTGGGAATGATTTGGCTCCAAAGATTTTTTTTCTTGGTTTTAGTTCATAATTTTCCCAAAAATAAGGAAAACAAAGTTATTTAATTTTAAGCTAATTTTAATTAGAAAAGGTGAAAAATTATACTTCACATTTTAGAAATAGATTGGGTCTAGACCCTGGACCCATGGGTTCGGACCCCATTTATCTCGAGACCCCGTTGGGTCCTTTAAGGGTCCCCATAGATTTTGAACCAAAACTTGTGTCCGTTTCGCTCTAACTTTCTTAGTTTTTGAGATACGGTAATAAGGGGCCTGATAGGGTCTTGAGAATCTTAAAAACCGGATAACTCAAAAACTATTAATCGGAGGGCTTTCGGATATTTTGCGGAAGTGTTCTACGAGTCAAGAGCTTCAAAAATGCCGTTGGACGTTTTCTCGTGTTGGCAGTATTTACCGAGATATCTGTATATATAAAATCTCGGGAATTTCAAATTTTAGATCTAAAATTTGGGTCTTGAAACCCCGACAAATATGCGGAGCTAGGCTATTCCATACTTTTCTTTGTAGTCTTTCTTTTGAAAATTTCATCCGTTTCGCTCTATCTCGATTAGTTTTCGATTTTTAACTAAATTCTAAGAAGTCATAAACTAAATTCTAAAAAGTACACTTCCTCAATTCAAAGAAGAGAAATACGATGATGTTTTTTTAGTAAATTTTAACTAAACTTGAACAAAATTGTTTTTTAAGAAATATGTCTTAAAAATAAAGATACGATTCTTAGATTTCTGGAAAATTTATTTGGCAGTAAGAATTTTTTTCCTAATATTTAAAAAATCCATTTAAAGAAAACTATGAACTAATTATAAGTAAATGAACTAAAATTTTTTCCTCATAGTTAAGAAAATTTCTCATTTTTAAGTTAAATTTAACTAAATTTGAGGAAAATTCATGATAAATTTTCAAAGACATTTTTTCCTTAAATTTAGTTATATCTTTTTTTCAGTGTAGTGGACCCCATTATATTTATGGGGTATTCCACACCAATTGTCTTGCTACAGAAACACATGTGTTCCGTGAATTCGGAAAAGGTTGTATAGATAGATGCAACTAAGAAAACTGCGTTTTTGGTTTATCAATTTTAAAATACTGGGCTTCGGAAGCGTCAATTATGGGAAAAATGGTATTTATCAAATTCAAACGGAACGCACTACAATAAACGCAATCGATTAAATTTTTTTTTTTGAAAATTTTCAGAACCGGTTTTAAAATTTTACATTTTTAAAAAAATTCAATTTATCAAAAATCTGGCCACTTTTTTTGAATTTTTTTTTTAAGTTTAGATGTTTGTCCATTCACACCAAAAAATTCAGACACGCGTTTTTCGTTTTTTTTTTTTCGAGAAAATCGCATTTGAATTTTAAATTTCATAACGCTTTTGTAATTTGCTTGTATTTTCTTGTTTCAACATAGCAAGTGAGTAATAAATATTTGCATAAATGTTACTCATACGCTATCTTGAAACAAGAAAATACAAGCAAATTACAAAATTGTTATGAAATGCGATTTTTTCGAAAAAAAAAAAAACGAAAAACACATGTCTGTATTTTTTTTGTTCGGATAGACAAAATTCTAAACTAAAAAAATGGCCTCGAGCTCAAATATTTTATTTTTATAATTAAATTGGAAAGGTCGAATAAAAAACCAACTTTAATAAAAAACAAGTGAGAGTGTTAAATTCGGCTGTGCCGAATCTTGTATAACCTCCAACACGTAAAAAAAAACAGGGACGTCTTTTTTTTGAGGGGGGGGGGGATTCGGTGGTGGGAGACAACCTTCCTGGATCCAACTACACGACTTTGAACATCTTCTGACTTAAAAAATTTTCGTTTGCTAAGCAAAAGTACAAAAAATCAATAAAAAATGGTGTTTTTCATAGGTTGATTTAGTTCTTTAAGGGGGAACTTTTTCCCCCGTGGTCCGATTTTGCCCACCTCCGAACTTAATTAGCCTATGGCCGTTAGACATATTCGTGCCAAATTTCAGGAGTCTAGCTCTTTTATTTTGGACTGTATCGTGTCCTCCACAGACGGACGGACGGACAGACGGACATCGCTAGAATGTCTTAGAATCGATCACTGATCAATAATATATATACATTATGAGGTCCCCGCCCGATATTTCGATGCGTTACACACGGAATGACAAAGTGAGTATACCCCCATACTGTGGTTGGAGGGTATAAAAAATGTTTAAGAAAAAAAAAGTGGCCGGATTTTTGATAAATTTACTTTTTTAGAGAATGGGAAATTTCAGACCGGGTTCTGAAAATTTTCAAAAGAAAAAAAATTTAGTCGATAGCCCATACTAAACTACACAATAATGTAAATTTTTGGGATTGTGGTGCATTCCGTTTTAGTTTGATAAATATTTAAACAAGGTAACTCGACACCAATTTGACCATTTATCCAATATTTGACCACGCCTCCTAAGCCCAGTTTTTGAAGAATTTAAAAACCAAAAAAAACAATTTCCTTAGTTACATATAGGGCGGAATACCGAATGGTACTTAAGCAAGTACAAACATATTTTTTCACCAATTTTTTTTCCGTGAAATTTTTTTTTTTTAACTTTTTTTTAAGCAACAATCTTTTTAACATTGTGGAGGGTATAAATATATTCGGCAAGGCCAAATTTAACTTTTTTGCTTGTTTTATTTTTGTGAAAATTTTTATTATTATTCATATAAAATGAAAATTCATATATAAAAAAACAATTTCATGATTTCCAAAATAAATAAAAAAAAAAAAACGCAAAATAATAACAAAAACTAACAGATGAGGCCAGTTATACTATGTAAATGAATTCAACATTACTTATACGTATTATACAGTCTTTTACGAAACATAAAGTCAATATCACTTATACGCACATGTGGACTCTATGTATGTTTTTAACATTTAAATAATATTTATGTTAAAAAATTTGCATAGAATTGATATAAATTTAAGGCATGTTTAAATTATTAACTTTTCATTTAAATTTTATTTATTATTTTGAACTAAATATTAGAATAGGAAAATAACAACAACTAGACATACAAAAGTTAATATGTATGTATAACATTAAATTATATTTGTTGATTTAGTATAATTTGAAACACATATAAGACATTTCACAAGAAATCCCACTCTTACAAATAAAAAATTTCTAGTTTTTGAAGTGAGTAGTGTAAAAACATAATTTTAAATTAAGATCCAAGCCCTTTAACAAAGGAAATCCCTCTCGCGAAATTCTTCGATCATTATGAATTGACCAAGAAAATTAAAATAATGTATGTCAATTTTCAATTATAAACTTTATGTGATTCTAAGCCGATCTTTTGCAAAAGTCTTGGCAATCTAACTTGTACAGTGTACCCCCTTTTCAAGTTGTAAACGACAAACATATTGCCAAATTTAAATTTTTACATATTACAATGTTATAATTTGAATTATTTTGCAAGTGCCGAGTAAACTTTTTACCGCCGATGCACGATTTAACAGTTGCAAAGTTTTATTGGTCTGTGAGAATACTGAGAATTATTTGTTTTAACAAACATTTTATTTTGGTTAATTGAAATAATATCAATCGTTGATCATCTAACTCTTAGAAAAACGTATAGAATACCACATATAAGGAAAAATATTTTTTTTTATTTGACAGAAACAAGTGCGGATATTTTTTGACATTTACAAACTGAACATTTCACAAAAGTCAGACAGTCAGCAGATGTCAATGAAAAAAATAAAAAATAGAAAATATAACTATGACAAAGGAATACATATCAAAAAAAATATACATATGTATATGGGGCATTCCAGGCCAAATCACTCACTTTTAGACCCGACCCCTTTCGATTTATTTTATTTTTGGATATGTTTTAGTCTTATTAAATGCAACTTGGACATCAATTTTCAGCCTTTTATTCCAAGATGGCGTTGAGTAATCAATTTTTCAAAATGGCGATTTTTTCAAAAAAATGGAAAAATTTAAATTTTCAATTAATTTTGACCAGTTAAATATATAGATATCTTAAAAAAAGTTGGACAACGTTTTGTTGGTATTTAAATGTAGTTTTAGAAAAAAATATTAGAAAAATTATTCGAAGTAATTATCACTTATTTTTTAACGTTTAAAAATTAAAATCGACTTTTTGAAAAAGTCCGAAACCTTCGATTTTTTTTTAAAAACGTCTAAAAGTTCTACTCTTAATTATGCAACTTTTAAGCCATAATTCGAGATGTGATCGCAATTTGTTCTATTTTATTTCAAATTTTGAAAATTGCACCTTTTATTTTTTGACTCTGACTTATTTTATATGGTGCTCCAAAAAAATTACATTGGTAGATACTGACCCTAACTTACCCTAGATATATTTATTTTGAGGCAAAAATACGCCTCACAAAAATTAAGAACGATCGGACATGGATAAGGTGTTCCGCATGGGCCTTGAAGTTTAGAAAACAGATTACAAGGAAAAATATGAATTTTTTTCTGTTTTCTCAACTTTTTTGGTATTTTAAGTTAAGTTTTAATTCAAGTGGTTACAGAATTATAATACGGAGTAAAATTCCTCTCTAATAAGGTACCAAAGACTGAAATCGGTTGAAAATCAGCCAAGTTATTACAACTTCCCCAGGCATCTAACGTATGGCAGAACACTTGATTAAGCAATATAATACGATTTTGGAAAATCATTGAAATTTTCTACTGTAATAACATTTTTTTATTCTTCAAGTTCAAATGTAATTAGATGACAAGTATCTTTCATATTGTGTTTTGCTAACATTTTTTAAATTAGTGCTAAAAATGCCTGCATTTTCAACACCCTTCTGAAATCTCTATTTTAAAAAAAAATTTCTTTTATTTGTTTTAAAATTTGGAAAAACCAAAAAAATATTACACTGAAACATGAATAATGAAAAAATGTTATTACAGTAGAAAATTTCAATAAATTTAAAACAAGGGACTCGTATTTTTTAATCAAGTGGTATGGCATACGATAGATGCCTGGGGAAGTTGTAATAACTTGGCTGATTTTCAACCGATTTTAGTTTTTAGTACCTTATTAGAAAGGCATTTTACTCCTCATCATAATTCTATAATCACTTGAATAAAAACTTAACTTAAAATACCAAAAAAATTGCGATAACAGAAAAAAATTCATATTTTTTCTTGTAATCCGTTTTTTGAACTTCAAGGACCATTCTAAACGCCTTACCCATGTCCGATCGTCCTAAATTTTTGTGAGACGTATATCTACCTCTAAATGAATATATCTTGGGTAAGTTAGGGTCAGTATCTACCATTTTTTTTTTTTTTGGAGCTCCATATAAAATAAGTCAGAGCCAAAACATAAACGGTGCAATTTTAAAAATTAAAAAACAAATAGAAAGAATTGTGATCACATCTCGATTTATGGCTTAAAAGTTGCGTAATTTAGAGTAGAATTTTTAAAGTTTTTTACAAAAAAATCGAAGGTTTCGGACTTTTTCAAAAAGTTGATTTAAATTTTTAAACGTCAAAAAATAAGTGATAATTACTTCGAATAATTTTTTAATATTTTTTTTCTAAAACTACATTTAAATACCAACAAAACGTTATCCAACTTTTTTTAAAATATCTATATTTTTTAATCGTCAAAATTAATTAAAAATTTCAATTTTTTAATTTTTTGGAGAAAATCGCCATTTTGAAAAATTGATTACTTAACACCATCTTGGAATAAAAGGCTGAAAATTGGTGACCAAGTTGCATTTAATAAGGACTAAAACATATCCAAAAATAAAATAAATCGAAAGAGGTCGGGTCTAAAAGTGAGTGATTTGGCTTGGAATGCCCCATATATTTAACAAAAAATATGCATATACTCAAAAAATTTATATAATGTACAGCATTATACTTCAATGCATAATAAATTTCCAAAAAAAATATGTCGAAAAAAAAATAAAACTTAAAAGATGTGTATCAAATCAATTGTAGAGTGTGTACGAGTACAAACGAATATCTAGGGTTTGGTTGTAAAACACAAAAACAACAACAAAAAAGTATTAAATATCAAACGCTGTACAAGTTTTAATGCTTTTTTTACGTTTATTTTTATTTCTTTTTATAAAATCTCAAAATCCTTTTTATATACAATTTCCTAGAAATTGTTTTGCTATTGGGTAGCAAAACAACAAAAAAAATATATAGAAAGTTTTTCCATGTTGTGTTTTCATTTTTTTTTTGTTCTATATTTTCCTTTATCATACACAGAAAAAAATGAATTGTTATATTAACCACTATATTTGTTAAGACAAATAAGTTGTTTATTGAATGTGTTTTTATACAAAAATTTGTAATATCAATTAAAAATAATTGATTAAGAAAATTTACAGAAACCAACATTTTTTTTCTCAATAATGGACTTTTTCAAATCAACAAACAAAAAAAATTGTTAATATAACACCGTGCGACAATACTTATTGGACCTGAACTAGACTACATACACGTCAAAGTAGAGATCATACATACATAATATACTTATCACGAACCATACATTCAAGTGCCGTAAAATTTCACGGAAATGAAGAATTTTGTTAATAACTTTACCCCAGCGGGGTCAACATTTTATAAGGAAACTTATTTATGTTTAATCAACATTAATACAAATAAAATATTGCGACAACAGCCCCACCTAACGGGATTAAACTTAAGAGAAGCCTGGTTCCAGACTTAACTAATATATTGTCCAAGTTTGGTGTTAATCGGTCCAGCGGTTCTTAAGTTTTAGGAACACTTACCCCGCACAAACATTTTTATATATTATGATAAAAATTGTTTAATTAAAATTTTAAAATATTATATTTTGAGTATGTTTATTCTAGTTCGAGGTCGTTATTTCCTTTACAAATTATAATAATCATATTCTAAAAGACTAATTGTCAAGAAAATTATTTTTCTGTTTTACATTTATTTATGTTGGTCAAGACTTAAGTAGTCGACACGTGTTTCGAAATTTGTCAGATTCCATTGCCAAGACTAGCGATTTGTCATTTAACTTCCCTTTCTTACTTGTAGCATAGGTTATTTATATTTGCTTAATAGTCTTGACAATGGAATCTGACAAATTCCTAAGGGTACTTGATAGGGATGCCAAACGGAAAATCCCGAATCCCGAAATCCCGGGATTGACAAATCCCGAATCCCGGGATTTATTTTTTTCAATCCCTGGATTTTTCGGGATTTTCCGGGATTGAGAAATCCCGAGATTTCGGGATTTTTTTGTCAAATATTGTAATCAAAATTGACTATTTCTTCAGTGTTTGTTGTCCAATGCTAACAAAATGGATACCGTTTGAAAGGTGTTTGAAATATCTTTCAAATGAGGCATGTTGGGCTTAAATACTCTTACTCTTTGGAGTACAATTTAATTTTCAGGTCGTATTACTTAATATACAGAAGTGTGAAGCATATTTTCCTTTTTTCGAATTTAAAAATTTTAGGAGTCAGAATTGATGCCTTTTATGGTCAATATTGTTCCTGCAGGGAAATGTCTTTAAAATCGGAAAATTCCGAACAAAGTAAAACATTTTTTTGCTTTGTTTGAAACTTTCACATTTTCTTGTCTAAAAAGGAGCCCTACAGGTCCAATATTTTAAGAAACAGTTAAATTTTGCCGAGATTTTAATTTATAAGGGATCATTAAGTAATCCATCTGTAAAGTTAATTTTTAACAGTTTTAGTTCCCAAATGAGTTAAAGCGGATGAGGGGAAAATTTCCCCTTGAAGAACCAAAAAACCCAAATTTGTTTACCAATTTGTACTTTTGTTCAGCAAATGACACATTTTTAAGTTTCACCTAGCCAGAAAATGCAATTTTTCTCATACCGCACAGTGATTCGTTCCCATATATCGAGTGGGCAAAAATAGAATATTGGTCGCAGATTTCTGAAATTTGGTACACAATCATTAAATTATCTAATCAAGAAAAAACCGAGTTTTTGGAAAAATCGGAGCAAGGACACGCCTACCCCCCATATATCCTGAAATTTAAATATGTGATTAAAACTACAAAAATGGTGACAAAATTCCCAAACTTTGTCAATGTTACCAATTTTGATATAGTATTTTATGTGTAAATTTTTTTCTAGATTGAAGCAAGGACTCGTGTGGCTGCCATATATCCATTTTCTTAAAAATATTGTAAATCGCTCAAAAATTACTCGATACCTTTGAAATTTTTTGTAAAAATTTGAATAAGAGATGTCAATGTGTGTGCCAAATTTCGCTGAAATCGGTTCTGTAAAACAAAAGTTATTTATATATCCTTTTTAAAAACTGCAATAAAGTGTTAATATAGTTTAATCACAAAAATAAAATAGAAAGAGTTGTCAATGATTTTCCAAATTTGGTACGCAAGCACAAAATTAATTAATAGAAAAAAAAATAAAATTTTGAGCAAATCGGTCGAAGGACATTTATACCTGTCGTATATCCTGAAATTTAAAAGTGGAGTTTTAGCCACAAAACTTGATATAAAATTACTTAACTTAGTTATTGTCTTAGAAATTTAGATAACTATCGACGTACAACATTTGTATTTTAATCTGAGCAAGGACTCGCGTGGCTGCCATATATCCTTTTTCTTAAAATCGCTGTAACTATTTTAAAAATCTTTCAATTGCTATCAAATTTTTAATATAGATTAGATTAAATGGCGTTAATAAGTGTGCCAAATCTCGTTGAGTTGCTTGCGGTAACAAAAAAGCTGTTAATATATCCTTTTTTTAAATATAGTCAAAAATATAAAAATACATAATAACTGCAAAAACAAAACATTCGCAACACTTATTTCCTATTGCATTACGAAAATAAATTTATTCAAAATAATTTTTAAGTAAACTCGTTTAATACTTGCTTTATTTCTAAGTATATACCCCGTTAATAACAAAAAACTTTAAAAAAAAATTTTTTTTTTGGGTACTTCAAATTTTTTTTTTTCGTTTTTTTCAAAAACTTAGTTATTTTTATTATTTGATCGTATAGAAAACAGTCCAGGATGTTAAAAAAATCAATAAAAAATAATTTTTAAGTACGAACTTTTTTTATGTATCTAAAAAAAAATTGGTTTTGATTTGGGATACCAACGAAAATCAAATACTGGATTTAAAGCAAAATGGCCCACTGTATACTTATTTTACCGAATTATTTACTATAAATTTATGGTATACAATACAATAAATCCCTTTATATAAAAACTTACTAAGATGTTGATGTATTTTTTAAATTTATTTACAGTAAATAAAATAAATAAAAAAAAAAAATCCAATATTAGATTTTTTTTAAAAAAAATTTTTTTTCAACTTAAAAAAAAAACTTAGTTATTTTTATTTTTTTATCTTTTAAAACATAGTTAAAGCTACAAAAAAAAAATAAAAAACAAAAAAATTTTATTCACGAACTTTTTTTATGAAGGCCATTAAAATTTGGTGATTTTGGGGATTTTAGTAAAAGTCATAGATAACTTTTAAAGCAAAACGGCCCAAGTACTGCATAATTTTTTTCGGATTTTTTATTATAGTTTTACAGAATACTATATAATATATCAATGTGTAAAGAAAAAATACTTAATTTTGGATTTTTTTTTGTAATATTTTTTCCATTAATAATATAGCTTTTGAAAAAAATTAAATAAAGACACAAAAAAACCTAACTTTTTTCCAATTTCAGACAAAAACTTAGTTATTTTTATTGTTTTGCCTTATAAACCATAGTCCGAGCTATCGAAAAAGCGAAAAAATAATTTTTTGACTCACGAACTTTTTTTATACATTCCATCAAAATTTGTCAATTTTTGGGGATTCGGTAGAAAAAATATAGATTTCAGAGCAATACAAAAATGTATTTTAAGATTAATTCTAAAAAATTGCAAATACAACTTTTAGCAAATATATTTAAGTAACTTTTGCAAAAAAAAGTTCGTTGATTTCTTTAAAATTCGATTTTCCATAATTATTTTAGTAAACCTATAAAAATCAATTTTTTCGTTTACACACAATAGCGTTAAATTTCCATATTTTAGCGCCCTCTTGTGGCAACATATGACTTCTTAAAAATCCGAAAAGCACATATTTCTTTTAGTTTACTATTAAATTGTAAAAATACAAAAAATCATCAACATTGAAGACATACTTATTTTTTTGATTTTTGCCAATGAAACGAATCACTGTGTACCGCCCCTTTTTGTGGGCGTGAATATAAAAAATAATATAAATAATAATAAAATTTTATTAATTAAGCTTAATAGATGTATTTGTAAACATTTATCGCAAAGGGAAGAAACCCGTTTAAATGCGATTCGCCTACCAATAGGACAATTAATACAAATTTTGTATTGGCAGAGGACGTTGGGGACACCTTCCCCTCGCGAGGAATTGTAAAAAAATTTATTAACACAATTTTATCATTATTAAAAAAAATATTCTATATCCACGTCTACAAAAGAGGGTTCGGGCGCCCGAAGTATTTTCTAATCATTTGAATTCGACTGCATCGCGTCTTTCACAGACGCACATCGCTCGAGTCTATTCAAATCGTTCATAGCTGTCCCTAAATTTTCGGTTTTTCTTTTAAAAAACCCTAATTTTATTAAATCCCGAAATCCCGAAAAATCCCGGGATACCGAAAAATCCCGAAATCCCGAAAAATCCCGGGATCCCGGGATTAGAATTTTAAAATCCCGAATCCCGGGATTTGTAAATGTCAATCCCGTTTGGCATCCCTAGTACTTGACGATCGTGATCTTACTACTTCTAATTCTCAATGAGGGTAGAGTTAAATAAGTATGAATATTTTTGTTTGACCATGAGCGATTAGTCATTTAAATTCCCTTTGATACTTGTAGTATATGGTTTTCTTGGCAATGGAATCTGACAAATTCCGAAAATCGTGTCGATTAAGTCTTGCAAAAATACCAGAATAAATAAATTTTAAACAGAAAAATAATTTTCTTCAAAATTATTCTATGACAATATCATAGTTTTAATTAGTAATGGAAATAATGACCTCGAGCTAGAATAAGCCTACTCAAAATGTAATACTTTAAAGGTTGAATAAACCAATTTTTATTTTTTAATAAAATTAATCAGAATTTAGACAAAATGGTTTTAGACTCGCAAATTGTCCATATATTGGAGCACTTGGAACAACAACTAGCATTATGGTATTGTCCCATGGCAATGGAATCTGACAAATTCCAAATTACGTGTCAAAGTTAAATTGTTCAAGGAAATAATGACCTCGAACTAGAATAAACCTACTAAAAATTTAAGATTTTTCTAAATTTTCAAAATTTTTATTTCCTTTCTTATTTCTCTGTTAAAATTCCTAAAAATGTTTTCTTTCTGTGTACCATAATTACACTGATTCCTAATATACTTCACTTGCATAGTTGTACTATATATGACCTCATTTACCTCGCTATCATTGGGTATGATGATGCAGTAGTAGCAGTAGTAGCAGAAATAGCAAGGCATCATTTGAAAGACACCAGGCTGTCTAGTGGTATTTTCTATAGAAAACATTATGTTTAAAAAAAAAATAAGGCCAGCCAAAGTATTTGGAATTGGAATCATTAAGAACTGTATTGCACTAGTAAAAAATATCTAAAAAAACAATTCAGCTACAAAGTGGAGTCATATGTTTTCTGTTTAGTTTTTTTTTTTTTTTTTTATTTTTTAAGATGAAGCAATATAAACGCAATAATGGTCTCATTTGTATATTAAAAATACGTTAGATTCAATTTAATTGAAAATGTTATTTTTGTTTTTGGTTTGCTTTATGACTGGAAGAAAAGGAACAACAAAATTTATTACAATTTTGGCAACGACTAAGAAAATAAATATCAAAAGCCATCATTTTGTCTTTAAAGTGGGTATTTAATGTTGAAGGAATTTAATAAACGATAAAAATATTAGATTACCAAAAAATAAATTTTCAGAGATGATATTAAGATAAATAATAAAAAAAAAAAAAAATAAATTTAGTGGCCCCAAGCAATAGAATTGAGCCTATCAGCAAAAAATTATTTTAGAAAAATTATTCTAAGGAGGCAATTCAACCTTTTAAGTCTCACTAGGGTTTTGCAAGAATAAAAACTAAATCGCGTTCGATATAACGCCAAAACAAATTTGGTGCATACAATTTGTGCGTAAAGTACCCTGAAAAAAAAAAATCTTGTAAAATTTCCACAAAAAACCAATTTTATAAGAGTTCCTAGTAAAAATCACAAATTTTATGAGGGGATAAAAATTACAAGGAATTATCGTGACTCAGTGGCGTATACAGGGGGGGGGCCGGCCCCCCCCCCCGAAATGATTTCATAAATTTCAGTATTTGGTATCAAATAACAAGTACAATATTAAAAACCTTCTTTAAAAAAATAGAAAAACATTTAAAAATATTAAATTTTTTGAAGAAAAATGTTTTGAAACTCAAAATTTTTCTGTTAAAAAAATCTCAAAATCTGAAAATTTTTTCTTAGAATTTAAAATTTTTCAACTTAAGATTCTAATAAAAAAATATCTTAGAACCTGAAGTTTTATGTACACAAAAAATTGACCTAATTGTAAGTAAATTTTCGGTACAATGGACTATTTTAAGTCTGAGCGCCATGGACTTAAAAACTAAAAATTTACTTATTTTAGGCTTGTACAACCACCCTCAGCTCAACTCAAGTAAAATGTAGTCAAATCTTAAAATGCGACTTTGTCTTTTAGAAAAATTTCTCAGAAATAGACTATTTATTAAAATAACTTTTTTTATAGGAATAATGCCTTAAAATATTAGCCTTTTTTCGCAGAATCTTAGACTTTTTCTATAGGAAAAATGTGTCAGAATCTGAGACTTTTTGTATAAAAAATTGTGAGGGTTTTCTATATGAAAAATGTTTCAGAATCTGAGGCTTTTCTATATGAAAAATGTTTCGGAATCTGAGAACTTTCTATAGGAATAATGTCTCTGAATCTGAGAATTTTTCTTACAATCTAGGAAAATGTCTCAAATGTCACGAAAAATGTTTCAGAATCAACGAATTTTTCTTAAGGAAAATTATCTCAAAATCGTAGATTTTGTATATAGGAAAAATATCTCAGAGACACAAGCTGAGACTTTTTGTATAGAAAAAAATGCTAAAAATCTGAGATTTTTTCTATTGTAAGAACCTCTTTTTCTACAAGAATAATGTCTTTAAATCTGAGTATTTTTCTATGGGAAAAATATTTTAGAATCAGAGACTTTTTCTTTAGGAAAAATGTCTCAGAATCTGAGACTTGTTCTGTAGAAAAGTGTTTAAGCATCTGAGACTTTTTCGATAGGAAAAATGTCTCAGAATCTAAAAAATTTTCTTTAGAAAAAATGTCTGAGAATCTGAAACATTTTCTATAGGAAAAATGTAGAAGAATGTGAGAATTTTTCTGTAAGAAAATGTCGAAGAATCTGACACTTTTTCCATAAGACTATTAGACTTTCAATAGGAAAAATGTCTCAGAATTAGAAACTTTTTCAAAAGGAAAAATGTCTAAAAAATTTAGACTTTTCTCAGAATCCGAGAGTTTTTCTTGTGCAAAATTGTTTTAGAATCTGAATCAGAATGTGAATCATTTTTCTTATAGAAAAAGCGACGATTTTCTCAGAATCTAAAACTTTTTGTGTAGAATTTTTCAGAATCTGAGAAAAACTAGAAATGTCTCAGATTATGGGAAAATGTCTTACAACCGGAGTCTTTTCTTTTGGAAAAGTATTTTATGAATATGTTTATAGAATCATTTTCTAAAGTGACTTTTTCGGAGAAACGTTTTCCATTGGAAATATGATTTAGACTTTTTCTATAACAAAAACTGTCTTAACTGGAAATTGACATGGAATCTTAGACTTGTCTTTAAAAAAAAATTTCAGATTCTGAATCTTGTATCAGCATCTGATACAATTCACACTTTAAAAAAAGGCTTAAGTCTTTCAAAAAATTTTAAACAGTTTTAAAGTTACACAAAAATGAAGAATCTGATTGTGTTACATTCAGTTCAAGGAAAAAATCAAGAAAAATTCTAAAACATGTGCTGTTATGTAAATTTTTTGCAAAAAAAAATAAAATTGAAAAAAAATGTTGGGCCCCCACCGAAATAAAATCCTGGATACGCCCCTGTCGTGACTTTACTATATTTCGTATTACCTCCTATTTTAGACGAATTCCTAGTAAAATTTACAAGAAAATTTTACAAGATTTTTACCAATAAAATTGCAAATTAACAACTTTTTTGATGCGATAAAACCTAAAAGGAGTAATCGATACTTTACTAGATTTTTTTTTGTAAAATTACTTTGAAAATTTGGATATTTATTTTGGATTTACAAAAAAAAATGTAAACTTAAAAAAAAAGTAAATTTCGATTGAACATTTTTTGTTAAAAAAAAGGAAAACTGAAAAATGTTTCTAACATGGGATTACAAGACTTTTTCTAGTATTTAAGGTTTTTTTAGTAGAAGGTTTTTTTTTTGAGCGTACTGAAAGTCAATAGTTAGGACTCTATGCAAATGTAACAACCGATTTTTTGTCGCATCAACTGAATTTTAGCTGGAAATTAGCAAATTTATTTGTTGTGAATAAAATACACTTGCTGTCAACTAATTCGGAACATTTCTATAGTACTATATGCAAATTGTATATAGTATATGCAAAGTTAACAATACTCAACGTTATTATTATCAAATGAGTATAATTTAAAAAAAAAACGTATGTAGGTAAGTTACAAAAATTCTGATTAATTTTTATTAAAAAAAAAATGTTTTATTCGACCTTTAAACTAGTATATTTTGAGGATGTTTGTTCTGGCTCGAGGTCATTATTTTCTTTACTAATTAAAACCATGATATTCTCATAGTATAATTTTCAAGAAAATTATTTTTTGTTTTAAATTTATTTATGTTGATCAAAAATGTTTTAAATATTTTTGTTGGTTATTGACAATCGTTGCCTTACTAGTATAGTACAGTTTCTTCGTCTTTCTAATTTCCATTGTGGATAGAGTCGAATATATATTAATATTTTAGTTTGTGCACAAACGATTTGTCATTACACTCAAAAAATTTCATACATAAAAATACGAAGTATTATTTCGTAAAATTTTTTTCGTACATATTACGAAATTTTTGTTATTTTACGAAAACTTGGAATTTCGTAAAAATACAAATTTCGTTTATTTTACGAAGTACATTTCGTAGCCAAAAAAATACGAAATATTTCGTATCTTAACAAAATATTTCGTAATTTAATAAAATATTTTTGGGAAAAAAATCACAAAATCGAGGGGTTTGATTTATTTATCTGAATTACTTGATATAACAATTAAAAAAATGAAATAACAAAAATTTGTTCCTTCTTTTTTTAATTTCTGTTTATGGTTTCTAATTTTAAATTATTTCCAGCATAACACAAAGTCAATTCACACAAGATATATTTTTTTTTTCGTAAAGAAACCACTTTTGTAAGATTAAGCAGCTAAAAAAAAAACATATTACATTATTTTGCTTCCCTCTTTCCTATATGCAAGTTTCGGGACAATGGGTGGGGCCCTGTGAACACCTTCCTTGTAAGTGGACAATTAAAACAATTAATAACTGTTTCCCAGTCTAGACTTACAATTACCATTACCATCAGGATGGTAATTAACCCTCCAAATTAAAGTTGAGATACGTTCAACACGAAGTTTTATAATTACATAAAAAAATACAAGACTGTCTGACCTCAAATCTGTTATAGTAATTGCATACGTGGAAGGGATGTAAAATGATGTTGAATATTTGCTAAAATATTCATTTCTAAAAACTTAACATTTTTACCTAATAAAATATTTTCATAATGGTTTTTTACTAGAGAAAATGTCTTTCATATAAATAATAATATTATAATTTCATAAAAGTTATAAGGGGGTCCACTACCGTAAAGTAGAATTTTTTTAATTTTTTTGAAAACAAATAAAAAAATAGATAGGGAAATGAGTTTAGTTTCAGACAAATTTAATGAAAACGATGGTGGGCAAAAAACACCGATCTCTTTTTTTATCCATATATGTATATAAAAATGGATGTGTGTATGTATGTGGGTATGTATGTATGTTCCGTATGGACTCGAAAACGGCTGGACCGATCTGGATGAAATTTTCAGGGTATATTCAGAATAGGCTGGGGAGTAACACTGTGCGGTCAGATTTTTGATTTACTGCCTGTGGGCGGAGGGGCGTGGCAAAATCGATTTTTTACATTCTAGCACACACGACATTTATATATAAAAAACGGATTAACCGATTTTGATGAAATTTTAACAGAATATAGTTCTAACCGATTACTAATTTAGGCCAAATTAGAGCATTATCGGACAATGGGGCGTCAACTGCCACGCCCCTTTCTGTTGAAGTGAAAGTTATTTCTGCAAGTTCCGCAATAATGCAAAAAAGGCTGATCCTATTTTAAATAAATTTGCAGCAGAGATAGTGCTAACGGAGAGCGGAACTATAGGCCATATTAAACTACGATTGGAAAACGGGGACGTAAAATGCCACGCCTCTTTGTAATATATTGAATTCTGTTTCGCAACCACTCAAAAACCGATGAACCGATTCTCATCACATTTTCACTACAGAAAGTGCTTACCAATTCCATATGTAAGCCATATAAGATCATAATTGGAAAAAGGGGCAAAACTGCCACTCCTAATAGTACTATTCTGAACTTTGTGTATGCCTGTTTCGCAATCACTCAAAAATGGCTAAACCGATTTCGTTGAGATTTTTACTACTGATTGTACTAACTGAGCGCAAACTATAGGAACGCAATCGGGGAAAGGGCGAAAATGACACACCCCTTTTAACTTAATAAAATTATATTTTTGTCAATACCACAATCAAGCAAGAATGGCTAAACCTACCCAGCAGAAATTTTGCTGAACTGGCAGCAGCTTTTGGAAAGGAAACTTGAGTCAAGGAGCGCATCCAAACCTGCTGAATTCATGCATGATTCTCTAAGGTGATGTCCCACTTTAGAGCGCTAGTTGGATACACCGAAAAAGCGCTCTTAAGATGCTCTGAAATTACGTCTATTTAGAGTGCTGATAAAAGCGCTATAAAGATACAGTGAATTCATGTACCTTTTTAGAGATGATTTAAGCAGAATAAAGATGAAACACATTTAACTATTTCTGAAAAACAATTGGAAAATCTGAAATAAAATTGACTATATCTGAAATACAGTTGGAAAATCTTAAAATATAATTGGAAATTTTTTAATTATTAATGGGAATTTATGAAATATACACTCAAAGAATTATGTAGGTAAATTCCAGTGAATATTCACTTAAAACAAATGAATTTTTATTTAAAAACCATTCCACTGTTTTTTCGTTTAAAATAAAAACACATTACAGTCAATTTTAAATGTTAATTTAATGACTAACCAAAACATTAAAAAACTAGTGAATATTCAGTTATTTTGTATTGAAAAACAGTAAAACTATAGAAGACATTTTTTACTGCCGAAATTAAATGTAACAGAAAATTCGTTTTTAATACAGTAAATTATTTTTTTCAAACTACAGAAACAGTAAAAAAATTAAATCCTTTATAAAATAAGTGATTTTTCTTTTAAAATGACTTTAATGATTACTTTTTAAAATAACCTACAAACAGTTAATGACATAATTTTCTTAGTGTAATTGAAAATTTTTGAAATGTAATTGAAAATTTTTTGGTTATAAATGGAAATTTCCGAAATTCAATTGGAAATTTTTAAAATATAATTGGACATTTTTTAAATAAAATTGGAATTTTTAAAATATGATGGGACATTTTTTGTAATAAAATATTTATTTTATGAAATTAAAGTGGAAATGGTGTAGGTACTCAAATTTTTTTTTAAATACTAAAAAATATTTTAAAATCTGGCCTATTTATTATCATCATTCAAAATGTGTTAAAGATGTTATGTTTGAAGCACTTTTTGCAGCGCCGATAATTGCGCAATAATGATGCAGTCAAATCATGTGTCTTTGTCCAAAACTCATGGTTTTTCATTCAAAAAGTGCTGAATATATTAAAAAGCAGAGCAAGTGTAAATTTTTATCGAAAAATAATTTATATTATAAGTTTTATATCAAAAATCTTAAGAAAATATTTAAATTTTTTCCCCTTACTTTTACTGCATCCTTAAGAGCGCTCTTTGGATGCTCTTCGGTATGCTATTGAAAGATACTGTGTCGCCAAAATGTCGATTTATTTTTGCTGGGTATCCAAATGAAATTTGATGCACAGATAGTGCTAAACCCCACTTGGAAAAAGAGGCGTAATTGCAACGCCTCTTTGTGCTATACTGAACGTGATACCTACCTGTTTTGCATTTACTCTAAAACGGCTAAGTCAAATCTATCACTACTGATAGTACTAACCGAGCGGGAACTATAGGTGATATAAGAACCCGATTCGGCAAAGGGGTATAAAATGCCACTCTTCCACCGCAATCACACAAAAACGGTTAAATCGACTTTAATAAAATTAGAATGCAACTTGGGACTTAAGGCTATCGATTTTGTTAAGATTTCTCTATAGATAGTGCCAATCGATGGTGGAACTAAAGGCTACTAGCTGGACCCGGTACCGAGCTTTAGTTTTGTCGGGCTCTGTATATTTAAAGCGAAATGCAATATAAAACAGATGTTTTCTTAGGGCCAGCAACGCGGACCGGGTCCGCTAGTAATAAATAATATTGATGTACGGTGGCTCGCAGCTTATTTCGTGTGAAAGATATTAGTTAGCAATCCATTCAAGACAAAGTTAACAAAAATAGACCTTATTATTACCCAGCAAAAATTGGCATTACTAGTAATGGGTTTTGTAATCCGAAACAGATGTTAATAAGTAGTTACTTATTGAATGAAACACTAATTATTTTAACAAGGGCGTGAGACAAAAATAAGTAGTGAAGAGTATGGAGATAAATAAGTAGTTACTGACTCGGATTACTAATAAGGAGTAAAAACCCATTACCAATAAGAAGTAAAATAATTAGTTAATTAAAACTTTTAAAATTTAACTTGTTTTTACTAAAACTTCAAAATTGCGCAATTTTTATTACGTTTTTAAGTACTTTTTAAGTTAATTGAATTGTAAAGGTTAAAAAAGTGCAAGGAGATATTATTACTTACAATTAGAGGTGCTTTTATAACATATTACGGAGAAGTAGTTACTTTTGGGCTTAAAATAATGTTAATGGTAATGGGTACTCATTATAAATAATGTACTTGGTAATGATTACTTTTCACAACTCATTACCATGTTTTTGCTGGGTATCAAATAAGTATTTTTGTAAAAAGTACTATGTATGTATGTAATTAATCAAGCTTTAATTAAAGCTTAATGGCGTTCAGATTGTCTACATATTAAATGTGCTACGAGGGTCGAAATGGAAATTGAAATTACTGAAAGACCGTTTTTAGAAAATTTCTTAAAAATATTTGTAGATCGATTTTATCCAAGCTCAAACATGAAAAATTTAAAAAATAGTCCAATAGTTAATATTCATTTATGAAATATTTCTGCCAATGACCCAAACAAGAATCAAAATTTTTCGAAGAAATCCGAATTTTTTTACCTCCAATTCTTTTGACCACTAATTTTTTGTAAACAAAGAAACGATTTAATTGTTTAATAATTTTAGTACACCTAAGTGTATAGTAATGGGATATAAAAATAATTGAACATTTCCTTTGTTTACAAAAAATTGGTGGTCAAAAGAATTGGAGGTCAAAAAATTCGGATTTCTTTGCCTGCATTTTAAAAATGTTGATTTTTGTTTGGGTCATTGGAAAAATTACTTGATAAATGAATATTAACTATAGGACTATTTTTTAAATTCTTCATGTTTGAGGTTGGATAAAATCGGCCTAGAAATATTTTTAAGAAATTTTCTAAAAAAGGTCTTTCAATAATTTCAATTTCCATTTCGACCCTCGTAGCATATTTAATATTTAGAAAATCGGAACGCCATTAAGCTTTAATTAAAGCTTGATTAATTACATACATAGGACTTTTTACAAAAATACTTATTTGATAATAATAAGGTCTATTAACCAAAACTTTGTCTTGAAATGATTGCTAACTAATATCTTTCACACGAAATTAGCTGTATCACTGTATGTAATAAAAATGTTTAGATCTTTTCTGCAAAGTTTTTATATAATTTTTGTAATTAAATTAAATTTTTATACAATTTTTATAGGCACTAAGGAATGGTCAACCCCATAAATATGAAAAAATTTTACATTTTTCACAGAATATTTCTCAAGAACACACTTAACAAAATGTATGAATAAACTCAAGTACCAAGTAGCAGCAGTAAGTAAAGTGCAACAACTACAACTACAATAACAAAAAAAAAAAAATTAAAAATAATATATGCGCTCATGTAAATAAATCAAATATTATCGCCTTTTTCTATGCAAACACTACTATGTACTTGTACTATGTATGAAGTATATAAAAAATAGTAGGAAATTTTGTTACACCAAAAATCGTAACATTCAAATAAGGCTGTATTTTTATAAATGCTTGTTATATGCATAGATGTGTATGTGTGTGTGTGTATACAATTTCGGTATAATGTAATATTATACATGTATGCTATGTAACGAGATAAAAGTTTTCGGTTTTTTGCATAAATGTGGTTTTACTTATATTAAACGCACTTATACTTGTAAGCAACACCAACACAGAAACAAAAACAACACGAAGACGAAGAGTAAAGAATAAGTAGTTTTGATGATGATGATGACGACGATGATGAAGAGCTTATTATGTAAACACAAAAATCTTGGCTGGTTGGTTGTTTTTAACATGTGAATAATTTGTTTGTGCATTAGTTATAAGAAAATAAATAAACAAACATTCGTTTTCTATAAATTTTTATTTTGCAACATCTTGAGATTATTTTTTTTTTTTCTTCTAATACTTGTTCTTGTTATTGCTCTTAATGTTCTCAACATTATCAAAGGCACAACGTCTGTTTGTCTACTATCTAAATATGTGTGAGTATGTGTGTATTACCGGTAATATGCATATGTTTTTTATGTGTATATGAAGTATTTAATACTAAATAACCAATTTCTGGATAATTTTTAATTTAAAAATAAAAATTGTTTTATTCGACCTTTAAAATATTATATTTTGAGTAGGTTTATTTTAGCTCGAGGTCATTATTTCCTTTACTAAAACTATGATATTCTTATAGAATAATTTATAAGAAAAGTTTTCTGTTTAAAATTTATTTATGTTTGTCATGTTTGCAAGACTTAGTCGACACGTGTTTCGTAATTTGTCAGATTCCATTGTCAACACTTTTAAGCAAAAATAAAAACAAGTGGCAAAGGGAATTTAAATGACAAATCGCTTTTGTTCAAACAATAATATTAATACATATTCAACTTTACCCTCATTGAGAGTCAGAAGAAAAAAATTGTAAAATCTCTTAGTAAGATCACGATCGTCAAATAACCTATAAAAACTATTTAAAACCAAAACATAATTTTCTTGAAAATTATTCTATGAGAATATCATAATTTTAATAAGTAATGGAAATAATGACCTCGAGCTGGAATATACCTACTCAAAATACAATACTATAAAGCTCGAAATGTCTCAGAATCTAAGACTTTTTCTGAAGGAAATTTTCTTAGGATCTGGACTTTTTTTAAGAAAAAAGTCTCAGGATCTGAAACTTTTACTATAGGGAAATTGGTCAGTATCTGAGACTTTTTCTATGGAAAAACATATCAGAGTATGAGAGTTTTTTAGTAGAAAAAATGCCTTAGAAGGTCAGAAAATTTCTATAGGAAAAATGTCTCTGAATGTTAGAATTTTTCTGCAAAAAAAGTCTATGCGAAAAATCTTTTGAACTCTGAGGTTTTCATTTTGGGAAATGTTTTGGAATCTTAGACTTTTTGCGAGGCATATTTATGTCTTAGAAAATTTACTTTTTTCTATATAAAAAATGTCTCAAAATCTAGAAAAGGGCCTAAAAAATGTAAAAAACATGAGGTTTGAAAAGTGTTTCGGAGTCTAATAATTTTTGTCGCTTTTCTGAATGAAAATTCTCCAAATCTGATATTTTTTCTATTGGAAAATTGTTTCAGAACCTGAGACTTTTATTATCAGAAAAATGCTTTATAACCTGAAACATTTTCTTTAGAATAATTTTTTAAAAGTTTTCACAATTTTCTTAATGATTCTTTCCAATAGAAATAAATTCTTAAAATTTGGAATTTTTTTTTAGAAAAAATCGTACTATACAAGAGGTACTTTCTAAAATTCTAAGTTTCTGATGCAAATCCTTCCTAAAATTCACTGTAAGAAAAATTAGCTGAGAAAAAAATAATATTCGGGGCTATTCCTGTTGTCATAAACGCGTTTAAAACGCGACGAATGTAATTTTTGGTATTCCTGAATACGTTGGAGATGATACAGACGAAAAACATATGTTTTTTCGTCATCGTCGACATTCGACGTATTCCTCAATTCGTCGTCGACGCCAGATTCATACATTTTTGTTCGACATCTTTTTTGGCGCGTTTTTATAGAAAATTGTGTTTTTTTTACCCAAATCATTAAAAATTATAGAATTTTCTTTTAAATATCAATTAAGTGTTTTATTTTTGTATAAATTATGTAATAAAAATGTCTCCGGCAGAATAAAAACCATGAAATGCAAACTGCATTTGTTCCCGGACTGTGCCACACAATGACGGATTTTCTTTTATGGCGATTTTTTTGTTAAATTTCTGGAGTTTAAAATACTTATTCTTAATATTTTAATAATATATTATAGTAAGATTGAAAATAAATATAAAATATGACCCGCAACATAATTTTAATTAATTTACAATTCATGATATTTTATATGTTTTGTTGTTTTTTTGTGTTTTGCTAGTGATGACAAAAATTAATCGATATTCCTTCACCGATACCACTGAAGTATTGTAGAATGTGGCGAAACTCGGTCGTCGAAAGTGAAACTCATTCGACGTCGAAGTGATGCGCGTATTTAGAAATAAGGATGATTATTTAACAAGTAGAAAAGTTGCATTCGACTTTGACAAACCTATGAATACCCTCCACAATGCATTTTTTTAAAGGATAGTAAATTTTTTAACGTGAAAAAATTAACAATTTTGATTAGAAATATTTTGTTTTGAGTAAAAACTCTTTTTTTGTCATTAAAAAAAAAAAAAAATACTAATTTTTTTTTTTGAGTTTAAAATTTTTTCGAGTGTAATGTTTTTTTTACTGTAAAAATATTTCTGAGTGAATGCGCGTATGTATGTACTCAAAATATTGTCTTTTCGTAAAAAAAAACTAAATTTTTTTTTGAGTGTAAAATTTTTTTTGAGTGTAAAATTTTTTTCTAGTGTAATTTTTAAATTACTTATGCTTGTAAAACTAAACAAGTTTAAAAAGCATTGCTTAAAAACTAAACAAGTTTGAAAGCATTAAGTTACCACCAATGCTTTTAAAACTTGCTAAACACGTGGCATTTAAGATGAAACTAATCTGAAATTCAGGATTTTGCTAATAACTTTTGAACCACTGCACTGTGGCCGAAATCACTGATCTAGCGGCGTTTTAGTCAAAATTGAAAAATTAAAACTGATAAATGTTTTGCACTCTATCGATTACCTATACTTTACAGAGAAAATTAACGTTTTCACTTTTGTTTTTTTTTTTAATATTCGCACAGCTGTAAGCTATCAAATATACATTTTCTGCAGCAAGTGTGTTAAGGGAATTTGGGGCCTAATTACTCAGTGAGTTTTTCTTGAGACTTTTAAGTCAATTGTTTATACATTTTGAGCAAAAAAGTTTTAATTGAAAGTAAAAGGTATGTTTTAACTAAAAAAAAAATTTTGTGGCCTGTGTGTATCTAGTTTATTATTAGTTCATTATAGAAGTTTACATTTGTGATATAAACTATAGTTTCATGGACTGAAACTTTTGAAATTCGATCGTATTCGGTCCAATTCCTGTTTTGTTTATTATTTTGGGTTATTTTTGTTGTGACGTTTCAGTATGGCGTGCTAGTTCGCGCAAGTTGTTCGGTTGTTTAGGTTCCATCTGCCTGTCCAAATAAACAGTATAAACGCCATACAAACCACAATTTTTAATCGATTTGGCTAAAATTTGAAATTTAAGATTTTTTATCGAAAGAACAAAACTTATTAAATTTTTGACAAAATCGGTCCATGTTATCCCATAGCCCCCATGTTAATTTCCACTTCCAGTTGTACTTAAATAGCCTTAAAACAATAGTATTTTAACAAATATCCTCTTGAAATTCGACTGTTAAATGTTTTTTGTAGCCATAAATAATCACTCTAAATTTTAACGGAATCGGAACATTTTAACTTCTAGTTCTCATACAGACCACCCTCCCGATATTCACATAAATTTCCCAAAATACATAAAAATAAATAAATATTGTTTAAAAATTAATTTTTTATAAATTTTATAATCGCAAATAAGCATTAGTCTTTATTATTTTACATTTCCGAATTAAGCGCCGCTAGATTTACCATTTCGGCCACTGTGCACTGGACCGATTGAACTGAAATTTGATACCAAACAGACCTGAGGAACGGCAAAGATTCATGTTAAGCTTCAGTATTCTCATTATTGTATTTCGAAAGTTATCTTGTTTTTTATCTCGTAAATTCGCGAAACACCCTTGCCGAAATTTACTCCAACCTGACCAGGTAAATGACCAATATATATGCCAAACTTCAGAAGCCTCTGTAAAGTCTTTCAAAGTTAGCGTGTTTTCTACGGACAGACAGACAAACGGACGGACATCGCTAAATCGACTTAAAATCCATCGAGGATCATAAATATATATACTTTATGGGGTCCTAGACCAATATTTCGATGTGTTACAAACGTTACCCTCTATCACTGGAGTGTGTTACCCTCTATCATGTGTTACCCTCTATCACTGGAGTGGAAGGTATAAAAAACAATTTTTTTTTAATATATATAAAAATATAATTGATTTAGCTGAGTTTCTGTATAATTTATTAATTGAGGTAGCTGTGGTTGAATGTTAAGTAAATATTTTTTTAAATATTTATTGGTGTCCGTTTTTTTTTTACCAAGATGAAAACTTTTTTATTAAAATATCTAAATTTAGTCAAAGCCCCAACTAAAAATTGCAATTTATAAGAACAGCGAATAACAATCGGCTAACGAATTCATAATTTCCGGCTTAAAGAAATAAAAAAAATTTAATTTGCCAGAAAAATAACAACACGCACAATTTTCGTGTTTTCATGCGGAATACCTTCCATATTTCAAACATAGTATGGAACGCCTCATATGTGTTAAGCTTTCGGAACCTTTTTTATAGAAACTCAAACCAAAAATGTTGTTATAATGCTTTAATACATATAACTTTAATACAATTTATACATATTTCTTTAGTTGTTTGTGTATTGTCTAGTGTAGCTACACTAAAAATGTTTCACCACTAGGCGTATGATTATTGTTAAATTAATTTCTCGTTCAAATATTGTTCATACGCCTTAGGGCTTTATTTGTTTTATGTTTGATATCTTTTTAATAGTTTCTTTTTCTTTTTGATGTTTCAATTTTTTCACATTAAATATAATAAAATCTTGAAAAAAAGAAGAACATTTTGCCATAAAAGAACTAAAGTATGAAAATTGTAGTAATTTATTGACGTAATCAAATTAACACGTCAGTAAAGTTTTAACGTTGTAAACGTAGAGCAGTATAAAAAACTTTACAAATATACATTAAAAATGAAGTATTATTGCCGATACCTTGAAAACTTTTTTTAAGTTACAGTTCATAAAGGGTTGATGTAAAGTATTTTTGGACCAATTATTACTGAAGCAATAAGTTTTTATTAGGAAGAGTTAAATTTATAAATGGAAAAAGTTATATGTACAGTAGGGTTATAACTTTTTCAATTGTTTGCAAATATCAAAAAGTCCATCCCATAGTCGTATAGGCCATGAAAAAATATTAAGAAATGATGTCTTACTTTTTCGTGATCGTTAAAAAGGTTCACGCACCAAACGCGATGAAGTTTTGAATATTAGTTTTTCTTTTAAGTATAAACAAATTTAATTTAATTGCAAAATATTTAGGATTTTCTTGTAATTTCATAAATAAAAAAACAAAATCTCATTAATTGAATGGAGGGCGCGATATTAGGACGCTATTTCGCGGATTTTTTATTTGATAAATTTTAGTGTCAAGTGATAGGTGCTATGAGGCAGTTATTCTTTTCAGCAACTAAAGATTATAATCGCGGAATTTTTGTGCTTTTTCGCGGATGTTATAAATAAGTTAAATGTTGGTTCCTTCTGATATGTAGTCATGAGTGTATGATAATTTTCAAATAATTAAGATATGACGTCATAATATAAAATAAAAAAAAAAAAAAACAAATAAAAAAAAATCGTTCTTGGGGGAGTTTTAAAAATTGCATTCGGTGCGTGAACTTTTTTCACCGAAATGACTGAAAAAAAGATTTTTGTTATCTGTACAACATTGCCCATAGCGTGGTGGGATGGACTTTTTTTGTCCAAAAAAAGTTATAACCCTAATGTACAGTAGGGAAATAACTTTTGAACATTTTTTTGAAAATATCAAATCAGTCCTATGCAGGCGGTATAGAGCATGAAAAACTATAAAGAATGGCGGTGTTCCCTTTTCGCTGGCTTACAAACTCTTTGGAGTTTGGTATATACACATTTCTTAAAAAAAAAAATTTAAGGATCAATATTACCATTAAAGTACAAAATATTCTTTGGTTTCAATATGTTTTCTTGTTAAAAATGTCATTTTCCTATTAAACATTCAGCATAAAATAAGAAAAACTGACGCACATTGGAGCAAGATGAACTTTTTGTTAAATTGTTTTGTAGGCCGAAATTTTTATCTGCTTTTGAATATATTTTTTATACCCTCCACTCTAGTGATAGAGGGTATATATAAGTTTGTCATTCCGTTTGTAACACCTCGAAATATAGGTCTAGGACCCCATAAAGTATATATATTCATGATCCTTGATCGATTTTAAGACGATCTAGCTATGTCCGTCCGTCCGTCCGTCCGTCTGTCCGTCCGTCTGTCTGTCTGTCTGTCTGTTGAAAACACACTAACTTTTGAAAGACTTTACGGAAGCTCCTGAAGTTTGGCATATATGTTGGGCATTCACCTGGTCAGGTTGGTATTGCAATCGAGCGAAATCGGTCCAGTGGTTCAAAAGTTATGAGCAAATGACTGAATTTCGGCAAGGGTTTTTCGTGAATTTACTAGATAAAAATGAAGCTAACTTTCAAAAGGCAGCTCTGAGGATGCTGAAGCCCGGCACATATTTTTGTCGTTCCCCTGGCCTGGTCCATTTCGAATTTCAGCCAAATCGGTCCAGTGGTTCAAAAGTTATTAGTAAAACCATGAATTTCAGATTAGCTCCACCTTAAATTCACGTGTTGAAAACCCGTTAAACATGTTTTAAAAACATTGTAGTCACAAAAATATTTTACAACGTATTTTTGTCACTCAAAAATATTTTTACACTAAAACAAAGAAAAAATACACTCGAAAAAAATTTTACACTCAAAAAAAATTTTACACTCAAAAAAAAATTTTGTAAATTATTTTTTTTTTTTTGTCAAAAATTTGTTTAAAAAAGTGTTTTTACACAAAATAAAATATTTCTAATCAAAAATTTTATTTTTTCATGTTAGAAAATTTACTATCACTTAAAAAGGGCATTGTGGAGGGTATTCATAGATTCGGCCAAGTCGAATTTAACTTTTCAACTTGTTTTTGTTGTAGTTGCTTGTAGTTTATTTTTTAGCGTTTAACAGCGAAAAAACTGAAAACATTATAAATTTTAATAATATGCATAATAAAAATGTATTTATTTTTTTTTTAATCTGAATGGTTTAAGCGGAAGGTTTTTGTTCCGAAATGCCCCAAGTGAAAAGGTTTCGGTATCAGAACATCACTGGCCATTACGTAGGGATATGGCCGAAATGTGGTTATACAGCTAATGTACATTAGGGTGGCAGCAAAACTTCAACTTTGGATTTTAAACCTCGTCGGGTCATAATATTGTGCCACATGGTTCACAAAGTATTTTCGAATATTAGTGGGCTTAATTAGCTTATTAACGGCAAAAAAATCGTTTCTATCGAATTTTTTTCAAAAAAAAATTTTTTTTTTTGTACCAAAAGGTACAGAGAACATTATTTTTTAGTTTTAACCATCAAACATTAAAGTTTTGTTGTTGCTCTTGAAAATATATTTAATTTCTTTTTTTTGGTGACATCGTATTTTGGTCCAAAAAAGTTTAACTGGCGGATTACCGATTTTATAAATTTTTTGGATCAATACTTTGGCAGATATCGGCAATTTTTTTCAATATTGAGTTTTAGATAGTTTTTTTAAATTTTCAAAGTTTTTTAGTGAGCCAAATATTTTATTAATTTTTTTAAATCCTTAGACATTTATACTTCAGACCAAACCTGTAAAAAAACTTGAATTCAAGTATTTTCAAGTAAGTATACAAATACTTGTACTTGAGTTTTTCAAGTATAAATATTTTTTACTTACTTGAATAATTTTTCAAGTAAGTAAAAAAAACTTGTACTTGAAATGTTCAAGTACAAGTATTTTCAAGTATTTTTTATTTGAACAAATTTTCATCAAGTAAAAATACTTGATAAACATTTTGTTGAAATAAAAAACTTAAGCAACAAATTTGGAAAATTTGTTTATGTGCTTGCCAAAAAATAAATAAATTAAATTAAATTTTTGTTATGGACATAATTTTGGTTTTATTTTGTTATTGGCTGATGGGCTTGGGAATAAAAATAGAGAGGATAAGTGGATACTTAGATGAGTAGGATTTGAGAGGAGGTTGTGGACCTGGAACGGTGGCGAGTTATGGAAGGACTGCTGAATGGTGGTTTGGAGGAGTGAAAGGTAAACACGCAAAAATGTTGATGTTTGTTGGAATGCTGTGCATTTAATTTCGTCTAATTTGGTGTTGGGGGTTGGTGCTTTATGGTCTGTCCGGATTTGTAGCACCGAGAGAAAGTCTAAAGACTATAGGGAGTAAAATGATAAGGGTGTGACCGATTTAGTGTATCTTTAGGCCCAATATTTGGATTTGGGGTAGGGACGAGTAGATCTTGGGAATCATGTGAGGCAATACCCAACGTCGAAGTAGTTGTGTCGATTATATGGCTTTTGGCGATAATTCAATAAAACATCTTAAGGTTGTAGTGTCATTTTACTCCCGTGTAAGTCATGCGCGTGTACAGTAATTTTATACAACACGTATGAAAGTTCCTCCTTATATTAATTGCAGTACGCGCATTGTCTTATTGTTAGTAGTGGTTTAAACTTGTGTTGCTCAAATATTTTATTTGGAAACATTTTTGTTTAAGAAATTTATTTAAAAACACTTTTTAGTTATTTTTTACTTGCAGAAAATGTTTTCAAGTATTTTACTTGAACAAATTTGTGTTCAAGTATTTTATTTGAACACAAATTGTTGCAAGTAAAAATATACTTACTTACTTGAACTTTTCGTCAAGTAAATAAAAAATATTTATACTTACTTGAAAATTTTTTCAAGTAAGTAAAAAATATTTGTACTTGAATTTTTCAAGTATAAGTACAAGAATACTTGAAAAAAATTAATATAAGTAAATAAATACTTAAGTACTTTACAGGTTTGCTTCAGACTTTTGCGTTTTCTTTTGTGTTTTTTTTTTTACTCAAGAACCGTAAGTTTTACGTAAATACTTTTAGTGACAATATTGTTGATAAAATTATGGAGATTTAAAATTTAGAACAAAAAAAAATTAAAAAAAAATAAAAAAAAAATTAAAACAATATTGGACTGTCCATTTATCCTGCCAAGGACATCATGGATTTCCAAAAGCAAAATTTTTTATTAAATTTAAGAATATCCTTTTTTTGCTGTTAAACTTTTAGAAAGGTATTTTTACGAGCAATAAGTTTTCAAAGTTGGTGATATAGATAAATTTTTGATTTTTTGCCAAAATTTTGAAAAAATCAAATATTTATTTGGCTATCTAACAAACTTTGAAAATACGAAACAATACGAACAGCCACCTCTCTGAAACTTTAATATCGTTAAAAGAATATTCTAAGCTTTAGTACAAAATTTTATTTTTGGGAGTCCTTCCCAGCAAAAATAGGACATTTAAATATGGTTTTCAAATTTTTTTTGTTGAAATTAAAAGAAAAATTTTTATAAATTTTAAATCTTCATAATTTTATAAACAATATTGTTTTTATAAGTTTTTTGTACGACTTATTATGGCTTAAAATTTAGCCAATGATCTCTACTTTGGAAAGCTGAGTGGCGGAAGTTGAACCCAATGGTAAGTGAGCCAATATGGCGGCGCGAATCGGGATACCCCAATCGGGATATGCTGGAAACTAATGAAGGAGTTATCGGATTTTTCTGAAATTTGTTATCAGGGGGTTTATTGCGACGCTAATTTCGAATTTTCATTCAGATTTCAAAAATTCAAAATGGTGGATCCAATATGACGGATGATTTTTTCGAGGTTTTGGCATTTAAATAAAACTCGGTTCCCGGGTGTATTATGGGTCACTAAACACGATTCTGAATCTAGATTTCCAAAATTCAAAATGGCGGATCCAATATGACGTTTATTCTTTTTTTTTAATTTCGATTTCCTTTAAACTTGTTATTATTGTTGATTTCTTTTATTTTCAAGGAAATGTTTCATCCTTTTCAAAAAATAATTTATTGGAATCAGGTAATAAAAACTTTACACTGAATGTAAAAGGTAATTCCGCCGTATTCCGCCGTATTCAGTGATTCCGCCGTATTCAGTGACCCCAAAAATACCAGACCAAAAAGTTTAAAGCGAATCGTTATTAAAAAAAACAAAAATAAGAGTCCAGTTGGATCCGCCATTTTGAATTTTGAAAATCTGATGTCACATTCGTACTAAGTGACTTATAAAACTCCCGGGTATCGAGTTTAACTTAAATGCAACAACTTAAAAATAATAATCTGCCATATTGGATCCGCCATTTTGAATTTTTGAAATCTGAATAAAAATTTGAAATCAGCGTCCAAATAACTCCCGGATAACAAGTTTCAAGGATATCGAAATAAAAAAAAAAAAATACACGTCATATTGTATCCGCCATTTTCAATTTTGGAAATCTAAATTCAGAATCGTGTTTATTGACCCATAATACACCGGGAACCGAGTGTTATTTGAATGCGTCAACTTAAAAAAAACCATCGGCCATATTGAGTCCGCTATTTTGAATTTTTGAAATCTGAATAAAAATTCGAAATCAGCGTCCCAAATAACCCCCGGATAACAAGTTTCAAGGAAATCGAAATTAAAAAAAGCCATATTGGATCCGCCATTTTGAATTTTGTAAATCTAAATTCAGAATCGTGTTTATTGACCCATAATACACCCGGGAACCGAGTTTTATTTGAATGCGAAAACCTCGAAAAAATCATCCGCCATATTGGATCCGCCATTTTGAATTTTTGAAATCTGAATGAAAATTTGAAATTAGCGTCCCAATAAACCCCCTGATCGGTGATCCGTCAGTTAAATTTTCCATGGATTTGCTCATATAACTTGTACAATTTTCAACGAATTTTTTTAAAATCTATTCTGTGTTCTTCGTATAAGATCAGACTTGAACTGAAAATTTGTGATATTAAGAATGTAATTTTCATTTTTGATGCACAGATGTCGATATATCGATTAATAGCTTCTAAGGCTATAATCAGATTGAAAAATGTTTTATGTATGTTCATAGATCATTAAATTACCTTTAATGATTATAAAAATGAAAAACAATGAAATCCATAATTTTTTTTCAGAGATATTTTAGTTTAAGTAAAAACACTTATTTAAAATGATGAAAATTTGAAAAGTTGTCGATATCTAAAAAACTATTCTACCTTTGAAACTTTGGAGTGGATTTTCGGATTCAGCGTCAGATTCTACTCAGAAAATGAATGCAGCATGTCGTGGATAAAAATTACTGTAAACTAGTGTTACCAGTAACAAAACAAACCGACATTTAAAAAAGTGTTTGAAACCGGGAATGCCAAAAATGTCTATATTTTTTAGAAATTAAAATTTTCTTCCACATTTTTCAAATTAAACCCTTTTAACAAATATAATTAGAGAACGTGCTCGATCTGTACTAACAGAAAAAAACAACAAATTACATAATATGTAATTTGTTGTTTTTTTTTTTTTGTAATATTCCGAAACTTTATTGCATAACACTGTGCAACACGATTTAAAAAAAATAATAATTTCCAAATTTTTTTTAAATGCGTTTTGAACAAGCTAAAAAAAGTATAAAGTATAATTCTGAGGTAAATAATATCAAAAGATGTCCTTAGTGAAATTTTAAGGCGGTTCGTTTCTAAGAACATACATTTACATACATTAACCCTGTGTGTCCCATTTTTACGTGTCGTTGTGGTACTTTTTTTAAATATCCTCGTTGAACGCCATTAAAACGTGCGGTTAAAGGATTAAAATGTTCTACAAAAAAATTAGTTTTACATCAAATTTTACTAGGGGTTGTCACAGGTCAAAATTTTGTGCGAAAAGTGCAAAATGCTTAAATAAATTTAATTGTAAATTATCACAAACTGTTAAATTGTTTTTCACCAAAGTCGTGTAAAATAAGTAAAAAAAAAATATAAATCTTTGTCTGAGCTAAATGATGATGTCTTCAGTGAAATTTGATGGCGGTTCTTTTCTTGGAACACATTATCTTCCATTTTTGGGAGTAATCTTGGTCCTTTTGCCAAATACCCTCATAGAACTTCACTTAAACGTGCGTTAAAAGGGTTAAAATGTTCTACAAAAAAGTTTTGCAGCAAATTTTACTAGGGGTTCTCAAAGGCCAAAAGTTCGTGCGAAAAGTGCTTAAAAAAGTAAAATTGTAAAGTATCTTGGTAAGACACAATTTAACAAATTATGATAATTTAAAATTTTCCTTTTTTAAACCTTTTGCTTACATCGCACGAACTTTTGGCCTTTGACAACCCCTAGTAAAATTTGATGCAGAAAATGTTTGTAAAATTGTTTAACCCTTTATACGTATGCCTTAGTAGTGGACTATGATGATATTTAAAAAAAGCACCAAAATGAGGATAAAGGGTTAACATGTTCTAAGAAAAGAACCGCCATCAATTTTCTCTGAATTATCTCTTAACTTTATTTATCTCAAAAGCAGATTTATATTTTTTTTCGACTTATTTCACTCGACTTTTGCAAAAAAAGTTTAACAGTATTTGATAATTTACAATTTTACTTTTTTAACCATTTTGCACTTTGCAGGAACTTTTGGACTTTGACAACCCCTAGTAAAATTTGATGCAGAAAATCTTTGTAGAAGATTTTAACCCGTTAATGTACGTTTTTGTGGTGTAGGTGGTGTTGTATGAGGATATTTAAAAAAAGGAAAAAAATGACCCCTAAAAATGGCAGATAGAGGGTTAATATGTTCTACGAAAAGATTCGCCATTTCATTTCACTGAAGATACATTTTGCCATTTTTTGCATCAGAATTATAATTAATACTTTTTTTGACTTATTACTTATTATTATTTTGGTTTTCCTGATAATCACTTTCTGCATTGGTAAAGTTTTTCCGTCTCTTTGTGATAACAAAATTCACATCAGAAGTTTTCAGCCTTGCAAAGTACGAAATGAAAAACTTTTTACAACAAACACATGGGATGAAAAAAAACACCAAAATAATTTTACGTGTGTTTTTTGTAGTAAATGTTGCATTTCGCACATTGCAAGGATAAAAATTCTAACGTGAATACCATCAATATTTCGCTACAAGTCCATGCGGATATATAACTTGCAAAATTTTTTCTTTTGAACAACAAATAAAAATTTATTTAAAATAAATTTAAGAACAAAAACACCTATGTGTATTATATATTTTTTATAAACATGTAAAAAGTCCGAAACAAAATCACCTATGTGTAGTTTTTTGTTAAAATCTTGTACCACTTCAGATTAAAAAAAGATTTTGTATGTTTTTCAACGCGTAATATTTTTAAATGGGTTTAGGAAAAATAAAAAAAATTTACTTTAAAAAAATGTTGCGAATTGGCAAAATAAAACGGTTTTTTTGCTCTCCTGAACAATTCATAAAAAACACATAGGTGTTCTGGTCGGCGCACCGACGATATATTAAATTAATAAAAAAAATTTACCTTTTAAAATTTTGGGCCAATGAAATTTAAGCACAAAAGGATCAAGAATTTATATTTTCTATTTACTAGGTCATATTTTAACCACTAAAAAAATTAATTTGTAAGTTTTTCAGTATTACGGAATTTATATCAATTAAAGTTGAAGTAAATCTAACTTTTATTTATTTGAATATTGAAAATAAGTTTTGCAATATTTAATTAAAACTCTGAATATCTAAATGCTTTGTTTCGTAAAAACTAGAATATTTTAGTTTTCCCTCAATAATGTTCTTCTTTAAAAATTTAATTTGAATCGTCTAAAAACCGTATTTCAGTGACCGGAAAATTTCTTAATTGTTTTTTTAATTAAAAAAGCGAAAATAAAATAAAAACAAAACGTAATATTAAGATTTAAGCGGTAATGAAGAAAATGAAATTTTTTATAAATATAATTTTCTTTTTTTCCATTTAAGCACGTTTTCCAACTCTCGTTTTGTGTCTCTAACTTATGAATATTAAATAAGACTTTTTTTTTTTACTAATTCAAATTGCTTAATAAAGCAATAATACACAACAATACATATTAATATGTATGAATGTATGTATGTAGTTATATACTACATATGCATGTTAGTTGTTTTCTAAACACACACACACACAAACACGTATTGTATACAAAAGTCGCGTTTATATTATACACTCGTAAAAACAAAAGCAAACACATACTCATTTCTATTTTATTCTAACACGAGAAAACTAAACTGAACTGAACTCAGTTATATATATACGGCAGTATTTGTGATTAACACTATGTGAGTTAAAACACACACACACACAAAAAATTCTTGATATATAGTATAATCAAGTTAAAACAAGTCATAGGTAAAACCAAAGCTAAAACAAAAAAATATACAAAAAAAAAATGCTTTATAAACTGTGTCAGGTAGTACTTTTTTTGTATAAATAATTAATAATATTTTATTGTGTATATAATACATATACACAAACATATATATAAATGTATGCCTGTATGTAAGTAGTTAAACGTACACAGGTAGTAAATATAAAAAACAATGAAAATATGTGTTTTTCATTAATGTGTTTTATTTATTTTAAATTTTAAAAAATATTTTTTTTGTTTATTTTGTTTTGTAAAAACATGAAATTTATTTATTTTTTGTTTTTATTTATTTTTTGAATGCTTGTAATAACAACACAGATATATTTTTTTGATATTAATAAAACATGTATTAATTTAATTATTATTTTTTAATTAAAAATTCACTTTTTTTATTTATTTTTAACTCCACTCCAACTATTTTTATAGCTTTAATTTGTTTTAAACAATTTTTTTTTGTAGTTTTACAAAATTTTCTTTAAATTTCTAATGCATATTTTATTAAAAAAATTTTCTATAATTAAATTGTTTAATTTTATACTATTTTTATTCTATTATTATTATTATTAATATTTTATTTTTATTTTTTAATTATTATTTATTGACAGCCGCCTAACGTATGAAGTGTGTTTTGCTACTAAACTACACAATACTGCGCTCGCACCGCTTAACCAAACTGCATCATATTACATTCTTTACACACTAACACTCACTCACACACACACTGGCCTACACCAATACATATACAGTTTATTCCTTTTTGGTGTGTTTGTTTTTAGTGTTTTAAAATTAGTTTCAGCATGCCATGCCATGCTATGCCACAACAAGGCATACAACAGCATGGTTAAACGAATATAAAATGGAAAAAGAAGAAGCAACAAATATAGGAAAATCCAAAAAACAAGGAAGAAAAATACAAAAATATATATGTATATTCAACCCAAAATATATATATGGACGTAGATAAATAACATGTGTATGTTAATTTTTTTTTTTTTTTTTTTCAAAAAAAAAGCACGAGTTAACTTTAAACACGAATGTTAAAAGCTAACAGAGTTAAAAATACGAAACAAAAACAACATAAATTGCGAAAGTTTAATATTAACATTATGTTAAGGATTTTATTTTTGTTAGTGTTGTCAGTTTAACACTAGATACGCACTAAGGGTGTCAAAATTTAAATGACTAAAAAAAATCGTAAATTTTGCAGAGCTACAAAAGTGAACAAAAAATATACAGAGGTTTTCGTATAAAAATTCAGGTTGGTTGCAATCCATATAGTACGAAATTGCACATCATTTTTTTAATCAATTCGCTAAGTACCCTTTTTATTAGAAAATTTAAAAAGTTACGACGTTGTTGTTTTACAATGGATTTTTTGTTATTTTATTTAATGTGAAAGAAATGAGTCCTACCTCTGAAGCAAATTAAAAATTTTTAGAATTTTTAAAAACTTCGCTGAGCTATGGACCTTTAAGTAAAAAATACACAAATTTTTTTCCAAAAAAATTTCATTTTTTTACACTCTTAGTTAATCGTAAATTAGTAGAATCATTTTTTTTATCAAATTCTGATTAATTTTTATTACAAACTAAAAATCGTTTTATTCGACCAATAAAATATTATATTTTTGAAGTAGTAGGTTTATATTAGCTCGAGGTCATTATTTCCTTTACTAATTATAACTATAATATTCTCATAGAAAAATTTTGAAGGAAATTATTTTTCTGTTGTTAAATTTATTTATGTTCTGTTTTGAAATTTTTAATATTCCAGGTAAGAGTTAAAATTCGAATGGTAAGCTCTTTTTTTGCTGGGCACGTAAGGTTTTTAAGATATTCGCATTTGAATATTGACAAAAAAAAAAAACATTAATTTAGCACTTTTTGGGTCTCCCCTGTAACGTATTCTGAAGTTGCTCACACAAAATAGGACTACAACAATTCCAATTGTATTGTATCAAGTCCTTTTTTAATTTTTCATTTTTGGAACGACAAAAAATTTTCCAACTTTTTTTTTGGTTAACTTTCTTTAAGTTTATAAACGTGGAATTGATGAATTCTGAAATATAATTGATAAATTCTTAAATGAAATCTATAATTTCTGATATACAATTGATAAATTCTGAAATGCAATCGATAATTTCTGAAATACAATTGGAAATGGTGTAGATTTAGTACAAATAAGTCACCTTGATTTTGAACCGTTTTTGAAATATTGGCGTTTGAAAAATTCAAACTCCACTGTTATGCACTTACATTTTTTATAAATCACACTAAAATTTTTAAACTTGAATATCTCGAAAACGGAACAGGCTAGAAAAATTTGGATTGCTGTTTTGGAATCAGGAGGTTTATTACATATAAAATCAAGTCCTTTTTAAAGGAAACAACGTAAGAATACGAAACAGGGGACCCCAAAAAGAGCTAAAATATTGGATTTTTGTTTTTTTATTTTTTCGCTGATTAATTTTTTACCAACATTTTTTTCCTGAAATTTTTTTTTATCAAAAAACGAAACTTTTTATCAAGAAATTTTTTCGCTAAATTTTTTTTATCAATTTTGACATAAAAAAAAAAAGTTTTCTGCTACATATTAGTGTTGTCAATTATTCGCCTTTCAACTTTTTTCGAATAATTCAAATAATTGTTTTTGTTCGTTCGATCAAACGATTAAATCTAAAAAATTATACGATTAATCGACGAGAATAACAAATAAAAAAGTGTTTACTAAAAAATAATTTTTTTAACAAAACGATAATTTTTTTATGTAAAAAATGCATAAAAACCTTAAAATTTCAATAAGAAATTTGGTGTGAGTCGTTGGGATACGTTGGGGGACACCCTTTTCCTCTTCATAAATTTTACCAATTTATTTTTACATTACACTTTTATCATTGTTTTGTACTATTTTCTACAACCATGCCGCGGTCCGAAAAAATTGCATTTCCTAATCATCTTGGTCCAAATGCAGGTCAATGAACTTCATATGGCATAAAAATATTTTATTTTATGAACAAATATACAAAACAAAAAATTGGTGGTGTTTTAGTTTTTTAAGTGGGAACATTTTTCCGCTCGTCCGATTTTGCCACCGAACAGCCTATGGCTATACAGGCGCGGATCCACGGGGGGGAAGGAAATTTCCCCCCCCCCCCTAAACCGAATTCGAAAGAAGAAAAAAAGAAAAAAGGAAAAAAGATAGGAAAAGAAAGGAAAAAAAGGAAAGAAAAAAAATGGAGAGAAAAAAAGGAAAAGAAAATAATCTCAAAATTTTTTTCGATGAAAAATTTTTCTTTAGGAGAAATGTCTCAAATGTTAGATTTTTCTATATGAAAAAATTTGAGAATTTTTTTACAGGAAAAATTTGAGAATTTTTCATTAAGAAAAAATTGAGAATTTTCCTACAGGAATAACTGAAAATTTTTCTATAGGAAAAAAATTAGAATTTCTTTCGGAAAATCTCGGAATATTTAAAGTTTTCTTTAAAAAAAATACGATAATTTTTGTAGACGAAAAATTTGGGAATTTTTCTGGACGAAAAATTTAGAAATTTTTCTATAGGAAAAATTTAAGAATTTTTGTATGGAAAAAATCTGCGAATTTTTGTATAGGAAGAGAATATTAATACGAAAAATCTAACAATTTTTCTTAAGGAAAATATCAGAGAATTTTTTTATAGGAAAAGTCGGAGAATTTTTCTTTAGAAAAAATATGAGAATTTTCTATAGAGAAAATCTGATAAATCTTCTTTCGAAAAAATCTGAGAAGATGGGTAAAAAGTAAAAAGAAAATGAAATGAAAATGAATCTCTAAATTTTTCTATAGGAAGAATGTTTTTGAATCCTTATAGAAAAAAAAGTCTCTGAATCTTTAAACTTTTTAGGAAAATCAAGAAAATTTTCTTAAGGGAAAATTTGAGAATTTTTCTATAGAAAAAATTTATTAGAATCTAAGACATTTTCTATAGCCAAATTACGCAGAATCTGGGACTTTTTAATAGGAAAAATGTTTCGGAATCTGAGATTTTTTATTTAAAAATATCTCAGAATCAAAAACTATTTCTTTAGGACAAATGTCTCAGACACTGAGATAATATCTCAGAATCTGAAATTATTTCTATTTGAAATGTGTCTCAGAATCTAAGACTTTTTAATAATAAAAGCTTAAATCTTTGGCTAAGATAAAAAATCTCAGACTTTTTCGATAGGAAAAATACATACCTCAGAATTTTTGAGTTTTTATAGAAAAAATTTTCTATAATTTGAGACTCAGAATATGGGATTTTTTATTTAGAAAAAAACCTAGAATCTGAGATTTAAGGAAAATGTCCCAGAATCTAAGACAATATCTTAAATTCTGAGATTTTTTCCATTTGAAAAATGTCTCAGAATCTTTTTCTGTCGGAAAATGTCTGAGACTCTGAATCTGAGACTCCTTCTATAGGCAAAATGTCTCGGAAGGAAAAATGTTTAAGAATCTTTTTTTTGTATGAAAAATTTCTTAGATTCTCAGACTTTTTAATAAAAAATATGTCTTAGAAAATGTTGAGAATCTTAGACTTTTTTTAAGGAAAAGTGTCTCTCCTTTATTTTTCTTTAGAAAAATGTCTCATAATCTAGAAAATTGACTCAAAAATGTAAATGTAAATGTAATAAAGGCTCTAAAGTATTTAATTTTTATAATCTCAGGTACTTTCTGGTTTTAGTTTTCAAAACCTACAATATTTGGTGAAGAAATAACGTTTCGGTGGAAAAAAAAAATAGAAAAACATATTTCAGAGCCTTAGAGGTTTTCTATGGTGAAAAAAGTCACTAAATCTAATCGAAATTTGTTCTTCTAAAATAGGAATTTTTTGGTGGAAAATTGTTTCTGAACATTTTATTTGGGTATCTGAATATAAAAAAAAAAATTCAAGAGCAATAATTTTATAAATTCATAAAACTTTTCTGTAGCAAAATCGCTCAGAACCTCAAAATTTGTCTATTGGGATAATGTCCCAGATTCATAAAATTTTTCTTTAAGCAAATGACTCTAAAAAAATTTAAAATCAGGAAACTATTTTTGAATTAAATATGTCGCAAATCTGATATAATATATTTTCTAACGAATTTTTTTTCAGAATCTGGGTCTTTTGCTGAGAACTTTTTGAGGAAACATTTTTTAAATATCAAACATTTTCTTAAATTGTACAATCTTTTTTACGGGAATACATTTTAAAAAATTGGAAATGTTTCCACAGAAAAAATCATAATAAACAAGAGGAAAACACTAAAAAAACCTTAACTAATGATTCAAATTCAATCTAAGGTTCCCTGCAAAAAAAAAAAATTTTGAGTAAAAAAAAAATTTCCCTCCCAAACTCAAGTGCTGGATCCGCGCCTGGGTCATAAGACATAAGCATGCCAATTTTCAGGAGCATAGCTCTTTTATTTTGGACTGTATGTACCCTCCACTGACGTACATCGCTATAATGTCTTAGAAGCGATCACTGATCAATAATATATATACTTTACGGGGTCCTAGACCGATATTTCGATACTGTAGTTGGAGGGTGTTCGATTAATTGACATAAATTAATCGATTTATTCGTTATTCGAAAATCATAATTTTTAAATTAATCGAACAAGAGTTCGATTAAATCGGTTGACAACTCTACTACCCAGCAAAAAATAATCAAGATTTTGGAAGCAGTGCATACAAGAACGCGCTTGTGTAAGCGAATGATTTTTGATGTTGTTGTTTTTTTATGACATTCGCTTACACAGCTGCATACCGTATGCAGTAGTGTAAGGGAGAGATTTGTTGGCATACTAACCTGCATACCGGTTGCAGTAAAGTATGGCAGTGACTTAAAAAAATACTAAAAATATTTAACAAAAGGCATGATTTCAATTCATATTCATTGCGCCGATATAAGCGCTCAAAAGAAATGCTCTAAAGTGGGACATTGCGAACAAATATCATGCCATACGTAAGCAGGTTTGTAAGCAGACAACAAAAATCATTCCCTTACAAACCTGCTTATAGGCAAGCAGTATTTTTTGGTGGGTACATATAATAAAAACTTGGGATTACGGTGCGTATTTTTAATATATCATTCACAACATACACTGATAGAAAAACGCTTCATATCACTAATGAATGGAATTCATTAACGTTGTTTTATTACAACAATTTAATATTTCATATGCCGAATGAAATTTCATACATATTGTGCAACATTTTCATTAATTTTGATTCATTAGACTTCGTATTTTCATTAAAAAATATCATTAAGTTTTGTTTACAAAATTTGCTGTTTTTTGACACCTGTCGTGTCGTGTCGCGTTTGTTTGGTCTGTTAGTTTACGCGCGCAAAAAACAGATCAGAGCGTGATTTTATTTTAGAATTTTTATACGAAATTAAAAATGAAATGTTGTTGATTAATTATAAGTATTTATTAAACTCGCGTTGTTTTTAATAATTTTTCGTGGTTTTACTTACGTATTAAAAGTAAATTTTATAGTAAAATTTTGTGTGAGAAAACTGAGTGAAATCTATAGATAAAATAAAAAATATGTGAAAGTGTTTTTTTATGAAATTGGAAAAAAAGTAAAATATTAATTTTATATTTACTAAATTTGTGCTGTTTTATATTAGTTCGTGGTTTTAATTATGTATTACAATTTAAGGTTGGAGTAAAATTTTGTGCGAGAAAAATAAGTGAAACCCATTTTTTATTATTTTTAATTCTATAAAAAGATTTTTACAAGTTTATAAATATATTTCATTTTAAAAATAAAAGTAACATTTATTCAATGAAAGTATTTTATTTATTTATTCAATTTATTCAATGAAAGTATTATATTCAATGAAAACATTTCATAAGAATTAAATACTTTTTTCATTAAAGTAATGAAAAATTTTCATAAAATACAATTTATATTTTGTATGAACAATTTTCATTAATTTAATGAAACTTGTTCTTGCAATTACATTTTATGATACCTATTTCATTAATTCAATGAAACCCTGCATAGGTTCCTTTTTAACGTCATTTTTCATAACATTAATGTAGATTTTCATTTTTGTCATGTACAAATTTCTATCAGTGTACGTTAATAATACGCATGTATGTCAGCAGCAATACAAGATAAAATAATTGTAAAATAAAGTAAAGTGTAATTAATTTTTTTCTTTATTTGCTCTTGCTGATTTTGCTGCATGTTTAAATATCAATTTTCCTGTAAGTTTTGGAATCTTTAAATAAAAGTTAAACATTTTCAAACGGAAATTGACAGTTTATGAAATATTTTTCTAATAAATAAACTTTTGACAATTGAAACTATAAAATTTAAAAAACTCTATGTTATTGTTTCACATTTTAAATCTCATTGCAATAATTTTTGTTAATTTATTGTTTCTTTTTTAATGGCTCAATGCGTAAAGCATAAAATTAAATATGTAGGTCGCACATAAACAACAATGGTTTTGTTAAACCATAAAATCAGTCTCATATTTTATAATTCAACAACATAATGTAAAAAAAAGTTTCAACCACTGTTTTAAAACACAACAAAAGCTTTGATAAAGCTTTATGTTAACACTAACATGAATTAACATTAAAGAGAATATTTCGCCGACTATTTTTTTATGTTCTTTTGAGAATTTGAAAGCATTGGTATGTTATAAATTTTTAAATGCAACTTAACCTGTTTACCTCTTTTTTAACATTATTTGTATAAAACATAAAGCTATAAATACACTCAAAATTAAATGTCAGTCGAAAAAGCTAAGAGGTGTGTTTAAACAACAGAAAATTAAATGGAGTTTAGGCCAATATATTTTTATTGAATTTCTATGCTAAAATTACAGAAAAAGGCTAAAAAACATTTTTATTGTTTTTTGTCAGTTGAAATTAAACGAACAAATAACAGTTCTTAAATAAAAATGTTTGGTCGAGTTTAAGATTTAAAAAAAAATTATTTAAATAACGTAATAATCTTAATCCTTTCAATCCCAACTTTTGCAATTATGTTTTCTAAATTTGAATAAACGTTTTTAAAATTTTAATTAGAAAAAGGATAGTTAGTTTTAGACTCGATGATTTTTGTCATCATCCAGAATTTTAAAATAATACAAAACAATTTTCAAAATAAAAGTTTAAACACATTTTTCTACGTTTTAAATTCCCTGCTTTAAAAACTTTTGGTCATATACAAATTCAAAATGTTGCTTTACATTTTAACTGTCACGCCATTTTAAACCTCTTATCAGCTTAAGTTATATTATTTCAAATATTTTCCAATAAAAAAAAACTTTTTCTACACATTTTATGTGATGAAAGTTTATGTTGCAGATATGAAATTATATTAATGTAATAAAGAACTTTAGCTTTTAAACTAAAATCTTTAACATAATTACAGCTTTGTGCTTACAGTTATGTTATGTTACAACTGGACAGAATTATTTATATAAAATTGCAGATATAACATAATCATTGCATGACAGTTATTAGTGCGTTATATTTAAATGTATCGTTATTGGCAATACTAAACAATTTCTTTGTTAAAGACAACAAGTAGAAAAGTTAAATGCGACTTTGCCGAATCTATGAATACCCTCCACAATGAATTTTTTTTTAAGGGTAGTTCATTTTTTAACGTGAAAAAATTAACAATTTTGATTAGAAATATTTTATTTTGAGTAAAAAACTCTTTTTTGTCATTTAAAAAAAAAAAATACCAATTTTTTTTTGAGTGTAAAATTTTTTTCGAGTGTAATGTTTTTTTTAATGTACAAATATTTCTGAGTAAATGCACGTACGTATGTACACAAAATATTGTAATTTTTGTAAAAAAAAAAAAATTATTTTTTTTTGTGTAAATTTTTTTTTTGAGTGTAAAATTTTTTTGAGTGTAAAATTTTTTTTGAGTGTAAAATTTTCTTCGAGTGTAATTTTTAAGTTACCAATGCTTTTAAAACTAAACAAGTTTAAAAAGCATTGCTTTAAAATTAAACAAGTTTGAAAAGCATTGTTTAGTTACCACCAATGCCTTTAAAACTTGTTAAAACACGTGGCATTTTAGATGAAACTAATCTGAAATTCAGGGTTTGCTTATAACTTTTGAACCACTGGACCGATTGAGCTGAAATTTAATACCAAACAGACCCGGGGAATGACAAAGATACATGCCAAGCTTCAGTAGTCTCATTATTGTCCTTCGAAAGTTATCGTGTTTTTTATCTCGTAAATTCGCGAAACACCCTTGCCGAAATTTCCTCTTTTGCTGATAACTTTTGAACCACTGGACCGATTTGGCTGGATTGCAATACCAACCTGACCAGGTAAATGACAAACATATATGCCAAACTTCAGTAGCCTCTGTAAAGTCTTTCAAAAGTTAGCGTGTTTTCTACGGACAGACAGACAGACGGACGGACGGACGGACATCGCTAGATCGTCTTAAAAACGATCGAGGATCATAAATATATATATTTTATGGGGTCCTAGACCAATATTTCGAGGTGTTACAAACGGAATGACAAACTTATATATACCCTCTATCACTAGAGTGGAGGGTATAAAAAATGTGTTTTGATAATGAGTTTGAAATTGAAATTTAAATAAAATAAAACACAGAAAAAATTAAAAGAGATTTTAAAAGCAAAATTTATTTTCAGGATTGTCATGCTCGATCTGGTACATTTTTTTTTTAGAAATTTAACACCTAAATTTTAATAATGGATGCTTAACAGAATTGTGCACTAGGGTGGCACGAATTTTGAATTTTTCTCGAATTTCGTCAAACTCCGGGCAATTATGGTTCGTTTTGATCTCAAAACTCTGTGATTAAAATTTAAGCCAAATCAGACAAAATTAACCTTGTGTCTATTGGTGGTTAAAGTTTTCCCAAAAAAAAAAAAAAAATATTTTACCATACAAACCAAAAATTTTTTTTCGATTTTTTAATTGTAATTTTTAATTACACTGTGCTACAGTGAAAAAATACTTCTGATGTGACAGAGTATAGGTTACAAAAAATGTCCAAAAGTATAATGATTTTGTAGTTTTAAGAAACTTTATCTTGTCATACCAGCACTAAATAACACCGTCCGACAAAATAAAAAAAAAAGTTAAAGAGAGCCGAGTGATGTAGGTCTGAATATAAAGATCAGATCTATTAAAACTGCATTTACAGTTTTTCCTTTCGTGATACTGTTTCCTTTTAAAAGGACTTCAGAGTTTCCAGGATAACGTCTTTTATTTTTTTTTTTTTTAATATTTGTAATTGACCCAGGATGCCACTGTTTATGGCAAATGAAAGAGGACATTTTCCATTTTGTTATTTTGCCATATCAGGAAAAAATATGAAAATAATGTTGTTTCAAATCTTTTGATTTTGAAGGAAATATTAAAAAAAAATTTTGTTAAGGACCTTAATATGTAGCAGCACATGCCAAATTTTTCATTATTCTAGCATTATTAGTTAAGTAACAACAAACTTTTACTATCTCATACCAAAAAATCGAAAAAACTCAAAAGTCAGTTGTATCCCACACACAAAAAATTATTGGCTAAAAATTTTCAATTAAATCTATTGATCAACAAAATTAAAATGAGTCAATCAATGTTTTGATTAAAATTTTTGTTATATTCTTTAACTATCAAATTACAAATTTTCAACACACCATTTGAATAGATTAATTAAAAAATATACCAAATTGAAAAATTTTATTCTCTGGAACTAAAACGCCGTTTTAAGCTAGAAACAGAACAAGCACGGCACGGGGGACGGTTGCCGTTGCCGGAGAATATAGGCCCAAAACAATGACGGGGGACGGCGACGGCAAAAAATGTCATTTGTTTGTTCAGTAGTGCCAACTTTTAATAAAATTAGAGTAATTTTACGGAAAAAAATCGCTTATCACATAGTCAATGTGATTAAGTTGGCACAACTGTACGTTTGTTACACCATTGTGAATGAAAAAATTAAAAATTGTTGTGAAAATGCGGTAACCCTGGAGTGTGAGAGGGAGGGAGATTGAAAGAACCCGGAGATAAAATAAAATAAGTTTTAATTTTTTGTCGTGCCGGTCACGGTTTTTAACTGTCAAATCGTATGGAAAAAGTCGTGCCGGGCTTGTTCTGTTCCTACCTTTAAAAGGAAACATGATCAGGAAATAAGAAACTGTAAATGCAGTTTAAATCTGTTTCGTCTCTAGTTTCAGAAGTATATTGTCAAGTTAGTGTGTAATATGACTAAAAACATTTTAGGTCGTAATCATATATATTTTTTTTAAATATTTCGTTAAAAAACTTTAAGGATATTAAAGGATAACGTTTTGAAAAGACATTATTCACATTCTTTTTTCCTGATATGACAAAATAACAAAATGTAAAAATTAGCGGAGATCCTCCCCTGCTGCCTGTTATCAAATGTAAAAAAAATATCTTACAATAACACCGCTCAACACTAATTTTCCGGTTTGAATTCTGGTGATCAATATGTTCTCCAATTTTTTCCATCACGTCCAGATTTTTAGTTATTCACGGTTGAAAACGCGAAAAATTACGATTTTTGCATTATTTGATAGACTTAAAAATTTTTTTATCATATATTTGAGATCATAGTTCAATTCTACTCTAACGCTTTATACCAGATTTTTATTCCACACAGTGGCTGCTGTGCAGGTTTGATGGAAAAATTTGGAGCACAAATTTGGAATCAGCGAGTCAAAATCTTTTAAAATTTTATATGAAACTTCAAACCGGAGCCAAAAACCTTCGATTTGTTGAGCGGTGTAATGTTATTCTCGAAAACTTTGAAGTCATTTAAAAAGGAAACAGAATCACGAAATGAAAAACTTCAAATGCAGTTTGACTACATTTAATCAATATATATTCAGACGTATATCATCCGAATCATATTTAATATTGGCTGTTGGACGGTGTAATAATAATACTTCAAAGCAGTATGAAAAAGCAATCAAAAATTTTGTAGTAGTTTTTTTAATTTAATAATTCATCTTAAAATTCATTTTAAATTCTTAAGCCAGTATAATCAAACAAATAAGAAGAAGAGAAAAATACAATAATGTCTAAAGAGTATGGTCTTGAAATATAATTTAATACTTAAACCATCTACAAACAATACAAAACAAAAAAAAAGGCCTGCACCAAAAAAATGCAGTTTTCACTATCAAACAAATCACTGTCAACATCATCACCATCATCATCCTCTTTGGCGTTATTTTAAAAAAGACAGAAGCATCATAAACGTCATTAACATTAAAATCAATGTTTATAGTTTAAGCAGAAACAACAAAAAAAAAACACAAAAATGAAACTACGAGACAACAAGTCACTTAACCCATGTATATTGTACAAGTATGTGCCATACAGATTAAGCTGCAATATGACACTCTTTTCATTTCCTTTGTTGTATTTAATATTGTAGTTGGTGTGTGTGTGTGTATGTTTGTATGTATGTGAACGAGTGTGTGAGTAACATTTCACATCATTTTTTTTAATCAAAAAACCTGACCCAGTGTAAATAGACATGACATGAGACTGGCTAACTGACTTACTTTCTGATGATGATGATACACTAACACTCAACAGCCTATCAATATTGCACCACAGTCAAGAAGAGAATACAAAATACACAAGTATTATAAAATGGAAATGTGGGAAAAAAACATAAACACACACACATACACAAACTCAACTCAAAAGTGTATAAAATGTAACAGAGCAAAGAGATTTTCTGGTTAAAATGTGGTTAACATGAGATGCATATTAATAATGCGAATGGACTGAAAGTGAACCACTGAATGTGAAAGAAAATTAAGTACCAACCATCATAATTACAGTGTACATATTGTATACGAAACAATTAAAGTCATAAAAATAATATTTTAATGTTTTAAATATACATACAGCAATTTCAACCTCGATTAAAAATAAAAAAAGTTTAATTTTTAATTATTCATCTCTTTTATTTATTTATTTTTTTTTTTAATTCTTTTAAGATGTAAAAAAATGTGTAATTTTTTTCCATTTAAACTTTTGAAAAAGGCAAACAAATCCCGTTTAACAAAAATTGTCCTTAGGTCTTGAATTTCACGACAACAAATAAGCAAAAAAAAAAACATGAAAAGGATAAATTATGCAACGAATAAGGAAAGAAAAGGAAAAACAAGAAAAATACATGATGGAACTAATACAGCATATAAACACCTTACAACATATGAAGAAAATTAGCTGACTTTGTTTAAAAAAAATTGCTGGTCTTAAGTGTTGGAGGTCAAAAAATGCGGATATCTATTGTATTTCCAAAATTAATTGATTGGGTTATTATAAAAAATAGGTGATAACTGAATAAAAATAACTGAATGATTTTTTAATTTTTAGTATTTGAACTTGGAAAAAATTTACTCAGAAATATTTTTAAAAAATTTTCTCAAAAAAATAATTTTATTTTCGACCTCGACCCTTGTATCTCATTTAATATTTGCTCAATCTGGACGCTATCAAGCTTAAATTAAAGCTTGGAAAATTTCCTATATAGAATTTTTTCAAAAATAGTCGATCGATAACACCGGCCGACAAAAATGAAAAAAATTTGTTAAACACGAACTGGATTTTATACGTTTAAAACTAGAGACTAAATGTAATAAAACTGCATTTACAGTTTTTGATTTCGTTATCCTGTTTCCTTTTAAAAGATATCAAAGTTTTAGAGGTTTATATTTTATAATTTTTTTTTTATATTTGTACTTGTCCTAGGATGTCACTATTGATAGCAAATGAAAGAGGAGGATTTCCCCTAATTTTTCTATAATAATTTATACATATAAGGAAAAAAATATTTTGTTTTCAAATGACTTTATTCACATCCTTTTATCCTGATATGGAAAAGTAGAAAAATGAAAAAATTAGGGGAGATCCTCCTCTTTCATTTGACGTCACCAGTGTCATCCTAGGACAAGTACAATATTTTACAAAATGTATCCTTTAAAATTTTGAAGTATTTTTAAAAGGAAACAGGATCACGAAATGAAAAACTGTAAATGCAGTTTTACTCCATTTCATCTCTACTTCAGATGTGTATCATCCGGTTCATGGTTAATATTGGCTGTCGGACGGTGCACACTGGGACGAGATGGTAGTTTTTTTGGCCAAAACTAAAAAAAAAAAAAATTATTAAATTAAAAAAAGGGAATGCACTATTGTAGTAAGTATGACTTGCTGCACCTTGTCTGTAATTTTTGTTAAAATCGGTACACCCATTCTCTTGGAATGATCCATCAAAGATAAAATATGTATGTTTAAATCTCTATATACGGGTGAAATCAAAAATGTCAACCAAACCATGTAATCGTGTAATATCTCATACATGGGTTAAAGTATTCGCATATTTTTTAATGTACAACGTCGCATAGATTGGCGTTCTACAAAACTAACAACAATCCGGATACTAGTAAGCTATTTTAAACAAGTTATTTTCATTTTTGTAGGCCAAAGGTAAACTCCGTCGCCAGTAACATTTTCAATTTTTAAACTTTAACCGGTTATATCTTAAAAACCAATAACCCAAACTCTTAATAATTGACTACATTTTTAAAGAGGGCATGTTGACGTTCTTAAAAAATATTTTTGTATAGTCATAACTATCTCTTTTACCCATACAAACACGGCTTCAATTGTGTAACGATTTTTCGACACTTTTTTTAGACATTATGGAACCTGACAATTTTGTTGTTTTTGACGTATTGTGTTTAGAAAAATAATAGGTCATTGCCCCATTTATTAAACGCGAGGCTATAAAGTATAATTTTGCATCATTGGTTTCAAGTTTGCTCACTGCATATTAATTTCCCTGTATGAAAAGCTAAATCATAAATGAAAAATCGAAAAATGCTGTAAACTCCGTCTCCACGTTTACAACAAAACTACTTAGCGTGCATCTGAAATATCATCATATTTTGACGTATCTAGTTGACATCTAATGATTTTTTTTCGGAAACCAATTTCCGACAAATATTTTTCGAAAAAAGGGCAAAAGTGACGAAATGTAAACTCCGTCTCTGTAAACTCCGTCAACTTTTTTTTTTTTTTTTTTGCAGATTGCATTAAAAAACCTTATGAAGTTGTTAAAACCGACGCAAATATTAACACTAGTCATTCAAAAAAGTAAAAAAACTTATTTTAACAGAAATAATAATAAATTTATTTTACATTTCCTTAGAAAAATCCTATTAAAATAAAAAATAATTGTAAAATCTTTAATAACAAAAACCAGAAAAAAATCCTAATTACAAAAATTGTTAGCAATTACATAAATAAGTGTTTCAAATTACAATAAAATGTTTTCAAAGAAAATTCAAAAAATTTAATTGTATTTTTCTAAGGTGAATGTAAACTCCGTCACAAAAAAAATCATAAAAATGTCGATAAAATTTGTTTAAAACAGTTTGTAGAAGAGATCTTTTATAGTTATATTAGTAGTGATGTAACATATCGATTTTAATAAAAAAATTTACCAAAAATTAAAATTTTTTGTTTGTACAATTTTGGCTCAAAAACACTGACATTTTTTGATTTCACCCATACCGTAATCAAAAAAGCTAACAAATTTATACATTATTAAGGTGGGACCTTGTTTTTTTTTTTTGGGATTAATTTATTTAACAAAGGGAAGTAAAACATGTAAATGGGTATGAACAGCTCTTTTTTTTCCTATTTTTTTTTTGATATTTTTATTATTTTCATATTTTTTGATATTTTTATGTAAATTTTGAAAAATTGTTCTATTTGAAATAGTTTTTCCAAAATGTTCCGCGACATAATCAAAAAGTTAGGATGCCAAAATGTTCGTTGGTTTACTAGCTTTCAGACTGACCAGCCCGCTTTTGCCCGTTTTTTCATCTGCGTATAAAATATCAATAGAAAGGGAGATGAACAAATCTAAAGTTGTTAAAATGAGCCTTTTTTAATTGAATTAAATTAATTTTATGAATTAACAATTTTCAAGTTTTTCCTAAAGTACATACATAGTGTTTTTCTATATTAATACGGGATAAAATGAAACCCGGTTACCCAAAAACCCGAATACACAAAAAACCGGTTACGAGAAAAACCCGGTTAAACGAAAAATAGTTTTTTTTATCGTATTTGTTTTTAATACAAACAAGTGGAGTTAAATTCGGCTGTGCCGAATCTTTTATACCCTCCAAACTGTAAAATAAAAATAAAAATTATCAGGGGCGTTTTTTTGGGGGGAGGTTGAAGGGGGTCAGTGGGGGACTTTGAGAGCACATTCCCATCGCGATAAATATACCAAATGTTTCATGTATTTAACAGAAATACAAAAAAAACATGTAAAAGTGTATTTTTTCAGATGTTGGTTCAGTTCTTCAAGGGGGAACTTTTTTCCCCTGGCCCGATTTTGCCCATTCACGAATCAAACATGCCTATGAATATAAGACATATTTTTGCCAAACTTCAGGAGTCTAGCTGTTTTATTTTGGACTGCATTGTGTTGTCTACAGACAGACGGACGGACGGACGGACAGACGGACATTCACAGAATGTCTTAAGTAGAATCGATCATAGATCAATAATTTATATACTTTATGGGGTCCCCGACCGATATTTAGATGCGTTACAAACGGAATGACAAAGTGAGTATACCCCGATACTGTGGTTGGAGGGTATAAAAAAAAATAAGTACCCGGTTAGGCAGTCAAGACAGTTTTTTGAAAGAGTGTGGAACTTTTGATAACGATGAATTAAAAAAGGGGTTTCACAATTTTTTTTTTATTATTTTTTTACAATTTTTGGTACTTTAATTCCATTTGTGTAAACGGGCAAGTTTTTTGTAAGGTAGGAATAAAAAGGATAATTCTGGCCCAGACAGTTTTTTTAAACGGCGTGAAACTTTCTGTAACGATGAGTTTTTAAAAGGGGGTTTTCATAAAAAAATATTTTATTTTTTCAAATTTTTAATATTTCAATTCCATTTGCCTAAACGGGCACAAGCGGGCAACATTTTTTGAAAGTATGTATAAAAAGGACAATTTTGGCCCAGACAGTTTTTTGAAAGGGCGTGGAACTTTTGATAACGATGGGTTTAAAAACGGGGTTTACAAAAAAATTCAGTTTTTTACAAACTCTTATTTCAATTAAATTTTTGAAAACGGGCACAAGCGAGAAAATTTTTTAGAAAGTGCGAATATAAAGGATAATTCTGTCCCAGACAGTTTTTTAAAAGGGCGTGGAACTTTTGATCACAATGAGTTTTAAAAAAGGGGGTTTCCACAAACATTTTTTTATTTTTTTTTTAATTTTTGGTATTTTAATTCCATTTGTGAAAACGGGCACAAGCGGGTAAGTTTTTTGGATGGTGGGGATAAAAAGGCAAATTCTGGCCCAGACAGTTTTTTGAAAGGCCGTGGAACTTTCCATAACGATGAGTTTTCAAAAGGGGGTTTTCAAAAAAGAAATAATTTTTTCCATTTTTTTATAAATTTTATTTAAATTCCATTTTTGAAAACGGGCACAAGCGGGCAACTTTTTTGGAAAGTGTGGATAGAAAGGATAATTCTGGCTCAGACAGTTTTTTAAAAGGATGTGGAACTTTCGATAACGATGAGTAAAATAAGGGGGTTTTCAAAACAAAAACTTGATTTTTTCCAATTTTTTATAAACTTTTTTTTAATTAAATTTTAGAAAACGGTATATTCACATGATTTAAATGAAAATCACTCACGCTCACGCGTGAAACACGTTATTTTTAAACTCTTTTTTCAATTCAATTTTTAAAAACTTTTAAATCACTTGATTTAAATGAAAATCACTCACGCTCACGCGTGAATCACGTTGTTTTTTTGAGTAACGCAAATCACGGGACCAGAGACCATCTCCAATTCAAATACATAAACAAAAGACAAGTGTCTCTTCATTTGTTTCATCTATAACATCTGTAAATTTTATTAAAAATTAAGTGTCCACCCTGAAACAGTTTCCTTGTAGGTCCGATTCCAAAAAGTTTCAAGTCACTTATTTATTACCCTAATATAGGCCTATATTCTGAATTTTAACAAAATCGATTAACATTTACGACCTGTAGAGACTTTTGGCCAAAAAACCTACCATCTCGGCCCAGTGAGCAGGGGTAAAAGTGATTTTCAAAAAGTAAAAATTATTTTATTTTTTTTTTTATGAAACCAAAATAAAAATATATTGTTCTTTTAAATCGATTTTTAAATTTGTTTTATTTTTGTATGTATTTGGCACCATACTTTACCATAAGTTTTAGGCCGTCGAATAAAACTTTGCCTGGAGGCTGCAGGAAATCAAATGTTGAAATAAATTTCGCTATAATTGGCATTTATTTCAATAGGTGTGTTTTTGAAAATATTCTTAACTATCTACCATCTTTTTATAATAATATTTAAATAGATAAATAAACTTTGCTACTCACTCAATACTACTATAAAATGTAGGGTATTAAAAGTTAAGTGTGCCAGTGTTAACTTAACAATAGACCATGACTATGGGGTATTTGGCCAAAAGAAATATATTGTTAAAAAAGTATTGTTCGAAAACAAAAAAAAAAAATAAAAAAAGGAAAAATAAAAAAAATAAGTATAACCCCATAATATAATTGACGTTGATGTGACAGACTACATGATATTGTGATAAAACTTTAAGTCATTGATGAGTGTAACTAAGATGATGATAATGTTGAAGATAATGAATGATGTTGAAGGCGTTTGTAACATTTTTTTTTTTTTGTAATGTTGGAGTGTTGTAGAAGAAATGTTTTAACACAAAATAAACTTGTGCTTGAAAACTTTTTATGTTTTTATAATATTGCTTACAAAAACAGTTCAATGACAAATATATGTTACTGGTCAGTTATGTTTAAAAGAGATAAAAAAATCTTTAAAAATTATTAAAATTTAAGGTAAATTAATGTCTTTTTGTTTAGAAGATAAAGAATCAAAAAACAATAATAAGAGTTACCTGTTAAGACCTTCAATATTTCTTGATAGTTTTTATATTTATAAAATATATGTAGAAAATATTTAAAAATATTTTATTTTTTTAATACGTACCTAGAAGAAAAAGAAAGAAATACAAAGAAATTTATTAGTATTGGCAGAAAATGAAAATTACTTTATTAAATATTTAACAAAAAGCTAATTAACTAAAAAAAAACAATCGCTAGTGTATATCTTTGATTTAAAAAAATCAATTATTGAAAAATAAAGTTTTGCTAGGCGTATGAGCAACATTCAATATACATTGTACTAATTGTACTACACTACGTATAAGTGATTTGAAATACTTCTAGTGTATCTATTTATATTGTTTGTAAAAAAATAATAAATTTATAATAAAACTATATAGTATAAAATAATTATTTATAAAATTTATTAAATGATATATAAATTGAATAATATAATAAATTAAAACATAACAATACAAAAAATAAAAAGGAATTATTTATTATTTTTATAAAAAAAAGTATTAATTAAAGTATGTAAATATGTACCTACGAATGTGTTGTTTAAAAAATAAAATATATTATATTTAAATTTAAATAAGTAAATTACTTACTATAAGCAATCGTCCTAACTAATGTAACATAAAAAAAAAATGTAACATACAGTGGTTGTAAACTAATTATAAACGTTTCTAAAGTAAAACTAATTAGAAACGCGAGTAGATCTTAAAAAAACTTATGTAGGCGATTTATAAGAAATAAAATATTTGAGCTCGAGGTCAAGTGCTTGTAAAATTCTTTATTGCCGAAATTTCGCTACACTTCGTGTGGCATCATCAGAACATATTTTCGAAAAAGTTTACATTAAAAAACAAAAATAATACATTTAATTCTGTTTTTGTTTTTTAATGTAAACTTTTTCGAAAATATGCTCTGAGTTTCTGAAAAATGTCTATAAATAATTACATCTCCCAGATCGACCCTCGTAGTACATTAATTATTTTCTCAATCAGGACGCTATCAAGCTTAAATTCAAGCTTTACGAATTACCTACACAGCATTTTTTTAAACTACACTCGTTTGATAACACCATCTGACAAAAATAATCGAAAAATTCATTAAACACGAACTGGATAATATACGTTTGAAACTAGAGACTAAATGTAGTAAAACTGCATTTACAGTTTTTCTTTTCGTGGTCCTGCTTCCTTTTAAAAGGACTTCAAAGTTTTAGAGGATTATATTTTGTAAAATATTTTTTTAATATTTTTACTTTTCCTACACTCAAAATAATTCTGCAGTAAAAATATTAGTAAGTGATTTGGTACCAAAATCTACTAATAAGTTACTAATTACCAGTAGTACGGTAGTATTTTAGTATCTTCAAAGTACTAAAATTAGTAATTTTTACTGGTTTTGAATAATATTAGTAAAAAATTTTAGTATTGATTACCAACGGCTGCACTGGATCATTTTGGACTAAAAAATTAGTTCATTAGTAAAATTTTTAGTATTGAATACCCACGTTTTTTTTTTGGGTGTAGGATGCGACTAGTGATAGCAAAATAACAAAAATTAAAAAAATAGGGGATATCCTCCCCTTTCATTTGCCATCAGTAGTGTCATCCTAGGACAAGTACAAATATTTTAAGAATATTTTACAAAATGTATCCTTTAAAACTTTAAAGTCCTTTAAAAAGGAAACATGATCACGAAATAAAAAACTGTAAATGCAATTTTACTCCATTTTAACTCTACTTTCAGACGTATATCATACGGTTCATGTTTTAGCTGTCGGACGGTGTAATAATAACGCTGAATTATTTACTATCGTAAATATAGTATAATAAGTTATACTATAGAAACGATTCTAATTAGTTGACAACCAATGTATGTATATTAGGCTGGTCATATATGGCTTTTTGTTTGGGCCACCCGGAATTCATATTAAGCACCGTGAAAAAATAACGTGATTTTTTTCAATTTTTTTCATTGATTTTTATATTAATTTAGCTTGCTTAGCTAGCTCATTAACGGCAAAACGTTTCATCTTGGTCGGACAAGTATTTCAGATCCAAACATTCTTTCTACATTCTCTATAAAAAAATTTATTTTTTCTGAAATATCGTTAAATTGCAAAAAATACCTAAGGGATATTTAACAAAGAAAAAAACAAGTAAGAAATTATAGTCGGTCAAGACCGACCATATAATACCCTACACCAGGAAAATGGGTCTCAAGTTCAAACATGGACTGATTGAATCTATATTTTGTCAAATCTTTAATAAGTGTAAAAAACACTCTTAAATCAAATTTGAGTGAAATAGGCTTCTTTCTGTTGACACTACACCGCTTTAACTGAATATCGGGCAAAATTTTCAAATGGGGCGGGCCTAAGTCCAAAAATGGTCCGATGATAATCAGATTCCATAAGGTTGTTAATGTATGCGTTTAACATACACAATCAGAATTTTAATTAAATATTTTCTATTTTCATGAAATTTGAGAGATTTATGTGAAAATCGGGAAGGTGGTTTGTATGGGGGCTAATAGAAGAACCGGTCCGATTTCGTTAAAATTCGGAATGGTTATTTGTGTAAATAAAACATGATTACCTGCCAAATTTCGAAAAGATACCTATTATAATGCGGTTATTAGAGTCATTTGAGCCAAAACTAAAGAGGACCTTTGTATGGGGGCTAGGTCTAAAAATGGACCGATGTTCAATAGGCTTCGTCCTTGGGCCAAAAGAGCCTTAAGTTTATAATTTCAAGTCAATTAATTAAAAATTGCGACCTGTATCGTGTTTACAACGTTTGCATGGACAGACGGACGGACAGACGGACGGACGGACGGACAGACAGACGGACAGACGGACGGACAGACGGACGGACAGACGGACGGACAGACGGACGGACAGACGGACGGACATCGCTAAATCGACTCAAAAAGTGATTCTGAGTCGATCGGTATACTTAAAAATGGGTCTAGGACTAACATTTCGGGTAGTTACAAACATCAGCACAAACTCATTATATACCACAGTGTGGTGTAGGGTATAACAATGATAAAAATTTAAATTTTAAAAATTTTTTTGTACCTTTTTCAGAAATTTTTAATTTTTTTTTTTTTTTTTTTTTTGTGAAAATATAAATTTTTGGTTTTTGCCGCAAGTGGACGTTGTTTCAGAAAAAATACAAAAATTTTAAGCAGAATATATTACACCGTCCGACAAAAATGAAAAAAGTCGTTAAACACGAACACGTTTGGAACTAACGACTAAATGTAGTAAAACTGCATTAACAGTTTTTCTTTTTGTGTTTCCTTTTAAAAGTACTTCAAAATTTGAGTGCGTTAAATTTAATAATAAATTCTTTTAATATTTGTACTTGTTACTAGTGGTAGCAAGTGAAAGAGGAGGATTTCCCCTAATTTTCCTACTTTATTATTTTAACATATCAGGAAAAACATAAAATATCTTTCAAAATTTTTAACAAAATATTTTGATGAAGGTTTCAAATGAATTTGTTCACATCTTTTCATCCTGCTATGGCAAAATAAAAAACTGGAAAAATTGGGAAAGATTCTCCTGCTTCCTTTCCCATCACCAGTGATATCCTAAGACAAGTACTTTATATTTGTAATCTACATCCCAAAATCTATTAGAATCAAGATAACACTATAAAGAAGGGATATAAGATTAACATATATTTTTATAAAAGATTTAAAAGTACCATTTTTTAAGATATTTCATCTGAAACCCGGGATTTGCTAAGTATGACTTTTGACAGGTTCAAAATGCTCATTTTAGTTGATGATATTAGATGGATTTGCCCATAACTGGAATCTGTTTTTAAGAAAACTCATTCTAGAATAGATGAGCATAACAACTGGTTCCAAAAAATTTTGTTAAATGGTGAGTTCTGGACAAAAAAAAAACTTTCGACCCAACATTTATTTTCACTGCTTCCTTCAGTAAAAATACATTTTGCGCACATAATCGGTAACAGTAAGTAGTTTCACTATATCTACACATTTTAATAAGAAAACTTTTAGACACAGACATTTACCAATCTTTATTAATACATTATTTTTTCCTAACAACATACAGTGACGGATAAAAGTATTGACACAGAGTTTTAGAAGATGCAATTTTATAAAGACAAATTTTAAAAATACCAAACAGTGTTTTGTAGGTAATTTATTAAGATTTAATTTAAGATTTTTTACGTCTACATTGAGAAAATAATAAATGTGCTACGAGAGTTGAACTGAAAAATGATTTAACGATTTTTTTTTATAAAATTTTTAAAAAAATATTTCTAATTGTAAGTCGATTTTGTTCGAATATAAAAAAATTATAAATAATAGTTTTCTTAACGACCCAAACAAAAATAAAATTTAGTAGTAATTTTTTAAGTACAGTAGTTTTTTAAGTAGTGACTTCTAGTTCTTTTGACCACCAAATTTTTGTAAACACAAAAGGATTTAATAGTTTACACAGTGCAACACCCAAAATCGGAATGGGATGAAACCAAAAGCAAATGAAAGTTGACATATTCCATAACAAACCCCTCAAGGCTTTTTTCTAGTTCAGAGCTAGATTTTGTTTTACACGCATTTGAAGTTAGTGCACTTTTATTATAATTACAATAAAATACTTGAAAACTGTATTAGTGGCGAATGATTAATATTGTAATTGCCTTTAAATAACAATCATACGCAACGGTGTCCAGTGATTTATATTTATAATTGCCTTTAAATAACAATCATACGCAACGGTGTACATGGTTTATTTTAATAATTTGGCTATTCAGTAAATAGGTACTGGACCGATTGCAGCAAAATTCATACCAGTCATAGCTGAAGTAATTTTGAGCTTAAGTTTGGAAACTGGACCCTACATGTCCAATAAGGGCACCACCAAGGGTCTTTAAAGTTGGACACGTTTAGTACACAAAAACTTTAAATGCTTTAAAATCACCAACTTTAAATGCGTGTAAAATAAAATCTAGCTCTGACCTAAAAAAAGGCCTTGAGGGTTTTGTTATGGAAAACGTCAGCTTTCATTTGCTTTTGGTTTCATCCCATTCCGATTCCGAAAGTTCGATTTTGTATCACTGTGTTATTAATTTAAGTACACCAAAGTGTACAGCAATGAGACATGAAAATAGTTTAATTTTTTTCTATGTTTACAAAAAATTGGTGGTCTAAAAAATGAGGATTTCTTCTATTGTATTTAAAAAATTTCAATTTTAGTTTAGGTAGTTAAAAAAAATTAGTTGATAAATGAACATCAATATTTGGACTATTTTTTAAATTTATTTGTTTAAAGTAGTAAAAAATCGGACTAAGAAATAGTAGTATTTTTAAAAAAAAATATAAAAAATTCCTATAAATAATTTTATTTTCCAGTTCGACCATCGTAGCACATTTGTATTCTTGACTCAATCTGGACATTACAAACTTTAGCTTAAAGCTTAAAAAAATTGTAAATGTCCGAAATATTAGTCCTACCACACCTTCAAGTATACCGATCGAATCAGAGTCACTTTTTGAGACGATTTAGCTATGTCCGTCCATCTGTCCATGTAAATGTTGTGATACAGGTCGCAATTACACTGTGCTCGTCGCAAAAATTAACAAGCTGGGAACTTTGCTGGTAAATACGGGTACGCTGAATGCAATGGTGCTAGTAGTGTCCGACCGAACGTTCGGGTTCGGTTACGGAGTTCGGCAAAAAGTGACGTTCGGCCACTGTTCGGTGTTCGGTCAAATTTTTGACGAACTTTACCGAACACCGAACTTTTGTATGTATTGCATTTTATCGTCTTTAAATTAAGCCATATTACCAGTGCAACTACTTTACACCTAGAATCGGGCTACACTCCGCATCATAACTATAGCCGCATTGCATTTTTCGGTTTGTTTAATGTTCAAGAAGTATTTTTATGAAACCTATTATGGTATATTACAGTGTTATAACAGTTCTCTTGTTTTTGTAAATTTGAGCCATCAGCTGTTTGAATTCAGAAAACGGCGACCAATAACTGTATTTGTCAGTGTTTCATAACTATAGCCGCATTTCAATAAAATCAGTTGAAATGAGTTCAAGTCAAAGTTTCGTTGGCAAATTAATTTTTTTTTTGGTAAAATTCGTTCCTCTATTAATTTTTTAACAAAATGCCACGTGGTAAATTTTTAAATGAAGTCGAACAAGTGAGAGTGTTACATTCGGCTGTGCCGAATCTTTTATATCCTCCGAAATGTAAAAAAAATCCAGGGGCGTTTTTTTTGGGAGGGGGGTTCGTGGGAGACGTTAGGGGGCACCTTCCCCTTACGATTTTGAACTTCTTCTGAGATAAGAATGTTGCATTTGCTTACCAAAAGTGCAAAAAACTCTGCAAAAAATGCGTTTTTTCTTGGGTTGGTTTAGTTCTCCAAGGGAGAACTTTTTTCCCCTTGGTCCGATTTTGCCCATTTCCGAACTTAACCTGCCTAGGAATATAAGACATATTCGTGCCAAACTTCGGAAGTCTAGCTCTTTTATTTTGGACTGTATCGTGTCCTCTACACACGGACAGACGGAAAGACGGACAGACGGACGGACGGACGTCGCTAGAATGTCTTAGAATCGATCACTGATCAATAAAATATATACTTTATGGGGCCTAGACCGATATTTCGATGCGTTACACACGAAATGACAAAGTGAGTGTACCCCCATACTGTGATTGGAGGGTATAAAAAGTCAAAATTTTAGCCTTTTTAGAAAGTGGTTTAAGTTATCGCGAAATTGGACGAAAAATTAAGCGATCTGACAAAGTTATCCGAAATTTTGTAAAAAATAAAAGTGGATACGGGATGAACAAAACAGGGGGTCGAAAAAAATGCTATCTGAGAGAGATCAACGCCGTATTATTAACGCTGCTAGCAATTCTATGAAAACTCTTTCGCAGATTGGTAATGAATGCGGCTTGAATGTGTCCAATTCTACAAAAAGTAGTTAAGACTCTACTTTTTGTAGGAGTCTGGAACGATAACAAGACTTTTATTTTTTACAAAATTTCGGATAACTTTGTCAGATCGCTTAATTTTTCGCCTAATTTCGCGATAAATTAAACCACTTTCTAAAAAGCCTAAAATTTTGAATTTTTCGACTTCATTTACAAATTTACCATGTGGCATTTTATTTAAAAATTAATAGAGGAACGAATTTTACCAAAAAAAAAATTTATTTGGCCACGAAACTTTGACTTGAACTCATTTCAACTGATTTTATTGAAATGCGGCTATAGTTATGAAACACTGAGAAATACAGTTATAGGTCGCCGTTTTCTCAATTCAAACAGCTGATGGCTCAAATTTACAAAAACAAGAGAACTGTTATAACACTGTAATATACCATAATAGGTTTCATAAAAATACTTCTTGAACATTAAATAAACCGAAAAATGCAATGCGGCTATAGTTATGATGCGGAGTGTATTATTAAAAAGAAATATATTTTTTTTCCACTTTTTTAAGTATACAACTAATAAAAAAAACACATCTTTTAGTTGTTTTTTTTTTCATAATTATTTGCAAAAACAACTTTTTTTTTAAATAAAAATAAGTTCGGTTACGGGTTCGGGTTCGGCCGAACTTTGCAAAATTTACCGAAGTTCGTGTTCGGTTACGGGTTCGGTCTGAAAAAGTGCGTTCGGTCGGACACTAGGTGCTAGCCATTTTTCGAAGTTAGCGCTCGTATTCGCGATTTAAAATTGTAAAGCTTGGTACTACAAAAACTAAAGTTTTACCTTCAAATTCATAAAAGTTAAAAGAGAATAATAAGAGGTTTATAAAACAAATTTTGTATGGAAATTCAATTTATAAACATGTTATAAAACGTTTTAATTTTTTATGAATTTGGAAGTTATGCTTTTGGGATAGTTTTTAAATATAAATTTAGAAAAAGAATATTTTTTTTCTTCGTGAAAAAAAAATTGTGAAGAATTTTGTGTCTGTAATTTATTGTATTCTACTAATTTTCATAAATTAATAGGAAAATAAAAAAAATTGAAAAAAAAATTCGCAAAAAAAAAATTTACGCGAAATTTTTTTTTTAATACCCTCCAACCACAGTATGGGGGTATACTGACTTTGACATTCCGTTTGTAACGCATCGAAATATCGGTCGACGACCCCATAAAGTATATATATTATTGATCCATGATCGATTCTAAGACATTCTGTGAATGTCCGTCCGTCCGTCTGTAGATGGCACGATGCAGTCCAAAATAAAAGAGCTAGACTTCTCAAGTTTGGCACGAATGTGTCTTATGGTCCTAGGCAGGCCAGGTTCGGAAATGGGCAAAATCGGACCAGGGGGAAAAAGTTCCCCCTTTAAGAACTAAACCAACCTCTGAAAAATATAAGTTTTTAAAAAGATTTTTTGTCTTTTTGTTTAACAAATGCAACATTTTTATGCTACAAGAAGTTCAAAGTCCTACATTTGGACCCTGAATATAAGAAAATGTCGACTTTCCGGTCGGCCCCTCCCCCCTTTTAATGGGCTGAGAATAAAAAAAAAATAATTATGATCAACTTGCATTTCTTTAGTGCAAAAAGCATAAGAATGAATGACATATTAAAGGGGACATCGCCCCCCCCCCCCAAAAAACGCCCCTGCATTTTTTTTTTGCATGTTCGAGGGTATAAAAGATTCGGCACAGCCGAATTTATTACTCTTACTTGTTTTTTTTATATTCATTAGAGTTTAGATGATAAAATTTCAGCAATTGTCTAAATATATGAAAAAATATTTTTTTTTTATTTAAAAATAACAAAAAAATAATCTCGAATATCGCTAATACATAAGCTAACTTTAAAAAAAACTGATATTACAATGGTGTTTAGTGTACACGAACTAGCTTTACCAGATAGCTTTCATAAATTCAAATAAAGCTGAAAATATTTGTGTTGAAACAATTTTTTCACAAAAATTAAGATTTTTCGCGAACAAAAAATGTTTTTTGCGAAAAAAAATTCACGGTATTATGGTCTGTTGTATTATTTTAACAGACTTGAATGGTTTTAAATTTAAAAATTATGGCAAAAGTTTAAAAATATTGTTTTTATTTTACTTAAGCACCTACATTTTAAATTCCGAATATCGCAAATTCGAGCACATTGTTATCAATCAATTTGTATGAAATTTGAAACTTAGTCTTCCTTAAGTCCAAGAATGAAGCCTATTGAAATTGGAAAAAATCGGTCCTTGTTTAGACCCAACCCCCATACAACTGTACCTTTATAATTTGAGTCAAATGAATCTAATAACCGTATTGTAATATGTATCCAGTTCTTCTTGTAGTCCCCATACAAAACCCCTCCCGATATTCACATAAACCTCTTCAAATTCATAAAAATTGGAAATATATGAGCAAAATTTTGTTAAGCACGTACTTTGGTGGCCTTATTAATTCTGAATATAATTGGACCGTATTTGGACCAAATAAAAATTTCACCCGATATTCAGTAAAATTGCTTTATTGGCAACAAAAATAATCCAATTTCACTAAAATTTTGTTTTGTGTGTGTTTTCTACACGAATTAAAGATCTAACAAAAGAGAGTTCCAATCGGTTCATGTTTGAACTTGGGACCCATTTTCCAGAAAACACTAGTGTATGGTATCATATGGTCGGTCTTGGCCGACTATTATTTTCTTACTTGTTAAATTTGTCTTTAACAAAATTGCATCTACTATAGCTTTATGTGAACACTTTTGTCCAACACTGTATGTATATTATAACATTAAAACTTTTGAAATAATCGTGTCTGTCATGACTTTCACATCCACGTGAAAGTGAAACACTTCCGAATATTTTGCTGTCCTGGGTTTCACTTCCGAATTTTTTTTTCGTTTTACTTTCGTGTGCAAAAAGCTAACTGAAAGTAATTAGAATGGACTTTTTCCCCTATAAATATTAACTTAAAAATAAAAAACCCATGTTTAATTTATAATTTGATACATATTCTTTTATTTTCATTAAAAAATCAACATTTTGTTAAGACTAAATATATGTAAAAATTATTTTAAAAACACTCCATAATTTATCGAAATTTTGTTCGGAAGTTGTGCAAAAACAACAACAAAAGTAAACAAATTAAAAAAATCACATATTTCAATAACTACACGTTTTCCCGGCTGAGAAATACTTTCAAAAGAAAGAGCACAAAATTTTATATTTTTTAATGCACAACACTTTTAGTTTAACTCACTTAAAATACTTAAAAATTGTAAAAATAAATTAATTATAAAATTTTAAAAAATTCAACATGGCGTTGTTTATCTTCGAAAAATTTTCGATAAATGGTGATGCCAATCCATGGTGTTGCCAGTTATTATTCCTATTGAAAAGTACTACATTTTACAACTGGGGTTTATTACCATATGTTCATAGAATTATCAAGATGCGAAACATTGTTGAGTTTAAGGTACATAAGAGTAATTTATTCAACTCATATTCGTGAATATATATTATTTAATGAGAAATTCAATGATAAATTGGTGTTAAATATATATTTTTGTTTAAAAATTGTGCAAAACTTTTTTATTTATTTATTTTATTTATTTCATTTATTTTTAAACAAAAGCCCGTGTTTCGCATCTAGCATATCTTAGTAAAATTTTTCGAACATATAATTAAGAAATATGTGATTTGGAAACACCAAATCTTTTTTTATGTGATTCGAAAATTTTCGCTCTAATTGAAAACGTTCTGAAGTCATGACAGACACGAATATAATTTTCGTTTATTTTTTTTTTATTTTAATCACATTTTAAAACTAAAAGAAAAAAACACAATAGTGATATTAACAACATCAAGAAAAAAAAAATATAAATTAAATCATAATAAAAAAATAAAAATAACACAAGAACAACAATAAAGACACTTACCCTCCTCCAGCAACAAGTATCATCTGCATTATGGTTTAATGCTTTAATTTTCATTCATTCATTTAAAAAAATATATATGTAGTTATGAAATATGTGTTTTATTAAGCTTAAAGGCTTTTTATTTTGGCTTTTGTTTTTTTTTTCTTTCTCTGCTTTCGTTTTTTATTATTATTATAACATACTATTATTAAAAATTAGTACCAGTAGCAGCAGCAGTAGCAGCATAGTAAAAGCCTCATACGAGTATGGAAGTCAGTGATAATAAAATAGTATAGTATGATGAACATAACAATATTAAAAATATTAATAATTTAATTAATACACAAAATGCTTTTAAAAAGGCCATAACAAAAGTTGTATTTTTTTATATATTTTCTGGTATTGTGGATTATTTTTTTTATTTTGGTTTTTTGCTTGCTTTTTTTTCTTGGTTTTCAATTATTTTTCTTATTTTTTATGAATTGGGGAAAAAAAATAAATATATTTTAGTGATTATTTTATTTATGCTGATGTCAAATGCTACAACCAAAAAATGTTTTAAATAATATTGTTGGCAATCAAGACACGATAGATTTTAATGCATTTATTTGATAATACAAAGTGTATCAAATCAAATTGTCAATTAAATTTTATATAAATATACATACATATGAATGACTTTGAAAGGAATGTGTTGAATTAAAAAATAAAATTTAATTTAATAAAAATGCAAACTGTTTTTAATTCATCTGAGTTTATGCTCTGCCATCATTAGGTGGATTTTATGTGTTTTAAAATGTATTATACCGTTCGACAGCCAATAATAAACATGAACCGTATGATATACGTCTGAAAGGAGAGATCAAATGGAGAAAATCCGCATTTACAGTTTTTCACTTTGTGATTCTGTGTCCTTTTAAAAGGACTTTAAAGATTTAAAGGATACCTACATTTTGTAAAATATTTCTGAAATATATGTACTTGTCCTAGGATGACACTGGTGATGGCAAATGAAAGAGGAGGATGTCATCTAATTTTTCCGTTTTATTATTTTACTATATCAGAATAAAAGGATGTAAATAAAGTCCTTTGAAAACTTTATCAAAATAGTTTGTAGAAAATTTTGAATGATATTGAAGGATAAAGTTTTGAAAGTGCGTTACTAACCTCGTTTTACCTGATATATAAAAATAATAAAAAAAAGGAAAATTACGGGAGATCCTGCTCATTCATTTGCTTTCACTAGAGGCATCCTAGGACATGTACAAATATTAAAAATATATTTTATAAAATGTAATCCTCTAAAACTTTAAAGTTCTTTTTTAAATGAAACAGGATCATGAATTGAAAAACCGTACGTGCAGTTTTACGACATTTAGTCTCCAGTTTCAAACGTTCAATATCCAGATCGTGTTTAACGACTTTTTTTAAATTTTTGTCGGACGGTGTTATTATGACTTAATATTTAATAGGTTTTTTATTTATAATATTAACTGTATTGGATGATTCACAAACAAACATGATTAAATCAACAGTAAATACTATTTACTAAATAGTTTAATATTTGCCGTTGGAAATATTTTACTTTTCAAATTCACCAAAATTAATGAATGCGCTAAACGAATTTTGTACGAGAACTCAATTAATAAAAATGTTATTTTAATTTTTTTATGAATTTTGACGTAAATATAAATATTTCTCCATACAAGTACATGCACCAGTTGCGCAAAAGTTCTCTAATAATAAAAGTGCATTAAAAATTAACAAACAATAAGTGTCAATTTAAAACAAAAACAATCTAAAACAATTAAGAAAATTATTGTCGCACACTGCTTAATATTTTAAGATGGTGGCCAAAATTATTTTTTTATATTCTCCGAGTTTATACTTATTTTATTAAAGTTAAATGTTGTTTTTTATGTTATGTATCAAGGGGTACAAAAAAATTAAAATATTTTCATTTGGCATTTGCATATTCGATAAGAGTATTATTCTAGCTCGAGGTCCAACATTTCGATTTATAATATTCTCATAATAGGTTTTTTCATGTGAAAAGAAGATAAGATCTAGTCTGATCTGTTTCAAACAAAAATACTAAAAAAATCTTTAAAAAATATCGTGTTTAGGAGGGGTTGGTTTAGTTTTTCAAGGAAAACATTTACCCCCTAGTTTTTTCCCATCCACGAACTTAATCTGCAACAACAATAAGAAATATTTGTGCCAAACTTTAGGAGTCTATCTCTTTTATTTTGGACTGAATTGTGTTTTATACAGACGGACGGACATTTATAAAATTTTTTCGACTCGGTCATGAATCAATAATATATATGGGGCATTCCATGTCAAATCAGACACTTTGAATTTTTTTTTTTTTAGATTTTCCCAATTTGTTTGCAGTTTTTAGACCCCTTCGAAAACTCCTTCGTGGTAAATTTTCAGATTTTTTTGATGACTCGTTCAAAAGATATCGAGTTTTTAAAAATTGGTAGTTTGTTCCTTTACTCAAACTTCTTTTACTCATAACTTCTTCAATAATGGTCCAAATTTCTATTTTTTTCTTCAAATTTTTTGTTTTTTACGTACTTTTTAAAAAAAAATCCCAAAAAATTCTAAAAAGCGCTCTAGTATGAGATTTTTAAGTTTAAAAATTTAAATCTAATTTTTAAAAATGTTTGTACTCTTCGTTTTTTTTTTTTAATTTTTTTGTGTAAAACTTCTATCGATTCTACAAATTTTTTGCCCAGGAGGATCGTGGGATAACGATTATTACTATTTTTTAAAATTTTTTGAAAAAATTTTATTGTAATTTTCCAATCTTAAAATCATTTCTACTGCTCCAATGGCACGTCATAGAGGGGTCAGTTATAAAACCGACCCCCATTAATTTTTACGTCTTAACATTTCTTTGGAACAAACTAATACCCTATCGCCAATTTCTAAGGGGGCTCCCACACAAAACGACATTTTTTAAAATTTGGTCCAACCGCTCTAACTGCCCTAACAGTGCCCTTAGAGCAACAAAATGTATGACCGACCCACAATATTTTTTTAGTCCAAACATTTTCTCTGAACACACCTACCCTCTTTCTCTAATTGTTAAGGCGGTCCCCATACAATTTTTTTTTTTTATTTTTTGTAAATTTGTTTTATTTAATCAGCTTCTACCGAGACCGACCCCCATTTATTTTTATCCTACAAAATTTTTTTAAAAAATACCAACGCCACATCGCCACTCCCTAGTAGGCTCCCATACAAATAACAGTTGGAGCAAATTTTATAAAAATGTAATTTTGAATGGAAGCCTACTTAGGGAGTGGAGATAGGGCTGTGGTATGTTTTACAAAAATGTTGGAGGGTAAAAATAAATGGGGGTCGGCTTCACTAATGACCCCTCTTGGGCGCACCATTGGACCGGTAGAAGCTGATTAAATTCAACAAATTTACAAAAAATAAAATAAATGTATGGGGACCGCCTTAACAATTAGAGATAGAGGGAAGGTGTGTTCAGAAAAAATGTTTGGAATAAAAAAATATTGTGGGTCGGTCATACATTTTATTGCACTAAGGGCAATCTCAGGGCAGTTAGAGCGGTTGGAGCAAATTTTAAAAAATGTCGTTTTATGTGGGAGCCCCCTTATAAATTCGAGATAGGGTATTAGTTTGTTCCAAAGAAATTTTCAGACGTAAAAATTAATGGGGGTCGGTCTTATAAATGACCCCGCTATGACGCACCATTGGAGCAGTAGAAATGATTATAAGATTGGAAAATTACAATAAATTTTTTTTTTTTTAAATTTTAAAAAATAGTAATAATCGCTATCCCACGATCCTTCTGGGCAAAAAATTTGTAGAATCGATAGAAGTTTTACACAAAAAAATTTAAAAAAAAATCGTACAAACATTTTCAAAAATGAGATTTAAATTTTAAAACTTAAAAATCGCATACTACACCATTTACAGATGTAATTCGAAAAAGATCAATTGTAATTCGAAGATTCTATTTGTAATTCGAAGATTCCATTTGTAATTCGAAGATTCCATTTGTAGTTCGAATACTCCAATCGTAATTCGAAGATTCCATTTGTAATTCGAAGATTCCAATTGTAATTCGAAAAAGATCAATTGTAATTCGAAAAAGATCAATTGTAATTCGAAAAAGATCAATTGTAATTCGAAAAAGATCAATTTTAATTCGTAATAGATCAATTGTAATTCGTAAAAGATCAATTGTAATTCGAAAAAGATCAATTGTAGTTCGAAAAAGATCAATTGTAATTCAAAAAAGATCAATTGTAATTCGTAAAAGATCAATTGTAATTCGTAAAAGATCAATTGTAATTCGTAAAAGATCAATTGTAATTCGAAAAAGATCAATTGTAATTCGTAAAAGATCAATTGTAATTCGAAAAAGATCAATTGTAATTCGAAGATTCCATTTGTAATTCGAAGATTCCATTTGTAATTCGAAGATTCCAATTTTAATTCGAAAACCAACGAGTAGATCAATATAAAATCGTTTCTTACGCCTTTAAAAACATTGTTTTTTGTTGATTTACTCGTTGGTTTTCGAATTACAATTGGAATCTTCGAATTACAATTGAAATCTTCGGATTACAAATGGAATCTTCGAATTACAATTGATCTTTTTCGAATTACAATTGATCTTTTACGAATTACAATTGATCTTTTTCGAATTACAATTGATCTTTTACGAATTACAATTGATCTTTTACGAATTACAATTGATCTTTTTCGAATTACAATTGATCTTTTTCGAATTACAATTGATCTTTTACGAATTACAATTGATCTTTTACGAATTACAATTGATCTTTTTCGAGTTACAATTGATCTTTTTCGAATTACAATTGATCTTTTTCAAATTACAATTGATCTTTTTCGAATTACAATTGGAATCTTCGAATTACAAATGGAATCTTCGAATTACAAATGGAATCTTCGAATTACAAATGGAATCTTCGAATTACATCTGTAAATGGTGTAGAGCGCTTTTAAGAATTTTTTGGGATTTTTTTTTTTAAGTACGTAAAAAAACAAAAATTAAAAAAAAAAATTAGAAATTTGGACCATTATTGAAGAAGTTATGAGTAAAAGAAGTTTAAGTAAAGGAACAAACTACCAATTTTTAAAAATTCGATATCTTTTGAACGCGTCATCAAAAAAATCTGAAAATTTACCACGAAAGAGTTTTTGAAGGGTACTAAAAACTGTTAACAAATTGGGAAAATCTAAAAAAAAAAAAAAAATTCAAAGTGCACGATTTGACATGGACGCCATATACTTTATGGCGTCCCCGACCGATATTTCATTGCGTTGTACACGGAATGAAAAAATGAGGACACTTTCATCCACTTGGTCCGATTTTACTCATTTACACTGTACTCGAATTTGACACGTTTTTTTAACAAGCTGGGCACCCTACTGGTAAAGTTAATTTGAGTAAGCTGACTTCAATGGTGATAGCCGTTTTTCACAATATTCGCAATATTCGCGCTTTAAAGTTTTGATGCTCAACTACAATAAAAACGATATTTTTAAACTTTTTCGATAATTTTTAAATTTAAAAACATTCAAGTGTGTTAAACTAACATAACAATCCATAATACCGTGAATTTTTTTTCGCGAAAAACATTTTTTGTTCGCGAAAAATTTTTATTTTCGTGAAAAAATTGGTTCAATACAAATATTTTTAGTTAAATTTGAATTCACGACAGCCGTCTGGTAAAGCTAGTTCAGTATCAGTTTTTCGGTAAAAAAATACTATTTTTTTATATTATTTCGACAATTGCTGAATTTTAATCATCTCTGTTGAAAATACCAAAAAAAAAATTATTCGCGGAAATTTTTTTCGCGAATTTTTTTTTGCGAAATTTTTTTCCAATTTTTTTATTCTATTGAAAATACCAAAAAAAAAAAATATTCGCGGAAATTTTTTTTCGCGAATTTTTTTTTGCGAAATTTTTTTTCAATTTTTTTTATTTTGCTATTAATATATGAAAATGAGTAAAATACAATACATTACAGGCATAAAATTTTTCGAAAAAAAAAAATTTGAAAAATTGGCAATATCTCGAAAATTTTTCTACTTTTTAAAATTTTGGAGTGAATTTTCGGATTTAGCGTAAGATTTTACATGGGAAATAAATGCAAAATTTGGTGGATAGGTTAGGTTAGGTTAGGTTAGGTTGTAAGTGGCTGCTGACGTTTTACGTCAACACACGTAGACTCTGAGGTCCATTGTGATACCACGGGATCGTAATAGGTTTCCCTACTAGTCCCTGTCGTTAAACCAGTTTGAGCTTCTTATGAAACTCCTTAGATGTTGTATTTTGACATCCGACAAATCAGAAAGATCGTACAGCTCCCTAGATCCCAGTGAAGCAAGTCGCTGACCAGAAAGTGCCGGGCAATGGCAAATAAAGTGTTCGATAGTTTCCAACTCCTCTTCATCCATGCAACTTCGGCAAAAGTCATTCGACGGCACATTTAACCGCTCTGCGTGCTTCCCTATAAGACAATGTCCGGTAATTATAGAAACCACCGTCGAAATCTCTCCTCTTGGAAGCGATATCAGCTCACTTGTGCGCCCCTGATTAAGAGAAGGCCAAATCAGTCGTGTTGTCTCACACGTCCATCCATTTGCCCATCTTTGATTAGTCTCCGTCGCAGAACAAAGCCGTAGGTTTTGCTTGCAAGTTTCTAGAGGCATACCAACACATTCCAATTCTGTTGGAACCTGTAAGGTAGTTCCTAGTCTTGCAAGCTCATCGGCTTTGCAATTCCCTGGAATGTCTCTGTGCCCTGGGACCCATATGAGTCGTATGTTAAACTGCTTGGCCATCTCATTTAAAGACGTGCGGCAGTTAAGGGCAGATCTTGTTTTCAGAAACATTGAATCCAGGGACTTGACCGCGGCTTGACTGTCAGTATAGATGTTGACTGCGGTTGTAGACAAGACATTGCAGCTCAACCAGTCAGCCACTTCCTTTATTGCCAGCATCTCTGCCTGGTAAACACTGCAATGATCTGGCAATCTACGAGCCAGGCTCAATCCAAGCTCCTCCGAATAGACCCCAAAGCCCACTTGTTCGTGCAGCCTCGATCCATCTGTGTAAAAATTTATGGTAGCTCCAGTACCCGGAGTATCCCCCATCCAAGACTCCCTGGATGGTATCATAGTGGTAAAGTGGCGCTCAAAGAGGCTCAAAGAGGGAGCACAGTCCACATTTTGTGGTATTGTTATCTTTTTCAAGATCGCGCTATGGCCACAATCACTGCTCCTCCATTGCAGCGTGCTATTAAGTCGAATTGCCGACGCAGCCGCATACTGCCTACCCAATATGTCCAAGGGTATCAGGTGAAGGAGGATTTCTAATGCAGCCGTAGGTGTAGTACGAAGAGCACCAGTGATGCACATTGACGCCATTCTCTGTACCTTCGTGATAAAGACAAAGTTCGCTTTTGTTTCCAAAGCAGGCCACCAGACAATGATTCCATACAGCAAAATTGGACGCACCACTGCTGTATAGATCCAATGAACGACTTGAGGGCTAAAACCCCATCGTTTTCCAATGGCCCTTTTACAGGAATACAAAGCAATCGTTGCTTTTCTCACCCGTTCCTCAATATTACGCCTGAAATTCAGCTTCCTATCTAGAAATACTCCAAGATACTTGGCTCCATCTGAGAAGGTGATTTCAGTACCGTCCAGAGAAATAGGATCAAAAGCAGGAATCTTATTTTTCCTTGTAAACAAAACAAGCTCTGTTTTACTGGGATTAACTCCTAGACCACAGTCTCTTGCCCATTTAGACAGATCTTTCAGAGAACCCTGAAGAATGTCCCGCAATGTTGGCAGATGCTTCCCCTTTACCGCTATCGCGACATCGTCAGCATATGCGATAACATGACAACCACGTGCTTCTAGAGATAGTAGAATTGAATTCAGTGCCAGGTTCCAAAGAAGCGGCGAAAGAACACCTCCTTGTGGTGTGCCCCTATTGACAAATCGAGATATGACGGACGCTCCCAATTCAGACGTTATACGTCTATTGGCAAGTAGGTTTTCCACCATTAAAACGATTTCACGCTTTACTCCCAGACCAGACAATGCCAATATTATCGATTCTGGAATGACATTATTAAAAGCCCCCTCAATATCAAGAAAGGCCACCATAGTGTACTCCTTTACCGAAAGCGATCTCTCGATGGTACCAACGAGCTCATGAAGAGCTGTTTCCGTTGATCGTCCCTTGCTGTATGCATGTTGCTTTGTCGAAAGCAACCTCGGGTCAATCACTCTACGCAAATATGAGTCTATCATTCGTTCCATTGTCTTTAACAAAAAAGAAGACAGACTAATTGGTCTGAAATCCTTCGGAGCTGTGTGGGAACTTTTTCCAGCCTTCGGGATAAACACGACTCTGGTATCCCTCCATTTTAAAGGAATATACGACCAGTTGATGCATGCTGTGTATAGATTATACAGCAACGGGGCTATATAGTCCAACACTTGCTGCAACTCAGCCGGGATTATACCATCAGGTCCCGGGGATTTATAGGGCCTGAAGCTTTTTATCGCCCAGATTAATGTTGGCATATTTATTATTTCCGAAGCAATTTCAGATGCTTGGGCGTCAGAACGTTCCAAAGCTTGAAACGGCGTCATGGAATTGCCCGGAAAATGCGTGTTTAAAAGGAGATCCAGCGACTCTCCACTGGAGGAAGACCACACCCCATTAGGATCTTTCAGGTATCCTAGGGTGCAAGGAGAAGAAGCCAGAACCTTGCGCAGCCTGGATGCCTCAGAAACGTCTTCTATGTTTCCACAGAAGTTTTTCCAAGAATCACATTTTGCATTTCTGATCATCTTTTTATAACTCTTAAGTTGCAGCCTGTATGCAGACCAGTCCTCGTCCGCTCTTGAAAATTTAGCCTTATTAAAGAGCTTTCTGCAGGAATCTCTGCTCGTCTGCAACTCATTTGACCACCAAGGTGGCTTTTTTTTCCCTCTAGGCTTTGCAGAAGGGCAAGACGCATCCAGGCACCTATTACAAACATTTGTTATATGGTCAACCAGACAGTCAATTTCCGCTAAACTATGCGGTTCAGATAGGGGTACTTCATCCAAAAGCAAAGAAAAAGTCTCCCTATATTTCACCCAGTTTGTTCTTCTCAGATTTCTAGAGACTGTCTCAACCGGGGCACGCTCCCTGAGTAAAAACTCAATGTAGCGATGATCTGAGAAAGAATGCTCTTCCAAAACTCTCCAGTCATCAATTCTGTTTTGGTGGATAGCAATTTTTTGTTTTTAATTTGTAAAGTAGTGTAATCTAATATTTCTATAGTACAATTAATGAGCGTATGATTGATATTTAATTGAAATAAATATTAATCATACGCCAAAGTGATTTTAAATAGCATTCCATACAAATCATGTTTGTTTGCAAATAAACATTTGAAATTTTATAAATAAAAAAAAACCTGTTAACATTCATAATAAAGTCATGATAACAATAATAACATGTCATAAATGAATAAAATATATATTATTATAAAAAAAATGTGTATTTTATATAAATATTTTTGCATTGTACACATAATAAACTTAATAAAGTATAAATTAAATAACAAAAAAAAAGTAAAAAAATTAAAAATACATCACATCAAAACATTCATTTAATTTGCATTCAATACATTTATCGCATACATATAAAGTATATGTAGGTATTTTTTTATTATTTATATTTGTATTTGTTATATTTATGCAGCCATTACAATAAACACAAATACATAGAAAAATATGCATAAGTATTATGTGGGTATGTAGTATTTAGGTAGTTGTATACTTAAGGTATGCATTTAGTTAGATAGATAGGTAGTAAGGTAGGTAAGTAGGCAGTATTTATTTTTATGTAGTTATTGTATAATTTATTGTTATAAAATTTATTTTGTGAAACTAACATTATTTTTATTTTTTGTTTGTATTTGCATCCTCAGACATTTAGCTGTTGTTGTTTTTGTGCACAGAAATCAAGTTTATATTATTTGGAATTTCCATTTTACTTGTTATTGTTATAGTTTTTTTTTTTTGTTATTTAATTTAAATGTTTTTGTTCTTAGAAAATACAACTCATTTGCTTAAAAGGTTTTAATTTGAATGCACAGTTGGAAATTATTGCTATAAAAAAAACGAAAAACAAAAGAAAAAAACTAAATATTTTCAAATTGTTTAAAAATTGTTTGTCGTTGCAGTGAATATCTATACGAGCATATGTTTATGAGGCATTCCACACCAAATTTCCTGCTATAGACAAAAATGTGTCTCATGAATTTCTAAATAGCTTGTATGGATAGAAGGGTGGTGAGTATTCCAACAAAGTGCTCAGATCAGCTAATAGATCAGCGCTAGATATTTTTTACACGCATTTGAAGTTGATGATTATAATAACAATCGTTAAATTATAATAATAATCGCTTCAAATCTGAATAAGGCGTATGATTAATATTTTACTTGGTCTTTAATAACAATCATACGCAACCGTGCACAGTTGTTTATTTTCCAACAAACCATTACAAACCAATACAAACCAATACAAGCATTTTAAAACCAAAATTATAAAAATCGGTCTATATCTTCTGATCGCGTGTCAAAATTGGGGTTTTTGAAAAAAAATATAAAAAAAGTTATTTAAAACAAAACTTTTGCATCGAATAAACTCATAAATGCTCAGATAAATATTTTTAAGTTTGTCGGATACAGATAACCCGCCGAAATGTGGAATTCAAAAAAAAAAACTCACATTTTAGCACGGAGCTCAAAACAACTTTTACAAAATTTTCAAAATCTGAAAATTTGTTAGTTTATATTCTTGATTTCCTCGAACAATTATAAAAAATTTTTTAGCAAAACAACTTTTATAAAATTTTTAAAATCTGAAAATTTGTTAGTTTATATTCTTGATTTCCTCGAAAAATTATAAAATTTGTGTCGAGTTCCCTTGAATCATTACACAGTGTTACAAAATCGAACTTTCCGAATTGGAATGGGATGAAACCAAAAGCAAATGAAAGTTGACATTTTATATATTATAGCAAAACCTTCAAGGCTTTTTTTTAGTTCAGCGCTAGATTTTTTTTACACGCATTTAAAGTTGGGGATTTAAAAACATTTAAAGTTTTTGTGTACTTCACCATTTACAGATGTAATTCGTAAAAGATCAATTGTAATTTGAAGATTCTACTTGTAATTTGAAAATTCCATTGTTAATTCGAAGATTCCATTTGTAATTCGAATACCCCAATTCGAAGATTCCATTTGTAATTCGTAAAACATCAATTGTAATTCGTAAAAGCTCAATTGTAATTCGTAAAAGATCAATTGTAATTCATAAAAGATCAATTGTATTTCGTAAAGATCAATTTTAATTCGAAGATTCCAATAGTAATTCGAAGATTCCAATTCGAACGAGTAGTACAAAAAAAATATTTTGCACGCCTTTAAAAACATTGTTTTTGTTGGTTTACTCGTTCGTTTTCGAATTACAATTAAAATCTTCGAATTACAAATGGAATCTTCGAACTAGAAGTAGAATTTTCGAATTACAATTGATCTTTTGCACATTACAATTGACCTTTTACGAATTTAAATTGACCTTTTTCGAATAACAATTGATCTTTTGGGAATTACAATTGATCTTTTACGAATTACAAATGGAGTCTTCGAATTACAATTGGAATCTTCAAATTACAATTGGAGTATTCGAATTACAAATGGAATCTTTGAATTACAAATAGAATCTTCGAATTACAATTGATCTTTTGCGAATTACATTTGTAAATTGTGTGAACATGTCCTACTTTAGGAGCCCCTGCTGGTTCCCCTATGGGACATGTGCGGTCCTGCGTCCAAACTTAAGCTCAAAATACATAAGCTACAACCGCTATGAATTTCGCTGCAATTGGTCCAGTACCTACTTACTGAATATCAAAATTATTAAAAATAAACCTATGTACACCGTTGCGCTTGATTGTTATTTAAAGGCACCTCCAAAATAAAGCATACGCCACTTATACAGTTTTCAAGCAATTACAATGTAAGTACGCCCAATTGACACACCAAAACGCCTAGACACGTCAAATTAATTTTGGGTCGTAGGTTGGCATTCTCCATTTTGACAGATATTACGAGATATTTAATTTTAAAGTTTGTGATTTAAAATGATTTTTTTTAAGTAATTTAAAAATATAATAAAAACTCGCTTGAAAATCGCAAGACTTTTAAACGAAATATCTCTTGCTTTTGATCTGGCCTGGCAAAACGGAGATTGCAATGAGATTTTACGACCCAAAATTAAAATTCTGATAAATTTTTATTAAACAATAAATCAGAATTTGAACATAATGGTTGGCACGCCATGAATAATGAATATGATGAATAACCCTAATGTGGTATTATTAAACTCACAACAACAAATAACATATTGTTGTAGTCCAATGGACTATCATATGAGTCATTCCACACCAACTGTTCCACTACAGAAAAACCATAATGGTTTCAATGAGCTATCATTTGCAAAGTATTCGGCCTATTTAATAACTATTAAATAACAAAAATAAAATTTAAGATTTTTCAAAAAGTGGGCCTTGGAGGCATGGTCAAAACTTGAAAATTTCAGCATTTTTTGCATAAGTATCTTTATTTCAATATTTATGCCAATGAAATGAAATACAGTGATGTCTTTAAAATAAAAGTTTTTTATAGATTTTTGTATGGGCTATTGATTAAAAAAATAAAAATTTGAATATTTAAAATTTAAATTTAAACTTTTTATATCAAAAAACTTGCCACAATTTTATTTTTTTTTACATGTTCAAAAAATAGTTAAGGTGTATATCTATCTGTTCTGAAATTTTCAGAGAGGCTTTTTGCCTTGTTTTCGAGAAAAAAAATGTTTAACATTGCACTATGCTTATAATTTACAATAATTGGGTATATTACGTATGCGAATGAGTAATATTAACTCTTAAAAAACATTTAAAATATAGATGAAATCGTGGGTAAGTTTTTTTTTACCATCACGAACTCTCACCAAGGAAATTATTTTAATCACGCATGATCATTAATTTTGCTCACGCTCACGTGAGTATCGTGCCCGTGACAATATTTTTTCTACTCACATGAGCGTACGTGAACGTGAGGAAAATGAAAAATCCTTCGTGACCGTACGTGATCGTCAAGAAAAAACTCACCCACGAAAACATCTCTATTTTAAATGTTTTTTAAGAGTTAATATTACTCATTCGCATACGTAATATACCCCATTATTGTAAATTATAAGCATAGTGCAATGTTCAACATTTTTTTTTTCTCGAAAACAAGGCAAACAAGGAAAAAAACATCTCTGAAAATTTCAGAACGGATATATATGGGGCATTCCAAGCCAAATCACTCACTTTTAGACCCGACCCCATTCGATTTATTTTATTTTCGGATATGTTTTAGTCCTTATTAAATGTAACTTGGACACCAATTTTCAGCCTTTTATTCCAAGATGGTGTTTAGTAATCAATTTTTCAAAATGGCGATTTTCTCCAAAAAATTAAAAAATTGAAAATTTTAATTAATTTTGACCATTAAAAAATATAGATATTTTAAAAAAAGTTGGACAACGTTTTGTTGGTATTTAAATGTAGTTTTAGAAAAAAAATATGAAAAAATTATTCGAAGTAATTATCACTTATTTTTTAACGTTTAAAAATTAAAATCGACTTTTTGAAAAAGTCCGAAACCTTCGATTTTTTTGTAAAAAACTATAAAAATTCTACTTTAAATTACGCAACTTTTAAGCCATAACTCAAGATGTGATCACAATTCTTTCTATTTTTTTTTTTAATTTTTAAAATTGCACCTTTTATGTTTTGGCTCTGATTTATTTTATATGGAGTTCCAAAAAAAAAAAAAAATGATGGATACTGACCCTAACTTACCCTAAATATATTAATTTGGAGGTAAATATACGTCTCTCAAAAATTTAGGACGATCGGACATGTGTAAGGCGTTTAGCATGGTCCTTGAAGTTTAAAAAACGGATTACAAGGAAAAATATGAATTTGTTTCTGTTTTCGCAATTTTTTTGGTACTTTAAGTTAAGTTTTAATTCAAGTGATTACAGAATTATGATGTGGAGTAAAATGCCTTTCTAATAAGGTACTAAAAACTGAAATCCGTTGAAAATCAGCCAAGTTATTACAACTTCCCCAGGCATCTAAAAGAAATTTTTTTTTAAAATAGAGATTTCAAAAGGGTGTTGAAAATGCAGGCATTTTTAGCACTAATTTAAAAAATGTTAGCAAAACACAATATGAAAAATACTTGTCATCTAATTACATTTGAACTTGAAGAATAAAAAAATGTTATTACAGTAGAAAATTTCAATGAATTTCCAAAATCGTATTATATTGCTTAATCAAGTGGTCTGCCACACGTTAGATGCCTGGGGAAGTTGTAATAACTTGGCTGATTTTCAACCGATTTTAGTTTTTGGTACCTTATTAGAGAGGCATTTTACTCCGTATTATAATTCTGTAACCACTTGAATTAAAACTTAACTTAAAATACCAAAAAAATTGAGAAAACAGAAAAAAATTCATGTTTTTCCTTGTAATCCGTTTTCTAAACTTCAAGGCCCATGCGGAATACCTTATCCATGTCCGATCGTTCTTAATTTTTGTGAGGCGTATTTTTGCCTCGAAATGAATATATCTAGGGTAAGTTAGGGTCAGTATTTACCAATTTAGTTTTTTTGGAGCACCATATAAAATAAATCAGAGTCAAAAAATAAAAGGTGCAATTTTCAAAATTTGAAAAAAAATAGATCAAATTGCGATCACATCTCGAATTATGGCTTAAAAGTTGCGTAATTAAGAGTAAAACTTTTAGACGTTTGTAAAAAAAAATCGAAGGTTTCGGACTTTTTCAAAAAGTCGATTTTAATTTTTAAACGTTAAAAAATAAGTGATAATAACTTCGAATAATTTTTTTAATATTTTTTTCTAAAACTACATTTAAATACCAACAAAACGTTGTCCAACTTTTTTTAAGATATCTTTATTTTTAACTGGTCAATATTAATTGGAAATTTTAATTTTTCCATTTTTTTGAAAAAATCGCCATTTTGAAAAATTGATTACTCAACACCATCTTGGAATAAAAGGCTGAAGATTGGTGTCCAAGTTACATTTAATAAGAACTAAAACATATCCAAAAATAAAATAAATCGAAAGGGGTCGGGTCTAAAAGTGAGTGATTTGGCCTGGAATGCCCCATATACACCTTAACTAATTTTTAAACATTTAAAAAAGAAATAAAATTGTGGCATGTTTTTTGATAAATAAAGTTTAAGTTTAAATTTAAGAAATTCAGAATTTCTTCTGAAAATTTTTCAATTTTTATTTTTTTAATCGATAGCCCATACAAAAATCTATAAAAAAACTTTTATCTTAAATGCTTCACTGTGTTTCACTAATTTTGCATAAATATTTAAATAAAGGTACTAATTGTAAGGCAAAAAATTCAGATATTTTCAATATCCATGCCTACAAAGCCCACTTTTTGAAAAAAACTGAAATTTTATTTGTGTTATTTAATAGTGACCTAAGGGCGAATACTCTGCAATTGATTTCATATTTACTCGACATCACTTCTTTTTTGCTGAACATTTGGTGTGGAATGCCTCATATGTAAAAATGTTTTAAATATTTTTGTTTGTTATTGACAATCGTTGCCTTACTAGTATAGTACAATTTCTTTGTCTTTCTAATTCCCATTGTGGATAGAGTCGAATATGTATTAATATTTTAGCTTGTGCACAAACGATTTGTCATTAGACTCGTTTGCTACTTTGTAGTAAATCGTTTCTATTTTTGCTAAATAATCTTGACAATGGAATCTGAAAAATTCCGAAACACGTGTCGATTAATTCTTGCAAAAGTTACCAACATAAATAAATTTAAAACAAAAAAAAAAAATAATTTTCTTGAAAATTATGCTATGAGAATATCATGGTTTTAATTAGTAAAGAAAATAATGACCTCGACCCAGAATAAACATCCTCAAAATAAAAAAAATAAAAAAAAAAAAACAAAATAAAGTTTACATGTCTCGGCTTTTTGGAGCGTCATTCCAAAAGTTTAAATTATACATATGAAGAGCTTACTGCAAGAACTTGATAAGCAACATTTAATTTTTTCGTGTTTTTCGCCTTCTGCTGATGTTCCATTGACAGATTTTTGGCAGAATTCTTGATTTAACCCTTCGTACAAGTATAATGAGAATAAAAGTTCTGCAAAAGTTATACTTTCTACATTATTTTAAAAGTTTTAAGGCAAAAAGCACCATAAAATGAAATGTTGCTTATCGAATTTTTGCAATAAGCCCTTCATATAATGTTAGTATAATTATAATAAGAGTTTACCAACATAAAATGTGTGTACAAAAAAAATCTAGTGCTGGAATAAATGGGATTTTACGACCCAAAATTAAGTTTACGTGTCTCGGCTTTTTGGAGCGTCATTCCAAAAGTTAAAATTATGCATATAGTGTTATTATAATTATAATAAGAGTTCACCAACTTCAAATGCGTGTAAAAAAAAATGTAGCGCTGGAATAAAAAAAACTAACTTGTATAACGTTGTTATTTAATATGTCAAAATATTTGCTTTTGGTTTAACACCATTCCGATTTTTGTTGTTGCACTATGTTATTTACTAAATTAAAAAGGTAATGCACTACAATCTCAAAAATTTACATAGTGTTTTATTTTTTGTATATGCTATCGACTTAACATTTCTATTTTAAAAAATTTTCAAAAACCGTTCTGAAATTTTCCATTTTTTTTAAATTTATTAAAAATCCGGATACTTTTTTTTGTCAAAAATCCGGGTAAATTTTTATTTTTTTAAGTTTAGATGTTTGTCTAACCACACAAAAAAAATCAAAAGTGATTTTTTGTTGAGAAAATTGCATTTGAATATTGAATTTCATAACAATTTTGTATTTTTTTTTTTTTGTATTTTCTTGTTTCGACATAGCGTATGAGTAACATTTTCTTATAAATTTGTTACTCATGCGTTATGTTGAAACAAGAAAATGTAAGCAAATTACAAAATTGTTATAAATTTAATATTCAAATGCGATTTGATCGAAAAAAATGCATTTCCTGATTGTCTTGTGTTGATAAAACAACATCTAAACATTAAAAAAATAATAAAAAAGGGCCGGACTTTTGATAATTGGAATTTTTAAATAATGGAAAATTTCAGAATGAAAAATTTCCAAATTTTTAAACGATAGCTCATAAAAAATATAAAATAAACGTTAGTGTTTGGGATTGTGGTGTATTCCGTTATAATTTGATAAATATTTAATCAAGGCAACTAGACATAAATTTTACCATTTTTTTTAATATTTAGCCGCACCTCCTAAGCCCAGGTTTTGAAAAATTAAAAAAAAAAAAAGTTTTCTTACTTCCGTATAGGGTTATCAATACAACCTATTCAGAAATTCCTAGAACACAATTTATTTTTCGCTTGATATTTAGTATGGAATGCCTCATATATGAATATAATATATAACATCAGTAATTATTAGCCAAAAGTTTAAATTTGAACATGTGTGTTTATAGATTTGTTTATTTATTTAATTTTTATGTATTTTTTTTTTTTAATTAAAGTTTTTATTGTTTAAGTAGAATATTGTTTTTTTTTTTTTTTTTGTTAAGTTTTTAGTTGTTATGTGGAAATACATATGTATGCGAACACAAAATCACCACACTAATTATAATGCATGTTTTTGATTCACTTTGAATTTAATTATATAGTGGATTTTAAATCTCAGTTATAATAGTGGTTTTAAGTATTTTGTTTTTATTTTGTATTTATAGTTTGAAAACCAGTTAAGAAAACTTTTTAATTATTGATTTTTCATAGTTATCATAAGCAAGTGTACACTAGAGCGGCATTTTTTTTTAAGACAAAAAAAAAGTATTTATTTCGAATCTGACTTTTCCGAAAAATTTTCAAAGGTCTAGGTCTAAAACTTATGTACGGCGATTAAAGTTTTGGATTTTTGAAAATTAAAAAAAATGTTTTGCAATACATTATATTTATAAATTTTGATGCAATGAACACGATCATTGGTCCAAATGCAGGACGTTGAACTTCCTGTAGCAAAAAAATGTTGCCTTTGTTAAACAAACACACAAAAAATCATGGTAAAAAAAATTTTGTTTTTCAGACGTTGGTTTAAATCTTCAGGGTGGGGACATAAAGGTGAAAAACCTGGTTCGATTTTGCTCATTTACGAACTTTACCAGCTCAGGAACATAAGACATACATATTCGCGCCAAATTTCTGGAGTCTACCTATTTTATTTTGGACTGCATCGTGTTAACTACAGACAGACCGAAAGACGATCGGACATGGCTAGAATGTCCATAAAGTACACTCAAAATAATACATTAGTAGATTTACTAATTTTTTTTTGCTAATGCTAGTAAGCAAATGAGATTAGCATGTTAGCAAAAATATCTTGTAAACTTCATTTAGCGCATTAGCAATTTTTAACAAAATTTAAACTAATTTTTTTTTGCTAAATTTAACATTGAGTTGACCAAATTTTTACAAGCTTTTTTGCTTATATTAGCAAAAGTAAATTGTAATTTTTCTTTTTTTTTAAGAAATGTTAAAATGGCGCTATCTCGAAAACTAAGCCAGATAGAGAATAATGGAGGCCATTCTTGGTTCTCGGGCTCCAAGTATCGCCAGTCCTCTTCACATGTGTGAACCCTAATGGGTCCTAACTTTGGATCCAAAAAAGTTAACATTCCCGAAAATTTTAAAATTCTCATATCTCATATTTTGAGGATGTTTATTCTGGCTCGAGGTCATTATTTTCTTTACTAATTAAAACCATGATATTCTAATAGCATAATTTTCAAGAAAATTATTCTTTTATTTTAAATTTATTTATGTTGGTCATTTTTGCAAGACTAAATCGACACGTGTTTCGGAATTTGTCAGATTCCATTGTCAAGATTATTTAGCAAAAATAGAAAAGATTTACTACAAAGTAGCAAACAAGTCTAATGACAAATCGTTTGCGCACAAACTAAAGTATTAATACATATTCGACTCTATCCACAATGTGAATTAGAAAGACGAAATAATTGTACTATACTAGTAAAGCAACGATTGTCAGTAACCAACAAAAATATTTAAAACATTTTTACATATGATATTCTCATATCTCGGTTAATATTGCCGACACAACAAAAAGTCCAAAAGCATTTTTGTAGCCCTCAACACGTAGAACATGACCGCAAATAACCAAAAGCTCTCCGAGAAATATTTTTGAAGTTATCAAGTTTTTTTAATTCTCAAAACCCCAGTGGTCCCCTAAAATCACGTATCTCAAAAACTAAGCAAGGTATAGCGAAACGGACACAAATTTTGGATCAAAAAAATCTATGACGATTTTTAAGGAACCCAACTAGGTCTAGGCACATCGGGATCTGGACATATCGGGTCCGAACCCAATGGTGTCCTCAAATGTGTATGAACTAAGTTAAAATAAAACAAATTTCAGTTAACTAATTTTTAGAAAAACATTTTTCGATTAGAGTTTTATTCTAGTTCGAGGCCCAAAAATATTTCTATTTATGATATTGTCATAATAGAGTATTTTTAATTTATTGCTTTAAAAAGTTACTATCTCATAGTATGTCTGTACTGATCAGTTTCATCCCCACTAAAGGAATCTTCAGCAGACTTTAGAGAATCATCGTTGGTCAATCAAACATCAAACCAGACATAATATTTGATATATTTCCCAAGTTATATGAGAAGTACTATTATGAAGGTCCGAAATCTGTTTTCCAACAAAAATAACTCTTTTAAAGCAAAAATTGTATATATTAAATCACCGTCGGTAACTATTAATATATGTGTTGCTGTTATTTTACAATAACAACAGTGCCTAACCAAACAATAGTGTTGGTAGGATAAGTCGTACTAAACTTTGTGTTAAATGTTGTTTTTTTATTTTTAGTACCAAAAGGTACATAAAAATAAAATGTATTTATTCGGCCTTTATATATGTGTATATATTCGATTAGAGTTTTATTCTAGTTCGAGGCCCAAAAATATTTCTATTTATGATATTGTCATAATAGAGTATTTTTAATTTATTGCTTTAAAAAGTTACTATCTCATAGTATGTCTGTACTGATCAGTTTCATCCCCACTAAAGGAATCTTCAGCAGACTTTAGAGAATCATCGTTGGTCAATCAAACATCAAACCAGACATAATATTTGATATATTTCCCAAGTTATATGAGAAGTACTATTATGAAGGTCCGAAATCTGTTTTCCAACAAAAATAACTCTTTTAAAGCAAAAATTGTATATATTAAATCACCGTCGGTAACTATTAATATATGTGTTGCTGTTATTTTACAATAACAACAGTGCCTAACCAAACAATAGTGTTGGTAGGATAAGTCGTACTAAACTTTGTGTTAAATGTTGTTTTTTTATTTTTAGTACCAAAAGGTACATAAAAATAAAATGTATTTATTCGGCCTTTATATATGTGTATATATTCGATTAGAGTTTTATTCTAGTTCGAGGCCCAAAAATATTTCTATTTATGATATTGTCATAATAGAGTATTTTTAATTTATTGCTTTAAAAAGTTACTATCTCATAGTATGTCTGTACTGATCAGTTTCATCCCCACTAAAGGAATCTTCAGCAGACTTTAGAGAATCATCGTTGGTCAATCAAACATCAAACCAGACATAATATTTGATATATTTCCCAAGTTATATGAGAAGTACTATTATGAAGGTCCGAAATCTGTTTTCCAACAAAAATAACTCTTTTAAAGCAAAAATTGTATATATTAAATCACCGTCGGTAACTATTAATATATGTGTTGCTGTTATTTTACAATAACAACAGTGCCTAACCAAACAATAGTGTTGGTAGGATAAGTCGTACTAAACTTTGTGTTAAATGTTGTTTTTTTATTTTTAGTACCAAAAGGTACATAAAAATAAAATGTATTTATTCGGCCTTTATATATGTGTATATATTCGATTAGAGTTTTATTCTAGTTCGAGGCCCAAAAATATTTCTATTTATGATATTGTCATAATAGAGTATTTTTAATTTATTGCTTTAAAAAGTTACTATCTCATAGTATGTCTGTACTGATCAGTTTCATCCCCACTAAAGGAATCTTCAGCAGACTTTAGAGAATCATCGTTGGTCAATCAAACATCAAACCAGACATAATATTTGATATATTTCCCAAGTTATATGAGAAGTACTATTATGAAGGTCCGAAATCTGTTTTCCAACAAAAATAACTCTTTTAAAGCAAAAATTGTATATATTAAATCACCGTCGGTAACTATTAATATATGTGTTGCTGTTATTTTACAATAACAACAGTGCCTAACCAAACAATAGTGTTGGTAGGATAAGTCGTACTAAACTTTGTGTTAAATGTTGTTTTTTTATTTTTAGTACCAAAAGGTACATAAAAATAAAATGTATTTATTCGGCCTTTATATATGTGTATATATTCGATTAGAGTTTTATTCTAGTTCACCTAGAACCTTCATAATAGTACTTCTCATATAACTTGGGAAATATATCAAATATTATGTCTGGTTTGATGTTTGATTGACCAACGATGATTCTCTAAAGTCTGCTGAAGATTCCTTTAGTGGGGATGAAACTGATCAGTACAGACATACTATGAGATAGTAACTTTTTAAAGCAATAAATTAAAAATACTCTATTATGACAATATCATAAATAGAAATATGTTTGGGCCTCGAACTAGAATAAAACTCTAATCGAATATATACACATATATAAAGGCCGAATAAATACATTTTATTTTTATGTACCTTTTGGTACTAAAAATAAAAAAACAACATTTAACACAAAGTTTAGTACGACTTATCCTACCAACACTATTGTTTGGTTAGGCACTGTTGTTATTGTAAAATAACAGCAACACATATATTAATAGTTACCGACGGTGATTTAATATATACAATTTTTGCTTTAAAAGAGTTATTTTTGTTGGAAAACAGATTTCGGACCTTCATAATAGTACTTCTCATATAACTTGGGAAATATATCAAATATTATGTCTGGTTTGATGTTTGATTGACCAACGATGATTCTCTAAAGTCTGCTGAAGATTCCTTTAGTGGGGATGAAACTGATCAGTACAGACATACTATGAGATAGTAACTTTTTAAAGCAATAAATTAAAAATACTCTATTATGACAATATCATAAATAGAAATATTTTTGGGCCTCGAACTAGAATAAAACTCTAATCGAATATATACACATATATAAAGGCCGAATAAATACATTTTATTTTTATGTACCTTTTGGTACTAAAAATAAAAAAACAACATTTAACACAAAGTTTAGTACGACTTATCCTACCAACACTATTGTTTGGTTAGGCACTGTTGTTATTGTAAAATAACAGCAACACATATATTAATAGTTACCGACGGTGATTTAATATATACAATTTTTGCTTTAAAAGAGTTATTTTTGTTGGAAAACAGATTTCGGACCTTCATAATAGTACTTCTCATATAACTTGGGAAATATATCAAATATTATGTCTGGTTTGATGTTTGATTGACCAACGATGATTCTCTAAAGTCTGCTGAAGATTCCTTTAGTGGGGATGAAACTGATCAGTACAGACATACTATGAGATAGTAACTTTTTAAAGCAATAAATTAAAAATACTCTATTATGACAATATCATAAATAGAAATATTTTTGGGCCTCGAACTAGAATAAAACTCTAATCGAATATATACACATATATAAAGGCCGAATAAATACATTTTATTTTTATGTACCTTTTGGTACTAAAAATAAAAAAACAACATTTAACACAAAGTTTAGTACGACTTATCCTACCAACACTATTGTTTGGTTAGGCACTGTTGTTATTGTAAAATAACAGCAACACATATATTAATAGTTACCGACGGTGATTTAATATATACAATTTTTGCTTTAAAAGAGTTATTTTTGTTGGAAAACAGATTTCGGACCTTCATAATAGTACTTCTCATATAACTTGGGAAATATATCAAATATTATGTCTGGTTTGATGTTTGATTGACCAACGATGATTCTCTAAAGTCTGCTGAAGATTCCTTTAGTGGGGATGAAACTGATCAGTACAGACATACTATGAGATAGTAACTTTTTAAAGCAATAAATTAAAAATACTCTATTATGACAATATCATAAATAGAAATATTTTTGGGCCTCGAACTAGAATAAAACTCTAATCGAATATATACACATATATAAAGGCCGAATAAATACATTTTATTTTTATGTACCTTTTGGTACTAAAAATAAAAAAACAACATGAAAAACATTTTTGCTAACTTTTTCAAAAACATTTTGGGTGTAAAATCAGCAAATTTTCTTGTAGGTTTACAAGCTTTTTTTGCTAACATTACAGTTTTTTTTTTTTTTTGAGTGTATATACATATATTTAAATCATAAACATATATGAGCAAATCTATGGGAAATTTAACTGAAGGATAACCGATTTTGTTTCTTTTTGGTTATTTGATAAAGCTTCGTAAATGATTAAAAACTAAATTTTTCTTTTTTTATCAATACTTTGAAAGATATGGGCGTGTAAAAAAGCGAATTTTTAGCAATATTAACTTTAAGACAGTTTTTTTTAAATTTTTGTGCTCGGAAACCGTAAGTCGTAAGAAAAAATTTATAAAAACAATATTGTATATAAGGGCGGAGTAATTTTTTTTCGACAAAATCGTCTAGCATATTCGGATTCTGCATAAAATTCTAAGAAAAAATGCCGAACAAACCATGTCTCAAAAATCAGTTTTGACCCCCCCAATTTTCAAAAATAGTTTTGCACGATATACGACTTTTTTAGCTGGGCTTATTATTTGGAATGTATTGTTTTACTAATAAATTTTGCTTTTATTTTGTATTGAGGTATTTTTGGGTACGGGGAATCCATATTTGATATTTATTTTGCTCTAAACCACCGCTAGAGTGCGCTAAAAAAACAAAAATCTGGACTTGGGTCTTCAGATTTTTTTTTTTTATTTTTAAGCCAGATACTCTATGGAGCCATTTAGACATTCCCATTTACAGCTTAATTAAATTCCAAAAACTCGCGATTTTATTCGCGATTTTAATTTTTTAAAAATCCACAAAAAATTAAAAAGTGGTAAACTACACCATTATCTTTTTGCCACAATTTTTTAAAAAATTTTCGTTTAAAGTAGATGATTTTAGCTTTCAATTTCAATTTTGATTATCAAAATCCGATTTTTACTTAAGGAGTTATAGATCTTCAAAGTACGTAGATAAACGATTTGAAAATCCTAAAATCATTTGTTAACAAAATTCTAAAAAAACAAGTAGAAAGTTAAATTCGACTTTGCCGAATCTATGAATACCCTCCACAATGCATTTTTTTTAAAGGGTAGTACATTTTTTAACGTGAAAAAAATTAAAAATTTTGATTAGAAATATTTTATTTTGAGTAAAAAACTCTTTTTTTGCCTTTAAAAAAAAAAGAAAAATTACTAACTTTTTTTTTGAGTTCAAATTTTTTTCGAGTATAATGTTTTTTTTACTGTAAAAATATTTCTGAATGAATGCACGTACGTATGTACACAAAATATTGTAATTTTTGTAAAAAACTAAATTTTTTTTGTGTAATTTTTTTTTTTTGAGTGTAAATTTTTTTTTAATGTAATATATTTTATTTTGAGTAAAAAACTCTTTTTTTGTCTTTTTTTTTTTAAAAAAAGAAAAATTACTATTTTTTTTTTTTGAGTGTAAATTTTTTTTCGAGTGTAATGTTTTTTTTACTGTAAAAATATTTCTGAGTGAATGCACGTACGAATGTACACAAAATGTTGCCATTTTTGTAAAAAAAAAACTAATTTTTTTTTGTTTAATTTTTTTTTTGAGTGTAAAATTTTTTTTGAGTGTAAAATTTTTTTTGAGTGTAAAATTTTTTCTGGGTGTAAAATTTTTTTGGATTGTAATTTTTAAGTTACCAATACTTTTAGAACTAAACAAACTTAAAAAGCATTGCTTTAAAATTAAACAAGTTTGAAAAGAATTGTTTAGTTATCACCAAGGAAACCAAAAATATGCAGTATCATGTTTTTTCCTGTGCATTTTATTGATAAATGGGTAAGGTATTTATCCGTTTCAGAAGTTTTTAAGAAATCTGGCATCGATTTGTTAGAGCATATTTTGGCATATTTTAGCCTTAAGAGCATATTTTTGCATATTTTAGGTTTAAGAACATATTTTAGCATAAGAGCATATTTTTAGAGCATATTTTCAATTTTTAGAGCATTTTTCCACTTTTTAGAGCATTTTTTTACATTTTTAGAGCATATTTTTTTTCTAATTTTTAGAGCATTCTTTTTCAATTTTTTTATGACAACATTTATTTTTAAATTTTTTTATCCAACAAGGATGTTTTTTTCAACAATTACGGAATTGCGACGATTGATTCCCCTTTGGCCTGTTCTTGCTTCATGTCGGTATATGAAACTATGTTTTCTTTAGATTCAGCTACTTGGTAGAAAATATAGAGGCAAATTTTTTTGTAGAACATATTTAACCCTCTAACTACCGCACATAACGGTTTTTGGAGGGTCTATTCTCCTACAAGTTATAAAAAAACACCTCAAAAAAGCGGATATGATTTTTTTAAGAGCATATTTTTATTGTTTTTAGAGCATATTTTCCGTTTTTAAGGGCATTTTTTAAGCGCATAAAACGTGTTTTTTAGAGCATATTTTTGGTTTCCCTGGTTATCACCAATGCTTTTCAAACTTGTTAAAACACGTGGCATTTTAAATGAAACTAATTTGAAATTCAGGGTTTTGCTTATAACTTTTTACCCTCCACTCTAGTGATAGAGGGTATATATAAGTTTGTCATTCCGTTTGTAACACCTCGAAATATTGGTCTAGGACCCCATAAAGTATATATATATTCATGATCCTCGATCGATTCTAAGACGATCTAGCGATGTCCGTCCGTCCGTCTGTCCGTCTGTCCGTCTGTCTGTCTGTCTGTCTGACTGTTGAAAACACGCTAACTTTTGAAAGACTTTACGGAGGGTCCTGAAGTTTGGCATATATGTTGGGCATTTACCTGGTCAGGTTGGTATTGCAATCCAGCAAAATCGGTCCAGTGCACATTGGTTCCAAATCAAAATCTAGCTGGACAAAAGTCCAAAAATTAGTGTCCTTAAAATTGGGAATTAATAGTGCTAGGGGCAAGCTAAGGGTGTGTTCTGATCAAACTACTAACCATTTTTTGGAATTAGGTCTTTAACTTTGTTAAATATGCGAATGAAATAACATTTTTGGTATCCAATATTTAAAAAAAAAATAATATATATATAAGTGTTTAACTAATAACATCATATTATCCATGTTACATCAATGGTTTCAAAACGGTTTATGTACAAGAAAGCTACAGATTTATACTTATTCTGGACATTAATAAGAAATTTATTATCGATCTTCTTCTTACATTTTGTGTACTTTGAAGTATGGTCAATAAAAACAATATTTTTGAGGACTTATGAAACTTCCGCAGCTTGCCAAAACCGAATCCAGGCATATCATGTCGAATTACTACATACAACTTATAGGTAATTTATTACTGAACGTTGTCATGCAGACATTTCTTGCAGGTTTTTGCAGGTTCAAAATTAATCACAGTTTATATGAAAATAGAATTTCGCCTAAAATTTTTTTTCTAAATAAAGAATCGAATTTTTGTAAGTTTTTGATAACTTTTAAGTATTATAATTATGCTTAGCTTAAATAAAGCATTAAATGTGATGTTTCCTATTAAACCGCGGCCAATTACACAATTCGACTAAATTCAAAAATGTCCGTCCGTCTGTAGAGGACGCGATACAGTCCAAAATAAAAGAGCTAGACTTCCGAAGTTTGGCACGAATATGTCTTATATTCCTAGGCAGGTTAAGTTCGGAAATGGATAAAATCGGACCAAGGGGAAAAAAGTTCCCCCTTGAAGAACTAAACCAACCAAATAAAAATCGCATTTTTGCAGGGTTTTTTGTACTTTTGCTAAGCAAATGCAACATTCTTCTCTCAAATGAAGTTCGAAATCGCAAGGTTTTAGTTGCTCCCTAACGTCTCCCACCAACCCCCGCCCCCCACCCCCAAAAAAAAACGCCCCTGGATTATTTTTATTGTTTTTTTTTTTTTACATTTTGGAGGGTATAAACGATTCGGCACAGCCGAATGTAACACTCTCACTGGTTTTTTATTTTTTTTTTACATTTTGGAGGGCATAAAAGATTCGGCATAGCCGAATTTAACACTCTCACTTGTTTTTTCAATTACACTTCTCGACAAAAAAAAAATTTTTTTTAGAGATTACAAAACTTTAAAAAAATAAGTTTTTGCATTTCATATTTCTGTTCTGCATAAAAACCATTTTTGTCATTAATGAATTACTGAAATTAGAATAAAAATAAAAAGTTGTCGATTAGTGTAATCGACTTAGAAAAATTTAAACATGTTTTTTTAACTCAGCGACCCCATAAACATATAAAACAGTGATAAAATAATTTTGTCCAGCTAGATTTGGACTTGGAACCACTGTGCAGTGGTTCAAAAGTTATAAGCAAATGAGTGAATTTCGGCAAGGGTTTTTCTGGAATTTACGAGATAAAACACATGGTAACTTTCGAACGGCAATTCTGAGGGTCCTGAAGTATGGCATATATATTTGCCGTTCCTTTTGGCTGATCTGTATTAAATTTCAGTCAAATCGGTTCAGTGGTTCAAAAGTTATTAGCAAAACCGTAAATTTCAGATTCGCCTCACCTTAAACTCACGTGTTGAAAACCCGTTAAACATGGGTAATTCCAAAAATTTTCGCCCCACTGTTCGGAAACATGCCTTTGGACGCCACTGAGAATTTGGCTCATAGATATCCACGTTTATATGAGATATGTTGCATTTTTGGATTTTCAAAATTTGCTGTAGTTTTCAAATTATCGCGGGTTAAAGTTCGACTTTTTTAGCAAAAGTCAGAAAAATACATGACGTTTAACGTGCTCTAACTTTTTAACTAGTAATCCGATTATCACAAGTAATGGCTCATATGAAAGCTTAATTCTTCTTCTTTTAGGAAATATTTTCAAAAGCATACGGTTTTTTTCAGAAGTGTTGCAAAAATTCAAAAACATTTTTTTTTAAGAATATTTAAAAAAACACATCTTCGATTTTTTTAAAAAAAAGTTTGGTGATAAACAATACTGTTTTGTACAACATATCCAAAATTCAGAGTGGGATCCCAATGGGATCAAAAAATATTCTGGTTTTAGTACGAAGTTCTTAAATTTTACCTTAGAAAATTTAAATTTTATGTTTCTTCAATATAAAAATTTAAATTTTCAAAGAAAATTATACTATTAAAATTTTGAAAAACATTCAAAACATTAGAAATTTAAATTTTCTAAGGGAAAAATATGAGAACCTCGTACTTAAAACAGAATAGTTTTTGATACCATGGAGATCCCACTGAATTTGAATATGAATTTTGAATATGTTATACAAAACATTGTTATTTTTCACCAGAATTTTTTTAAAAAAAATCGAAAATGTGTTTTTTTAAATATTCGAAAAGAAAAAATGTTTTTGCATTTTTGCATCATTTCTGTAAAAAAAACTGTGTTATTTTAAAAATATTTTCTAAAAGAAGAACCCCAGCTTTCATATGAGCCTAAATTTGTGAAAATCGGGTCATTGGTTAAGAAGTTACATCTCTTTAAACGTGATGTATTTTTCTTACTTTTGCTTAAAAAGTCAATCTTTGACCAGCCATAATTCGTTAAATACACCAAATGTAAAAAAACGATATATGGTACATATATCATATTTATGAGGGCTATCTATGTGCCAAGGTTCAAATTAATCTGAGACACCATTTCCAAAAATGTCTAAAATTTTAGCTAAATTTTTTGGAATGGCCCACATGTTTTAAAAACATTGGTAAGTCACAAAAATGTTTTACAACGCATTTTTGTCACTAAAAAATATTTTTACACTAAAAGAAGAAAAAAATACACTCGAAAAAAATTTTACACTCAAAAAAAATTTTACACTAAAAAAAAAAATTTGTAAATTTTTTTTTTTTTTTTTTTCAAAAAATAGTTAAAAAAAAAAGTTTTTTTACACAAAATAAAATATTTCTAAACAAAAATGTTATTTTTTCACCCTAGAAAATTTACTATAACTTAAAAAGGGCATTGTGGAGGGTATTCATAGATTCGGCCAAGTCGAATTTAACTTTTCTGTTTTCTGTTTTTTTGTAAAAATGTCATACTTTTATATGTTAATTAAAAAAAATCAAAAGAGGCGAAAGTTGACGAAAATGCACTAAAAAAATGCATTTGCATTTAAAATGCATTTGTTAATAACACAATTTTTTTTTAACTTTCAAGTTTAATGTAGAGGACTTAAGCTTCTAATTTCAATTTTGATTTTAAAAATCGGATATTTACTTAAGAAGTTATCGCTCATCAAACTACACTACTTTTTCATATTTTGTGATTTAAAAAAAATTAAAATCGCGAATAAAATCGCGAGATTTTGGATATTAATAAAACTGTAAATGGGAATATCTTAATGGCTCCATAGTGTATCTATGTACACAATCAAAAGATCCCAGGTCAAAAAATACCTACACTTTTTTCTCGTGCTGATTGATGGGAAAGGTACACAACTATTTTTGAAAATTGGGGGGTTCAAAACTGATTTTTGAGACATGGTTTGTTCGGAATTTTTTCTTAGAATTTTATGCGGAATCCAAATATCCTAGACGATTTTGTCGAAAATTTTGCTCCGAACAATTCACTCCGCTCTATTGTATATAAAATTATGAAGATTTAAAATTTAGAAACAAAGTTTTTTTTGGTTTAAATTTCAACAAAAAATGTTTTAAACCATATTTGAATGTCCTTTTTTCTTGGGAAGGACACCTTAAAATTTCCAAAATCAAAATTTTTTATAAAAGTTTGCAATGTACTTTTAACGCTGTTAAATTTTCATTGAAGTGTTTTTTCGTATTGTTGCGCATTTAATTTTTAAAGTTTGTTAGATCGCCAAATATTTGATTTTTTCAAAATTTTGTCAAAAAATTAAAAATTAAGCTTTATCACCAATTTTAAAAATTTATTGCTCGACATCACAAAAAAAAAAACTCCCTGAAATTTTAACAGCGTTAAAAGGACATTCTAAACTTTGATAAAAAATTTTGGTTTTGGAAATCCATGGTGTACTTGATAGGATAAAAGGACATTCCAATATTGTTTTAAAAAATGTTTGTTAAATTTTTTTGAAATTATAAATCTCCATAAAATTTAAAATCTCCATAATTTTATCAACAATATTGTCACAAGAAAGTTTTTGCGTACAACTAACGGTTTCCGAGTAAAAAAGCACAAAAAACTGTCCAGGCCAGCTATTTGATTTTTTGCCAAAACTTGGAAAAAAATCAAGTATCTGGCTCTCTAGCAAACTTTACAAATTTATTGCTCAACAATACGGAAAAACACCTCTCTGAAATTTTAACGTTAAAAACACATTCTACACTTTAAAACAAATTTTTAGTTTTGGAGAACCAAGGTGTCCTTCCATGGAAAAAAGAAAATATTGTTTTAAAAAATTTTTGTTGAAATTTTTCAAAAAAAAAAATTTTCTCTGACAAAATTAAGATTAAAATTAAGTCAAAGAATACAAAATTGAATTACGTAGGCAGGATTACTCAATGCTGTGTTATATACTTGTGCTTAATCGTTTAATTGAGTGAGCGCTCATTCTCGTTCATTTCAGATAAAAGACCTAGTTCGTTCATCTAGTTCAATCGCTCTTTTGGCTTTTTCGTTCAACAGTTCGTGAACGAATCATTTTGATCATGTCTGTTGGTCGGTCATCTAGTTTAAATCTGTCAATTTTGGGTTTCGTTCAACAGTTCGTGATCGAATCATTTCGATCATGTCTGTTGTTTTGGATTTTGTTCAAAAAATACAAAAATGTTGAATAAAAACATTAATAAAAAAAAAAACAAGTAAAAAATGTAAATTCGGCTTTGCCGAATGTAGTGATACCCTCCACAATTTCAAAAAGATTATTGCAAAAAACTTTTTTTTTAAATGGAAATTACTTAAAAAAAAAAAAAAAAATTGAAAAAAAATTTCCGCGAATAAAAATTTTTGGTAAAAAAAATCCGCGATTTTTTTCTTTTTTGTCAAAAAATATGTTCGTACATGTTTAAATACCATTTGGTGTGCAATTATGTTCACATATATCAACCAGCAGCCGAATTAAAGCATTTTGTATTTTTAGGTTATGTTGAATGTACTAAAATTTTTGAGGTGTCCTTACATTTTCGTTCATAACTTTTAAACCGCTGAACCGATATCTCTCAAATGCAATACCAAACTTCTCAGGAGAACTTACAATAAATGTGTTAAGTTTCAGTCATATCCATGTAGTATTTTGGTCGTGATCACCATTTCCACAGACAGACGGACCGACGGACAGACGGACAGACGGACATCGCTAGAATGTCTTAAAATCGATCGGGGAACATGAATATATATACTTTATGGGGTCCCAGACCGATATTTCTATGAGTTACAAACGGAATGGCAAACTTATATATACCCTTATCACTAAGTGGAGGGTATAAAAAATCAAAAAAAAATATATAAAATGTTTGTAAAAAAAACATAAATGATGAGAAAGCGTGCCAAAAGAGGAGAAAAAACGCCTAATGACAAAATTAACAAAAAAAAAAATTGAACGACCGAACTTAAAGATCAAAATGAAGTAATGATCAATTGAGCTGAATGAACGAAAAGACCTAAAATAGCTGAAATGAACGAACTAGATAAACCGCTCAGTTAAGTGAATAGTTCAATTGAACTAGTTCGATCGTGAACGACACAACTCTACTATGTTATAAAATAACTCTCCGTTATATTGTTATTTTGATATAAAGTTCCGTTAAATAGATAGTCAACACCAATTCGAACAAAAATCACCCTTGACATACTGGTAACTATCCCTTTATAAAATTGCTGACATCTTCATACAACTTTTTAAAATGTCCCCAATGTCATGTCAGCAGTTTGTCAGCGGTTCTTTAAATGAATTGTTGGTGGCCAACGATTCTGCTGACCAACTGCGGTTAATAATTGCGACCTGTAGGTTGGGAAAAAAAGTAAAATTTTCCCCGATGTGCATCGGTGCGTATAATTATCCCCTATACTAATTGCTGGATTCGCGCCTATTAAAACCAAAAGTAGATTCTTAATCACCGGCACAAAAAGCAAATTTGGACTCTGTATTGCACCCTTACTTTATTGCTCTCAACTGTTAATCATCGATCGAAATGAAGTATTTAAAACCTCGAATAAAAAATCTTATATTTGTATAAGAAATATGAAGTTTCGATTTTTCTGCATTGAGTACTTCCGTATAATATGTATATTTTTTTGTTTAGCGTATTTTGTTTGTTCAGCAATTTAAATCCATATTCCATGTCTATAAGAGATCATAGTAAAAAAAATAGTAGCAGTAGCATTTTTGAATTATTTAAGTTTGTCAAATAAATGTACATTTTTTTTTTGTTTGTTTAAACAATCCATATGTCATGTTTTTTTTTTGCACTTTCACTGAGATGATGAATTTCAGCAATTTTTAATTTTATAAAAAAAAAAATATAATATAATAACTGACCTCTGCCAGAAAACATAAATCAAAGTCACTCAACACATGTATTTCACACATACAACAAAATTAAAAAAAAAAAAAAAAAACAAAAAGGAACACAGAAGGTCTTTTTCTTTTTTTTATAAATAATTTTTTCGGTTTGGAGTATATAAGGTTTGGCAACATGTTTTTAAAATTATACGGCCAAGAAGAAAAACATGTATCACAAAAAAAAAACTATGCAATTTTTTGCTGAATTTCCATATAATTCTAAATTTTCTAAATTTTCTTAACACTTTTGTTTTTTTATAAAAATTAAATTAATAATTTTTCTAGTTCATTTAGTTGCAGCAAAATTTTTATTTGTCTTAATTTGCTTTAAGCATCCTTTTATTTTAATACACACACACACATCTTTAGTTTGTACTTTCAGTTTTTCCATTTTTCCCAAGCAAAGGATTTTTTTTTATATTATTTGAATGAGTAATTATTTTAATTTTTGTTTCAAGTTTTCATTTTAATTTAATTATTTTACAGTTTTTTCTTATATGCACTTTTCGTTATTACATTGAGTTTCTTGTTTTTACATAAATTTTAATTATTTTATTACGTTTTTTTCTTATTATTTATTATTTTTATTTGTTTAATATTTAAAGCACATGTTTCTTCTTTATTTCCAGTTTATTTTATACTTCTTTTTCATACTTTTTTTCTTCTTCTTCTACTGCTTTTAATATGTGTCTTTGTGTTATGAATACGAAACTTTCATTTTTTTTTCTCTTTCAAGGTCGCTTTTCTACGAAACAAGGTACATTTTGACATATAGTTGTCTCATTTACCCTACAAACTAGATAACAGAAAACAAAAACTATGACAAAGAGATGGTGAGAGAGAAAACAACTGAGAGAAAAGAGCTTAGCTTTTAAAAAGCATGTGTTTTTAACACAGTGCAACAAGAAAAAATTACAAAATGAATGAACGTATGTTGGCTATCAGACAAACAAATTTCACCACGGATATTGTTAAGTTGGTCTAATTTCATTTTGAAAAATAAGTATTGTATTTCTGAAAATATCAATTAAAAAGAGGCCCCGTAGGCTAGTTGGTAGCTAGCGAGCCTTTCAACGTGGGGGTCGTGGGTTCGATTCCCACCAGAACCCTTGGTTTTTTTTTCGCTACAATAAGACGACGGTCATTGTTACCAGTTTTCGGTTAGGTTGAATTTATTAAAAATGAGTTGTAAATAAATAGAAAGAATAAATAAAACTAATTGATCATGTGATCAAAACTGTTATTATATTATATCAATTAAAATCTGAAAAACTTTAATTGAAATTTGTTAAAGATTTAATAATTTTGTAGAGGCGCAGCGACAAATTAAAATCAATGGCCCTTACCACAAGAAAACAAAAAGTCTATTTTAACAAAAGTTTTATTTTAAATTTCAAATTTTCAATACATTTTTTGAAAGTCGATTTTAAAAACAAAAACAATTTGTATGGAAATAAAATTAAAAGCTCATTTTAAATTTATTTTATTTTCTTGTGGTAAAGCTGAATTTATTTTAAAAATTTTAAATTTATATTTTTTTTATAGCAAATGATGTTTTTCGATATCTGATTTAAATTCTTAATTCTATTCTAATTTCTAAAAGTGTTGAAATCATCCGAATTTATTTTAAAAATTGTGTGAAATAGTGCTGTAAATGTATTAAGAAGTAAAAAAAAATAATTTTAACTTTATCTTTAGCTAAATCTATTCGAAAAAGCGCAATTCTTTATTTATAAATGGTATATACACTAGAGGTGTCCTGAAAATTACTTTTTCATACCTGGTAGAGAGAGACCTGGTATCACAATGGACCCAGGAGTCTAATTGTAAGTGCGTTGGCGTTAAACGTCAGCAGCCACTTACAACCTAACCTGCAAGTGGATAAGCGGATCAAACTAGAGACGTACTGTAAACTATACTTTTGTTGCCCTAACTCTACAATTCATTTTTTTGCGGATTTATCCTATCTGGTACCTGAACAAAAATATTCGCCAAAATCCCTTTGGCAAGTTTACCTGTTAAAAGTTCTGCGGATTTTAAAGAAAATGCGTTTTTCTGCAATAATGTAGCAATTATGGGAAAATTTGTTCTCTATTGTACGGAACGAAGTGTAATTCTGTTACTTTGAGAAATCGGGTATATGCAGATATTTTGTATTATAGAAATGTATAATGCCCCAAATATGTGCTGCAATAAATATTAGTTACAAATAGAAACTAATAAATATATGAAAAAATGTTGTTCTGCATAAGCTGAAAATCGAACCCAGGAGCTACAGCATGCAATATCTGTCAAATAACTTTAGTTATATGTCAGTTTCTATCAATAACAAACTTAATGTTTCACACTTCGTATCGTAATAGAGAAAACAATTTCCCATATTTGCTAAATTACACTAATCTACACGGTTTTTGCACATGCATGATGAATACAAGTATTTTAGCCTCCTTAACACGAATCTGTCATCAGAAAATCGCCTTCTCGAGATATGGGCATTTTATTGTTGACCAAGCCCTCAAAACCGGCAAATTTTTATATATTGGAAAAGTGTATGTTAAACCTAATTATATTTTTTTTTTTTCGATTTTCCAATAAAATTAGCTAACTTTTGTAAAAAAATCCGGACTCGATACGATCAAGGAGGCGTTATAAGGAATTTTAAAATGCCCTTTTTAATCCTTATAAGCAGGCTGGAACATCGTGCAAAAGCATGTTTTTTCTGGTTAGTCTAAGAACTTTGTAAATGGGATATCTTTTCGAATCAACAAATTTGGATTAAAATGCCATTGATTTGTTAGTGCATATTTTGCATATTTTTACATATTTATGCATTAATGGCATTTTTATACCATACACCACACTGTGGTACAGGGTATAATGAGTTTGTGCTGATGTTTGAAACTACCCGAAACTATGGTCCTAGACCCACTTTTAAGTATACCGATCGACTCAGAATCACTTTTTGAGTCGATTTAGCGATGTCCGTCCGTCCGTCTGACTGTCTGTCCATGCAAACGTTGTAAACACGATACAGGTCGCAATTTTTAATCAATTGATTTGAAATTTGAAGCTTAACGCTCTTTTGGCCCAAGGACGAAGCCTATTAAATTGGAAAATCGGTCCATATTTAGAACTAGCCCCCATACAAAGGTCCTCTTTAGTTTTGACCTATTATAACCGCATTATAATAGGTATCTTTTCGAAATTTTGCAGGTAATCATGTTTTTTCTACACAAATCACCATTCCGAATTTTAAAGAAATCGGACCGGTTCTTCTTGTAGCCCCCATACAAACCAACTTCCCGATTTTCACATAAATCTCTAAAATTTCATGAAAATAGAAAATATTTAATTAAAATTCTGCTTATGTATGTTAAACGCATACATTAAAAACCTTATGTAATCAAATTATCATCGGAACATTTTTGGACTTAGGCCCGCCCCATTTTAAAATTTTGCCCGACATTCAGTTAAAGCCGTATATTGTCAACAGAAAGAAGCCTATTTCACTCAAATTTGATTTAAGAGTGTTTTTTACACTTATTAAAGATTTGACAAAATATAAATCTAATTAGTCCATTTTTTGAACTTGGAACCCATTTTCCGGGAAACTCTGGTGTAGGGTATCATATGGTCGGTCTTGACCGACTAAACTTGTTTTTAATCACATTTTGAAATATTTAAGAAAAATTTCAAGTTTTACAATTTTTTTGTTATATTTTTTCGTAATATTTTTTACTAAGTACTTTTTTTGTATTTCTTATTTATTATGATGCCTTTTTGACGCTTTTCGGGTATTTATTGTAGCTTTTTTTCTCAGAGTACCTAAAAGTGTACTAAAAGAACCTAAATTTGATTGAATTTTACTCTTTTTCCGTTATTGTTGACGGTTATCTTTTTTTGATAGTTGGCATCACTGAACTAACACTCTAACATTCGAAATATGGGTTGGCGACCCAATAAAACATTCTATGAATGTCCCTCCGTCTGTAGTAAGCACAATGGATTCCAAAATAAAAGAGCTACACTCCTAAAATTTGATATAAATATGTCTTATGGTCATTCGCAGGTTAAGTTCGTAAATTGGCAAAATCCGATCAGGGGGAAAAAAGATCCCTCTAAAAAAACTAAAAAAGCTACGAAAAAACACATTTTATTCACTATTTTGTATTAGGCTAACAAATAATACACTTAAAAGTCATATGAAGTTCATTGACCTGCACGAAGGGGATTAGGAAATGTAACTATTTGGGGGTCGTGGTTAATTTAAAATAATTGTAAAACTGTATTAAGATTGAAACATCCTTGTAAATGTGTATATGTAAACATTTATGTCAAGGGGAAGTGTCTCCCATTGTTCTTCACCGACCCCTCTTCACCAAAGCGCCCCTGTCAAAATTTTTATTCTTATTTTTTTAAATTTTGGAGGGTATTAAAGATTCGGCACAGCCGAATTTAACACTATCACTTGTATTTTTTAAGTCAGTAAGAAATAAGTCTGAAGTCAGCTGTTATATTTTTCATAAAAGTAAAAAAAAAAATTAAATGCATATTTTTAAAATTGATTTGATGGCATATTTTTGGATTTTTATGCATATTTATAGCGCATAAAACAAAGTTTTTATATGCATGAAGTTTCAGTCTCTGCTAATAAGTAGGGATGAGATTTTCATGCACTAAAAAATCAAAAAAATGCGCTAAAAAATTCAAAATATGCACCAAAAAACCTAAAAATATGCACTAAAAAATAAAATAAGTGCAATAAAACATGTTTTCATAAGAAAAACGTCCTAAAAAGCAAAAAGTATCGACGGGTTTAATAGTAACATTTAAAACTTTAAATGTGCAAGATTTTTTTAGAAATTAGAACAATCTATAAAAAAAGTTTAAAGAAAAAAAATATTTTTTCTATTTTGAAAATAAATTTTTAAAATTTAAAATATTTTTTTAAAACAAATAAATTTCAATTTGTGTTTTTGCGAATATATGCCAAAATATGCAAAAATATTCACTTAAAAGTTGGAAATACGCACAAAATATGCATTTTAAATAAAAATATGCAAAAATATGCATAAACAAATCGATGCCATTTCAACGCAAATTTCTTGATTCGGAAAGATAATTGGTCGATATCATTTTTAGACTATCGACAAAAAACATGCATTTGCATGTAAATCTCATCCCTACTAATAAGTATCCGAAGTTTGCAAGAAATTTCCTGTTCAAAGCAGAAATGTAAAAACGCGCCAACGCTTTATAAGATAAAATGTTTTTAATAACTTGACCTTGAATTTCAAGGTCAAATTTATATTTTTTTTTAAGAAACCACCAAGCCATTGAAAAAAGGTAGTCAAAAATACTTTAACAATCAGTTTTTAAAAATATTTTTTGATCGCATCAAAGTATCAATAAAAATTCATCCAAATATGATCTTTGTAAAAAATTAAAACTTTACAAATATTTCAACAAAAAACAATTTATTTGAACTTTAGACTACCCACTGTTATCCTAACATTTTAGCAAAATTATACTTAAATCGGTTTTTTGACCCGTTTCGCCCTATGTACTTAAACGATTTTGCACTTTAGCCACAGGTTCTATTTATTGGAATGATAACAAAAATTTATTTTAAAAAATTACCTCAGTCGTTAGGACACCTTTACACAGAAAAAAAATAAAACGAATTTCAATCACGAAAACCGCAGTTTCAATAAATTTTTTGATTGTAACTCCTCCGATGATGAAAATTGTAATACCAATCACCAAGTTGTGATGCGATTAATTGAATAGCTTTAATCAAACATTTTTCGATTCTGATAACAAATTTGATAAAATTTTTTATATGAAGTCAATCAAAACAATAATTTATTTAACGAATGAATTGTAAGCTCAAAAGATTTAATTGAAAATTTGTATCCAATAATTTCTTGTGTGTACTTAACAATATATCCAAAGTTTTATAAAAAATTAAAGTTGTCCCTTCCAAAGACCTTCTTTCAAAAGTCATCACTTAATTCGGAAACCTTTTTGATGGTTTTGTTTGTCTGATACCCAACCTTCATTTTATATCAAAACTAATTTAAGCTTAAAACGACGACCCTAAAAATTTGTTGCACAGTGTTACAATTGTTATATATAGAAAAGAGAACAAGAGAGCGAAAGAGTAAATTAAAGTGTTTGTCTAGTTTTTAATTTCACACTTAATTTAATGTTTAAAGATGATTGTATAAGCAGCCGTTTAATAGATAAATATTTGCACATGTTTATTTTTAAGAGACTTAAAAATATGAAAAGAATATAAAAAAATATGTTAAAAAAAACAATAAACCATATTTAACGCATTTATAAAAAATAAAAATAAAACGTATAAGTAATTAAAAAACAAATATTACGTATACGCACTACGTTGATAGACAAATTAAGAGAAAACTAACAAAAGCCTTTCGATTTTTATATTAATTAAGATAGAATTTTTGATTAAGTTTTTAAATTTTCTTTTACATTTATAACACTTGTACATATTGATGTTACTTAAATGAATTATAATTTTCTTTATTTTTTTGTCATAATACCCAAAAGACTTCCTATCAAATGTATAGAAAATATCATGTCCTTATTAAATAATTTAGTCATCAATTAGGAAATAGAAAACTTTACAAGACAAAAATTGAAAATCTGTTATTTAAAATAAGAAACAACAAAATCAGCATCGTCAACAAAATTTATCTCTCTTTACAAAAAAAAAAAAAAACACAAAGATAAACCGAGAACCAAAAGAAATAAATAATAACAACTATAAGTCAAAGGAAAGGATGACAAAAAAAACATCCATAATGTCATCATTATCAACAGCTGCCTATAGGCAATACAAAAAAACCAACAGCAAAAACAATTGTATAAAATTTATTATAAAGAAAATATAAAATAAATTATAAAGGACGACTTTATAACAACTAATGTAAGTAATGTTGTAACCTACAACAACAAATGACCGAAAAAAAAACACACACACAAAGACACAAAAAAAATAACAACAAAAGTAGTAATAAAAATCCCATCATAAAGAAAACAAGAAATAGTTGTTTACATTATGAAACCGGGTTAGCAGTGACAAGTGTATAACAACAAAAAGAAAACACAATAAGTAAAAAAAAAGAGTTAAAAGAGAACAATCAAGAGAGAGAGAGAAAGAGAAATATATAACGCATGTTTATCTCATTTTTAAAAAATTTTAAACGAAAAACACACACCAAAAAGACGTTTCGTAAAAACTGTCAGAATTGTTGAAAATTGAATAAGCTATAAAACAAAAAAAAATCGCATAAAATTTGCATTAAATTTCTTTTGATTGAGAATTCATAATGCAAATCTGTATGTACTATATGATTTATATGACTTTGTAAACAACACAAAAAAAATAATGATTTTTTTGTTTAGATTTTCATAATAGGATAACAGGGATGACCACTGGCATGGACATTAATTTATTAAAGTTCGAAATAATGTATGATTACTGAATTATAAAAGAAAATCCCAGCTGTGCAAAAATGTACACATATACATTTTTAAAGATTGCAAGTATTTTTCAATGTGTGTGTGCTTGAAAACAATTTATAAAAAGGACTACATAAGTACCTTGTTAAAAACCATTTTAAAATGTTTCACTACAAACCCATTTTGGACCAAGTGCTTCATTTACAACCCAGTTACTTTCAACATCAATAGATTTGTGGTATTTCCACGTGCAAGCATGAAAAAAAAGTAAATCAAGAAATCAATTTCAAGTTATGAAAAATTTACTAAACTTGTGGAAAAAACTTTCTCAAATTAAAGAAGATAAATATGATGAACTAACTGGTAGTAAATTACGTCCTAAAACTGAATATTTTGAACTAAATTTTGTTTTAAGAAATATGACTTAAAAATAAAGCTTTTTTTTCAATTATTAAGTGAAAATTTCTTTGGCGGTAAGAATTTCTTCCACGTATTAGGGAATTCGATTTAAGGAAAACTATGGTCTATTTAACAGTCCATGAACTAAAATATTTTTCTAAAAGTTAGGAAAATTTCCCAACTTTTAGTTAATTTTAATTTAATTATGGGAAAATTTATAAACTATTTTGAAGAAAAATTTTTCAAAGTTTAAGACAATTCTTTTTTTTTGAGTGTAAATTGTTCCAAAACATAATTGGTTTCAAATAAGTTTTGGAGACATGTCTAAAAACATTTTAACGACAATTTCCAAAAGGGCCATTCCAGAATATTTAGCTCAAATTTTAGTCATTTTTGGAAATGGTGTCTCAGATTAATTTGAACCTTGACACATAGATAGCCCTCATAAATATGATATATGTACCATATATTGTTTTTTTACATTTGGTGTATTTAACGAATTATGGCGGGTCAAAGATTGACTTTTTAAGCAAAAGTAAGAAAAATACATCACGTTTAAAGAGATGTAACTTCTTAACCAATTTTCACAAATTTAGGCTCATGTGAAAGCTGGGGTTCTTCTTTTAGAAAATATTTTTAAAATAACACAGTTTTTTTTACAGAAATGATGCAAAAATGCAAAAACATTTTTTCTTTTCGAATATTTAAAAAAACACATCTTCGATTTTTTTTTTAAAAATTCTGGTGAAAAATAACAATGTTTTGTATAACATATTCAAAATTCAGAGTGGGATCTCCATGGGATCAAAAACTATTCTGCTTTAAGTACGAGGTTCTCATATTTTTCCCTTATAAAATTTAAATTTCTAATGTTTTGAATGTTTTTCAAAATTTTAATAGTATAATTTTTTTTTGAAAATTTAAATTTTTATATTGAAGAAACATAAAATTTTAATTTTCTAAGGTAAAATTTAAGAACTTCGTACTAAAACCAGAATATTTTTTGATCCCATTGGGATCCCACTCTGAATTTTGTATATGTTGTACAAAACAGTATTGTTTATCACCAAACTTTTTTTTTTTTAAAAATCGAAGATGTGTTTTTTTAAATATTCGCAAAAAAAATGTTTTTGAATTTTTGCAACACTTCTGAAAAAAAACCGTAGGCTTTTGAAAATATTTTCTAAAAGAAGAAGAATTAAGCTTTCATATGAGACATTTCTTGTGATAATCGGATTACTAGTTAAAAAGTTAGAGCACGTTAAACGTCATGTATTTTTCTGACTTTTGCTAAAAAAGTCGAAATTTGACCCGCGATAATTTGAAAACTACCGCAAATTTTGAAAATCCAAAAATGCAACATATCTCATATAAACGTGGATATCTATGAGCCAAATTCTCAGTGGCGTCCAAAGGCATGTTTCCGAACAGGTGGGCGAAAATTTTTGGAATTACCCAAAACAGTTTTTGCTGTATTTTTGTTCGAAAATTAAATGGTTTCAAAGCTCTCAAAGTTGTTTAAGTCCAAGAAACATTTTACAGTTTTTTATTAATTTTTCTTTTTTTTTTAAGAGATTTTGGACAAAAAAAGTTTTTGACAAATTTTTGGAGTTCAAAAAAATAAAAATTCCATAAAAATTATTTTAGGAAAATATAAATTTAAAAAATATTTTTACCCAATAAACCACTTGAAAAATTTGTGGAATTCAAGTATAAATCAAGTATATATCAAGCCCTAATTTCCAGTTTATGCTTGAATTACAACGTCCGACAGCCAATATTAACATTAACCGGGTGATATACGTCTGAAAGTATAGATCAAATAACGTAAAACTGAATTTCCAGTTTTTCATTTCGTGATCCTGTTTGCTTTTAAAAGGACTTCAAAGTTTCAAGGGATACATTTTGTAAAACATTTTTGAAATGTTTTTACTTTTCCTAGGATGACACTGGTGTTGGCAAATGAAAGAGGAGGATCTCCCCTAATTTTTACATTTTTTGATATTGCCGTATCCGGATTTTTATTTAATATTTTTTTGTAAATTTTGAATGATATTGAAGGATTCCTTTTTAAAAGGACGAAACTTACCTCCTTTTTCCTGTTATGATAGTATAATAAATAAGGAAAATTAGTAGACATCATCCTCTTTCATTTGCTATCACTAGAAGCATCATAGGACAAGTACAAATATTAAAAAAATATTTTATAAAATTTAATCCTCTTAAACTTTGAAGTTCTTTTAAAAGGAAACAGGATCACGAAAAGAAAAACTGTAAATGCAATTTTACTACATTCAGTTTCTAGTTTTATACTTGAATAACACTGTCTTATACTTGAATATCACTTGAATTCAATAGCATTCTTCAGCAAAACGGATATTTGAATTCAAGCCTTGTTTTTACATTGTAAAACTAGTGATAAGACTGTAAAAACAGAGCTTGAGCTCCAGTGTCTGTCTTTCTAGAGTATGCTATTAAATTCAAGTGTAATTCAAATATAAATCAAGCAGGGGCTGGAATTTTGGGCTTGATTTACACTTGAATTTTAAAATGGTTTATTGGATTTGAAGTTCCGGACACAAAAATTATTTGGAATTTTTATACCCTACACCACACTGTGGTACAGGGTATAATGAGTTTGTGCTGATGTTTGTAACTACACGAAATATTGGTCCTAGACCCACCTTTAAGTATACCGGTCGACTCAGAATCACTTTTTGAGTCGATTTAGCGATGTCCGTCTGTCCGTCCGTCCGTCCATGTAAACGGTGTAAACACGATACAGGTCGTAATTTTTAATCAATTGTCTTGAAATTTGAAACTTAAGCCTCTTTTGGCCCAAGGACAAAGCTTATTGAATGAAATTGGAAGAAATCAGTTCATATTTAGACCTAGCCCCCTTACAAAGGTCCTCTTTAGTTTTGGCTCAAAGGACTATAGTAACCGTGTTATAATAGGTATCTTTTCGAAATTTGGCAGGTAAACGTGTTTTGTCTTCACAAATCACCATTCCGAATTTTAAAGAAATCGGACCAGTTCTTCTTGTAGCCCCCATACAAACCACCTTCCCGAATTTCACATAAATCACTCAAATTTCATGAAAACAGAAAACAATTAAATAAAATTTTGTTTGTGTATGTTAAACGCGTACTTAAATAACCTTATCAAATCTAATAATCATCGGACCAGTTTTGGACTTGGGCCCCTGGTGAAAATTTCGCCCGATATTTAGTTAAAGCTGTTTATTGTCAACAAATAGAAGCCTATTTCACTCAAATTGGAATTGTGTGGGTATTTTACCCTTATTAAAGATTTGACAAAATATAGATCTAATCGGACCATCGGACCCATTTTCCGGGAAACTTTGGTGTAGGGTATTATACGGTCAGTCTTGACCGACTATAATTTTCTTACTTGTTTTTTATATACTTTATATTTACAATGCTTTAATTGCGCTGTTGCGAATGTATTTTTGGGTGACAGGACAAAACACGGACATTATCCCCATAACGGAAATGGGGATTATGACCGAATACTGGGGGGACTATGACCCTTTTCAAAACGGTCATAAGCCCAATTATGACTATGTCCGTTCCCTGTTGGGATTACGACCAAAATTTTTTCGGTCGTAATCCCAAATCATATTATAGAGACTACGTCCAAAGCAATTTCGGTCATAATCGCTGTTTTAGCGGGGTCTATGGGGGCACCTCTTCATCGTGAAAAATGCTTACTAATATATTTATTTTCGAACGCGTTCTAACGTTATAGATTTTTGATCGTTCACATTACCAAATAAACACTCTGCGACATACCCACAATTGTCTTTCACTTCTTTTATGTAAGACCGGTGCTGGTAAATATGGACTCACAAAAATGCCAAATGCTTTACAATTTCACTTTTGACCTTTGACAACCCCTAGTGAAATTTAATGCAGAACATTTTTGTAGAACATATAAATCCTTTTAACGCAAGTTTTACCGTTGTTCTATGAGAATATTTGAAAAAAAAAACAAAATGACCCCTAAAAATGGGAGACTGAGCTTAAATATGTTCTAAGGAAAAAAACGCCATCAAATTTCACTTTCACACTTTTAGCGTTATTTATCTCAAAATAAGATTTAATATATCTTTTGACTTATTTAAAACGCCTTTGAAAAAAAATTAAAAACGTCAGTGGGCCATAAAAAAAGAACTTGTGCTAAGTTGTCAAAACCCTTCACGGTTTTTAAGTTTTTTTTTTACCCATCCAAGATACAAAATAGTTTTGTACAGTGGAATGCATAAAGTGTAACATTTTATGTTGTAGTTGTCCTTATTTACAAACGACGCATATCAAGCCAGAAATCTTTAAAAAAAAAGCTCAAAAAATATCTAAAATTTCCAAAAAAAAATTTCGAGACCCTTAACTTAATCGTTATATGTAAATTTTGTATGTAAATTTTTAATTGAAATTCAAATCAGCCCAATTGAATTCAGAAAAGAATAAAAAAAATTTCAAAATGCCTAGATAAAATTCACTTAAAAACACTTGGAATTCAGAAAAGGCTGTTTTATTCTAATAACTTTTTTTTAAAAGTAACATCCACATCAACCAACAAAAAGCGTATTTTTTTATATTGAACTTTATTCAAATACCTCCCGATATTTTGAATTTTATTGAAATAAAATTTATAATTTACTAGCTATACCCGGTCCGCGTTGCTGGCCCTAAGAAAAAAACAATTTTATATTGCATATTAATTTAAATATAGTTTCGGACAATATTAAATCACGGGTCCGGGTCCAGCTAGTAACCTTTTGTTCCACCCTCGGTTAGCACTATCTATAGAGAAATCTCAACAAAATCTGTTCAGTCGTTTTTGCGTGCTTTCAAAAGAGACAGACATAACGTTAAGCCATTTAACGCATTTTTATCGAATCGTGATGATCAAAAGTTCCATGCTGCATCCTCGATTAGTACTATCTGTACTGCGAATTTTATTGACACCAGTTTTTCAGCTTTTTTTTGATTGCGAAAGAGAAGGAAATAACTTTTTAATTATGAAAAACGGGAGTGAAATTTTATGCCGAATCGCACTCTACATATGACGCACAGTTCCCGCTCGGTTAGTTCTATCAGTAGTGACAGATTCGGCTTATCCGTTTTTGCGTGATTTCAAAACATGCAGATATAACGTTCAGTATAAATCAAAGGGCCGTGTCAATAAACGCCTCTTTGTTGAATCGTGGTCAGTAAAGTACAAAGGGCGTTGCAATTTTGGTCCCTTTTTCTAATAACGATCTTATATGGTCTACGTATGCACTTGGTTAGCACTGTATGTACTGAAAATGTCATGAGATTCGGTTAAGCTGCTTTGCGTGATTGCAAAACAGACAGACAACGTCCAATATACTACAAAGAGGCGTGGCATTTTACGCCCCTTTTCCAATGGTAGTATAACTTGGCCTATAGTTTCGCACTCTGTTAACACTATCAGTTCTGAAAATTTAATTTTAATCGAATCAACAGTTTTTGCGTTTTTGCGGAGCATGCAGAAATAACATTCAATTCAATACAAAGGGGCATGTCATGTTACGCACATTTTTGCGATCACGCTCTTATTTGGCACATAGTTAGTACTTGGTTAGTACTATCTTTGGTTTAAATTTCATCAAAATCGGTCCATCCGTTTATAGATGTCATTAGTGGTGCAATGTAAAAATTTGATTTTGCCACGCCCCTCCGCCCACATGTAAAAAATCAAAAATCTGACCGCACAGTGTTACTCCCTAGGCTATTCTGAATATTCCCTGAAAATTTCATCAAGATCGGTTCAGCCGTTTTCGAGTCCATGCGGAACATACATACATCCATTTTTATATATATATATGAGGCATTCCACACCAAATGTCCAGCGAAAAAAACATGTGTCCCGTAAATTTCTGAATAGGTTGTTTGGATAGCCCTATATGTAACTAAGAAAATTGCGTTTTTGGTTTTTCAAACTTTCGAAAACTGGGCTTAGGAGGCGTGGTCAAATATTGAAAAAATATTATAAAATATTATAAATATTTATCACATTAAAACGGAATGCACCACAATGTCAAAAATTTACGTTCTTATATAGTTTTGTAAGGGCTATCGATTAAAAAAATTTTTTTTGGAAAATTTTCAGAACCCGTTCTGAAATTTTGCATTTTTAAAAAAGTCAATTTATCAAAAATCCGGCCACTTTTTTTTCTTTTTTATTTATTTTTTTAAAAGTTTAGATGTTTGTCCATCCACACAAAAAAAATCAGAAACACGTTCATCTTTTTTTTTCGAGAAAATCGCATTTGAACTTTAAATTTCATAACAATTTTGTTATTTGCTTGTATTTCTTTGTGTCAACAGAGACGAATATTTATGCAATTAATATTACTCATTCGCAAATTTAAAACAAAGAAATACAAGCAAATAACAAAATTGTTATGAAATTTAAAGTTCAAATGCGATTTTCTCGAAAAAAAGATGAACGTGTTTCTGATTTTTTTTGTGTGGATGGACAAACATCTAAACTTTAAAAAAAATAAATAAAAAAGAAAAAAAAAGTGGCCGGATTTTTGATAAATTGACTTTTTTAAAAATTTTATAAAAAAAGAATTTTTAATCGATAGCCCATACAAAACTATATAAGAACGTAAATTTTTGACATTGTGGTGCATTCCGTTTTAATGTGATAAATATTTAATCAAGGCAACTCGCCACAAATTTTACAATTTTTTCAATATTTGACCACGCCTCCTAAGCCCAGTTTTCGAAAATTTGAAAAACCAAAAACGCAATTTTCTTAGTTACATATAGGGCTATCCAAACAACCTATTCAGAAATTTACGGGACACATGTTTTTCTGTAGCGGGACATTTGGTGTGGAATGCCTCATATATAGATTAAATTTTTATTTCTCCCATTTGAGAACCATTTAATTTGGCAGTCGAACAAGAGCTGATGATGGAAATAGTTTTTATGGAATCAAAAACAAAACCAAATGCAACAATTTTTTTTTTTTAATTGAAATTTAAAAAACTAAGTTCCGAAAACCTAATTTTTTTTTTTTTTCAAATTATATATTTGATGACAATTCATAGCAATTCCTTTACATTTCATCAAAATTTCTTATTTTTACGAACAGTTATTTGCATTTTTTTTTTTAATATAAATGGTCCTTGCCATTTTCTATGACGTTGTTCACAGACACCAAACAAAAAACAAAAATGGATCCAAAAACTTTAAATAAGTTAAATGAATGCAGCCTCATTATCACCCTCAAAAAGCAAATTATAAAAATTTATTATTGCCAAAAAATTTATTGATTCATTAAGTTCATGAATAATAAAATGTTTGATATTATTGGATTTGTAATCAAATACATTTCTCATTTTGAAAAGTGTTTTTCATTTTTATAAAACTTTAAATATTTTTACCAAATAACAAAAGTTGCAAAAAATAAAATCAATATTTAAAAGGTATAGGAAGTATGAATGAGTAGCATTCAAATAAATTTCAATTTTAAAATACGAAAAAAATGCTATAAGAAAAAAAGTTTTAAATTTAAGTTCATAGACAATAACAACCGGTTTTAAAAATAACAACAATAACAAAAACAGCAGGAACAACAACTGGCATACTAACTAAAGTGCATATTGTATACTGTATATAAGGGTGGCATTTAATTGTTTGTTTTAAAACTTTTGTAGAAATTAAAAAAAAAACATGATATATACAATTTTTTATTTAGAAATTTATATGCCAGTTTTAGACCTGACAGTTTTTAAAATTGCATTTCTTTAAAAAACATTGTGCATTGTGCCACCCTACTGATTGCATATATGTGTCAAAGAAGGAGGTTAAAGAGCCAACCAACAACAAGCACACACAGCAAGAATTTTGTTATTTAAAAAAAGGAAAAAAAAAAGAAAAAACAACAACCAAAAAACCATTCGATGCCAATGTAATATTTTCTACATGGTTTTTCCGTAGTATTTTACACTTTCGCAAAAAACGGGATATCCTTGCACATTTACACTAAAGAGTAGTTGCAATAATAACAATATGTAAATTGCAAAATTATAGATCAAGTTCGACTATAGTATACCTTATATTAATTTTTAAATCTACAAACTATAAGATTCGAAATTTCTCTCAAATCTCAAGATTCCTACTACTTCTCAATGGTGGAAAATTAAGTTTTTAGGTACAACAAAATAATTAAATTAAGTTTTTTTAAACAATTTATTTGTTGGAAGCCCTGTGTCCGAACTTTACAATCAAAAAAATTCTTCCCTATATAATCATCATAGAGACAGAACACAAAATAAATACATACGAAAAGGATTAAACCATGTATTAAGACTTGACAAAATAGAATGCACACAACTCAAATGGTTAAGATACGTGTTAGATATTTCAGAACCTAGTCTGTCACAACAATTCTTGGAAGCTGAGCCACAAGGAAGAAGACCCAATGAAAGGTCGAGATTATTATTTGAGAACAAAAAGAGGAAAGTGCCTTTATTAAATGAAAATAATAGCGAGAAACAAAACAGATTGGAGGAAGTTTATTGCAGCCCCCTACAATTTTAAAGGCAAAAGAGTGAAGACAAGGAAAAATAAATGTGTAAAAATATAAAAATATTGACTGGAAAAATATTATTTTGAGTAAAAAACTTTTTTTGTTATTTAAAAACGAAAAAAATATGTGTGTAAACTGTTTTTGAGAGAATCATTTTTTTTTTTTTTTTTGTGTGTAAAAACTTTTTTGTCATATCAGAAAAACCAAAAAATAAAAACATTTTTATACCCTCCACTCTAGTGATAGAGGGTATCTATAAGTTTGTCATTCCGTTTGTAACACCTCGAAATATTGGTCTAGGACCCTATAAAGTATATATATTAATGATCCTCGATCGATTCTAAGACGATATATCGATGTCCGTCCGTCTGTCCGTCCGCCTGTCTGTTAAAAACACTTTCGAACGACAATTCTGAGGGTGCTGAATGTGGCATATATATTTTCCGTTCCTTTGGTCCGAATTATTTTAAATTTCAGCCAAATCGGTCCAGTCGTTCAAAAGTTATTAGCAAAGCCGTGAATTTCAGATTAGTTTCACCTTAAATTCACGTGTTGAAAACCCGTCAAACATGTTTAAAAAACATTAGTAAGTCACAAAAATATTTTACAAGGTATTTTTGTCACTCAAAAATATTTTTACACTAAAACAAAAAAAAAATACACTCAAAAAAAATTTTACACTCAAAAAAAAAAATTATTAAAAATTTTTTTTTTCAAAAATTACTAAAACAAAGTTTTTTTACACAAAATAAAATATTTCTTACCAAAAATGTTATTTTTCACGTTAGAAAATTTACAATCACTTAAAAAGGGCATTGTGGAGGGTATTCATAGATTCGGCCAAGTCGAATTTAACTTTTCTACTTGTTTTAATAAAGTTTGTTTATTGAAATTTAGACCTGTCTTGTAAAACTGATAAATCCTTTAAATATACCGTTTTGTTCAAATTCTAACTAATTTTTATTAAAAAATAAAAATTGTTTTATTCGACTTTTAAAATATTATATTTTGAGTAGGTTTATTCTAGCTCGAGGTCATTATCTTTGTTATATGGACCATCATAGTGAAAATCACGAAAAAAGTTTGTTTTTATTGTCATCATCTTCTTACGAGATGATATAATGGTCCACCTTTTAGTACATAATGTGGGAACCTTAAACAATTAACTGACCAAACATTTGTCAAAAAATGTTTTAATTTGCAAAAGTTATCTTAACAAAAACTGTAATTTTTGTAGCGTAAACTCTGTTATAATAGTTTTTGTTACTACAGCAAAACCTACTGAACCGATTTGGTAATTTTATTTTTTCTTTTTTTTTTTAATTGTAGATTATTAAATTTTTTAGTATTTTTTTAAATTTTGACCTAATTATATTTTTAATGAAAAAAGAAAAGTAATGTTTTCAATTTCTTTTAAGTTTACATTAGCATTACTTACACAAAAGTCAATATTTAAAAAAAAAAAAATTGCCACCGGAAATACTAGAAAATTTAATAATCTACAAATCAAAAAAATCATCAAAATCGGTTCAGTAGTTTTTGCTTTACAACTACAGCCGAATTTGTCTTTTAAATAGAGCAATCTACAATTGAGTGGCAACCCTGGAAATTCAAGTTTACCAAATTTTGTGCTATAACATTTTAAACCCATTTCTTACAAGCGCGTGTTTGAACACATGCTTAAAAAACAATTCTTAAAAAATTAAAAAAACATGAAAAATATAAATAAATAAATAAATTTTTTGGGAGTTTTTATTATGGTTTGGTCTATTAGTGAAGGAAGAAGATATTTTTGGAATAAATTCACAAGCCCGCCCATCACAAGGGAAGGGGGAGCCGTTCCTAAAAAAATGTTTACCAACTTTTAAGGTTTAAAAGTGCATTTATTATTCATAAGGGGACGAAAAGAAGTCGTTCCTGAAAGTTTTGTCAAAAAATTCCAACATCTAAATTTCTGGTAAGAAATGGGTTAAGAATATTTTGAGCAGGTTTAGTCTAGCTCAAGGTCATTATTTTCTTTACTCATTAAATCATAGAATATATATTTTTTTAAATTCTGATTATTTTTTATTAAAAAATAAAAACTGTTTTATTCGACCTTTAAAATATTACATTTTGAGTAAGTTTATTCTAGCTCGAGGTCATTATTTCCTTTACTAATTAAAACTATGATATTCTCGTAGAATAATTTTCAAGAAAATTATTTTTCTGTTTTAAATTTATTTATGTTGGTAATTTTTTGCAAGATTTAATTGACACGTGTTTCGGGATTTGTCAGATCCAATTGTCAAGATTATTTAGCAAAAATAAAAACAAGTAGCAAGTGGTTTTTAATTAAAATCGTTAATGATCAAACTAAATTATTATTACATATTCGACTATTCGATCATCAACTAACCACCAAATAAATATTAAAAACAGAACATAGATACGGATTACCCTCGGTAATCCTATATGCATTATGTTGTTGTCGCAAATATTTATTCCTGAACACGTGTCGATTAAGTCTTGCAAAAAATTACCAACATAAATAAATTTAAAGCAAAAAAATTATTTTCTTGAAAATTATTCTATGAGAATATTATAGTTTTAATTAGTAAAGGAAATAATGACCTCGAACTAGAACAAACATACTCAAATTTTTTTTATACCCTCCACTCTACTGATAGAGAGTACACTTAAAAAATTATGTAGGTAAATTCCAGTCAATATTCACTTAAAACAAATTAAATTTTATTTAAAACCATTCCACTGTTTTTTCATTTAAAATAAAAACAGTCAATTTTTAAATGTTAATTTAATGACTAGCCAAAACATTAAAAAACTAGTGAATAGTCACTTATTTTGCAGTGAAAAACAGTAAAACTATAGACGAAATTTTTTACTGCCGAAATTGAATGGAACAGAAAATTCGTTTTTAAGACAGTAAATTATTTTTTTTAAACTACAGAAATAGTAAAAAAATTAAATCCTTAATAAAATAACTGATTTTTCTTTTAAAATAACTTTACTGATTACTTTTTAAAATAACCTACAAACAGTTAATGACATAATTTTCTTAGTGTATACATAAGTTTGTCATTCCGGTTGTAACACCTTGAAATATTGGTCTAAGACCCCATAAAGAATATATATTTATGATCCTCGTTCGATTCTAAGACAATCTAGCGATGTCCGTCCGTCCCTCCGTCCGTCTGTCTGTCCGTAGAAAACACGCTAACTTTTGAAAGAATTTACAGAGGCTACTACTGGCATATATGTTTGTCATTTACCTGGTCAGGTCGGTATTGCAATCCAGCCAAATCGGTCCAGTGGCTCAAAAATTATGAGCAAAAGAGTAAATTTCGGCATGGGTTTTTTCGAATTTACGAGATAAAAAACACGATAACTTTCGAAACACAATAATGAGCCTGCTGACACGTGGTAAGTATCTTTGCCTTCCCCAGGTCTGGTTTGTATTAAATTTCAGCTCAATGGGTCCAGTGGTTCAAAAGTTATAAGTAAAACCCCGAATTTCAGATTGGGTTCATCTAAAATGCTACGTGGTAAACAAGTTTAAAAAGCATTAGTGGTAAATTAGCAATGCTTTTCAAACTTGCTTAGTTTTAAAGCAATTCTTTTTAAATTTGTTTAGTTTTAAAAGCATTGGTAACTTAAAAATTACACTCGAAAAAATTTTACATTCAAAAAAAATTTAGTTTTTTTTTACAAAAATGTCAATATTTTGTTTACGTGCATTCACTCAGAAATATTTTTACTTTAAAAAAAACATTACACTCGAAAAAAGTTTTACACTCAAAAGAAAAATAGTTATTTTTTTCTAATTACAAAAAAAGAGTTTTTTACTTAAAATAAAATATTTGCAATCAAAATTGTTAACTTTTTTACGTTAAAAATGTACAATCCATTGTGGAGGGTATTCATAGATTTTTTAATTTTAATTGCATTAATTTTTTTTAATTGCATTAACTAAAGCTATGTGTACATTAGGGGTATAACCAAATTTCGGCCCCATCCCTACGTAATGGCCAATTATGTACTGATACCGAAACCACTTTACTTGGGGCATTTCAAAACAAAAACCTTCCGCATAAACTTCTTTAATTTTTTTATTTTTTCTTACATACATTTTATTAAAATTTATTGAGATTTTTCGCTGTTAAACGCTAAAAAATAAACTACAACAAACAGAAAAAAATTTTAAATCATTCAAAAATTTCGGCCTACAAAAAAATTTAACAAAAAGGTCCATATCGCCCTACTGTGCGTCCGTTTGTCTTGAAATTGAAAAAAATCGTTAGATGTTTTGACCTAGCCCGTATTTTTTGGCAGGTAAACGTACTTTGTTTTCACAAATGACCATTCCAAATTTTAGGAGAATAGGGCTAGTTGTTTTTGTAGTCCCCAATGGGGGGGGGGGGGGGGCTCCCCATACAAACCACCCACCCGATATTCACAAAAACATATCAAAATTCATGAAAAAATTAGGTATACGATTGAAATTGTGTCTGTATGTGTTAAACGTCTACTTTAGTAAACTTATAAAATCAGATGTCGCCGAAAAGATATTGCGGCAATACGAAAATTTATCATTTCAATAAAAAATCAAAGTAGTATTTTTATTATATCGCCGTTTTCTCATACGAACGATATTTTAGCGATAAACAAACAAAAATATTGAACATTTTTATTTCTTTGTCAATTTAAAGTTTATCAAGCACAACAGGAAATCTTGGAAAGAATATAAATTTGGCTGAAAACCACAAATTTTCGTTCAAAGATAAAATAAAAAAATCAGCGAAAACCCTATACTACAAGTAGCATAGGTATTTTGATAACAAATCGTTAATGATTAAACTAAAATATTAATACATATACTACTCTAATCCCATTGGGAATTAGAAGACGAAAATTGTACCATCGTAGTAAGATCACGATCATCAACTAACCAAAAAAACAAATATTAAAACAGTCATACATGTAATTACCCTTGTTATTAAAATCCCTTTGCTACTTATAGTATAAGGTTTTTGTTTTGCTAAATAATCTTGACAATGGAATCTTACAAATTCCGAAACACGTGTCGATTAAGTCTTGCAAAAATGACCAACAAAAATAAATTTAAAACAGAAAAATAATTTTATTGAAAAATAATTTTATTCTATGAGAATATCATAGTTTTTATTAGTAAAGAAAATAATGACCTCGAGCTAGAATAAACCTACTCAAAATATAATATTTTAAAATCCCAATAAAAACAAATTTTTATTTTTTTTTGATAAAAGTTAATCAGAATTTTTAAAAATATAGTAATAACAATAAAAAAAGAATTAAAAAATATAGCATATTTTAAAAAAATTTCTCAATTAAGGCTGTTTTTCGTTTAAGCCCCCTTTAAACAAATCACTCAAAACTAAAAATGTTTTAAAAATTTTTGATAAATTAATTAATTGGTGAATTACGGGTTTTCAACACATTTTCTAATAAAAAATGAACCCAGCGAAGTAACCCAGAAAAACTATGAGAATTTCCGTACTCTATGGACTCCAACCAAGTCGAATTTTCATATAAGAGCACTTTTTTCGGTATAGCACAGTGTTCTGTTTTTTACCTAACCAATAACCATTGTATTGAAATCGAGCAAGGGGTCTGATGGGAATCGAACCTATGAACCCACGATTATAAAAAAACACGCAATCATCTAATCTAAAAACTACTGTGTGCCATAAAAGAAGGAAACTTAGTTTTTAAAACCATTTGTTAGTCTCATTCAAGATTCAAATTCATAAAATCTGTATGTAATTAAATTATTACAGACAAATTTTATGAAAAAAATTAAAGATTTTAATTTAATAATATATGGTTTGTGATTTGGATTGATGACACCCAAACAAATTAATTGTCTCAAAAGTCAATTAACAGTATTTTTTGGCATCTCTCATGCAGCTTTAAAAAAAAACTTTCCTCGTATTAACTTTCTCAGATGGTCTTCTATTTTTTTTACATTCCCCTAACTCCGATAATTTTTGTCGTACCGAATTTTGTTGCACAGTGTTATTGGATAAACAAAAGGCATACAACGCTTTGTTGCAAGCATTATCACAAATTTATAATGCCCTTAACCACGTTGTGGTTTTGTAGAGCATTAAAATAAAGTTTATAAGGGTATGAGTGTATGAGTGAGTGTACGGTACGAGTGCATGAGTGTGTTTAAGTTTTATTGTTATTTTACACAAGATAAAATACAAAAATTAAAAACTATTACGCGAATATTTTCTTCGTCGGTTGCTTATTTTTTGCGCATTTTGACACACATACATACGGATAATACTATGACTGCATACTTTTCTTTAAATATTTTATTTATTTTTTTTTCTTTTATTAAAATAGTTTTTTGGCTACCAACAATTTTATAGAAATTTTATGAATATCCTTAAACAAAACACAATAAAAAGTAATTAAAAAAATAAATAAACTTTTGTTGTTAAGGTAAACTTCATTGTGAATTTAACACTAAAAACTTTTTATGAAAATTTTTCCATTTTTCCATTGGTATTTTCTTTTATTTTATTTTTTTATTATTATTGTTGTTTTAATACTTTAAGCTAAAGGACGGAAGCTGTATTTATTTTTCTTCTTTTTTGTTTTTTTGCTAAACCAAACAAAACAACAGACGTAAATTTTTAATTTAATTTTCATACACGCACACGTTTTTAGATACTAAAACAAGTAAGGGTAAAATTTATCTGAAAGTAGTAACAAATACTGAGACAGAATTGAAAAAAAAAATACAAAATAAATAAATAAGTGAAAAACAAAAACAAAATGAAGCATACAAGTTAAGGCAACTTGTATGTGCAACATGAAACTTAACCTAGTACAACATAATTTAGCATGAGATGACATGACCATACCAAACAAACAACAACCAACTTGTATGCTACAAGTTTGACGCACATTGTTAATGAGCATTAAAGTTCCAGGAACAAAAAATAGCGGGTGTTTGTGTCTTTTCGTTTGTTATACAAATAGGAAATGTAGCGACAGCGGTAAAATACACCATTTTTAGATGTTGTTCAAAAACTTCTCCGCTAAGCGTAAGCTTTTTTACGATTTAAATTCTGATGATCGATTTTAGTAGCCTTTGATCTCCTTATTACAAATATGTTCTCCAAATTTCCCCCATCACGTCTAGATTTTTGGGTATTCACGGTTGAAAATGCGAAAACTATGATTTTTGTATTATTTGAAAGTCTGCATAGCAGCCATTCAGAGGAATATAAATCTGGTAAAAAGCGCAATAGTAGAATTTTGCTATTATATGGTCTCAAACATAGAAAACATTTTTTGCGTTTGGTTAGGTTTCACTTGCGTTTTAAAATTATGCTGTTAAAATTACTATTTTTGTAAAATTTACTTTAGTTTTTTGATATCACTATTAAACATCGAAAATGCGACTGAAACACGATTTATACACTTGATTACAACTGTTCCGCTGGTCAGATTTCTGAGAAAATTTATGTCAAATTTGAAAAAAAATGGTCAGGTTGGTATTGCAATCCAGCGAAATCGGTCCAGTGGTTATGAGCAAAAGACTGAATTTCGGCAATTTACTAGATAAAAAACACGCTAACTTTCGAAAAGCCATTCTGAGGATGCTGAAGCTTAGCATATATATTTGACGTTCCCCTGGCCTAGTTCGTATTGGATTTCAGGCAAATCGGTCCAGTGGTTTAAAAGTTATTAGCAAAACCGTGAATTTCAGATTAGTTTCCCCTTAAATTCACGTGTTGCAAATCAGTTAAACATGTTTTAAAAACATTGGTATGTAACAAAAATATTTTTCAACATATTTTTGTCTCTCAAAAATACTTTTACACTAAAAAAAAATATACACGAATAAATTTTACACTCAAAAAAAATGTTACACTCAAAAAAAAATTAAGGAAATTATTTTTTCAAAGTTAGTTAGAAAAACGTTTTCTTACACAAAATAAAATATTTCTAATCAAAAATTTTATTTTTTTCACGTTAGAAAATTTGCTTTCACTTAAAAAGAGCATTGTGGAGGGTATTCATAGATTCGGCCAAAACGAATTTAACTTGTTTCAGTTACTTGTTTAATGTTCAGTTACTTTTTAATGACTACAATTGTGCGTTGTTTCAAAAATAACTACATAAAAAATAAAGGCTTTCATTAGCATTAAATTTTTTAAGTCATTTGTTTTTGTTCTGTAAGTAAAAATAAGTGATTCTTCTTAAATTTTTAAAGATTTGTACGTTATTTTTTTTTTTTAATTTTTGACATTTTTTAAAGAAAAACAATTTAGTTTTCCTACTTGTGTGGATTATTTTTTTGTAGAAAAAAAAAAATTAAAAAGTATTTATAGAAATATAAAAACATGTTTGTATAAAGTGACTTAAATACGATGGGTAGAGTATACGAATTTTAACTTATTTTTTGTTTGTTATCCCGGTAGACCGAAAATCGTATTTTTTTACTCAAAATTAAAAATGGCGATATCTCGAAGACTAAGCAAGATAGAGACTATCTCTATCCATGCGTGAACCTAGTGGGTCCGAAATTTTATATTTAAAAATTCCCATTTCAGAAAAATTTTAAATACCAAGAACTCGGTAATTATTAGATACACAATAAAATGCCCAAAGTATTTTTGTTGCTCTTCACTGATAGATCTCAACAGCCGAAAGCCCTAAGATCAATTTGAGATTATTTGATTTTGAGTTATTTGATTTTAAAATTTTTAAGGACCCCAAAAGTTTTAACAGTCCATTTCTAAAAGTTTTTGTTCTACGACCTCGACAGAAACCTCTGGGTAGATCGGTAATTATGTCTAGTATAACTTTTCTTTATTTGAAGCCATTTGAGGCAACAACTAAAAAGTTCCATCCTTAGGATTGAACAAGACTGTCGCAATTTGACGCAAATATATGGAAAACACACTGCCTTATGAGTCTAACAATTGCTTTCTTAAAATTTTTGTTCTACAACCTGGACAAAAAGCTGTAGGTAGATCGGCAATTATGTGTGAAATATCCCTGTTCCACACGTATCCATTTGAAAAAACGATTAAAAACTTACGTTCTTTGGACCGAAAAAGACTGTTGTAATATCAAGTTTAACTGCCGATCAAAAACTTGTGTGCAGATACCTGAACAAAAAGTTGTGGGCAGATCGGCAATAATGTCGAAAATATGCTGGCTCCATATATAGCCATTTGAACCAACGTCAGAAAAGTGTCATGCTTAAGAAGAACGGCACTTTTCTTAAAACATATCAACCCCACACCAATCTGTGGTACTGGGTTTAATGAGTTTTTAATGATATTTGTAACTATCCGAAATATTGACCAACCTTTAAGTATAACGTAAGACTAAAAATCATTTTCTGGACGATTTAGCAATGTCCGTCCGTCCGTCTGTCCATGTCAACGTTGTGAGCATGACACAGATCGCAATTATCAATAGTTTTGTATTAAATTTGGTCCAATATCGAAGCCTATTGAAATTTTAGACGATCGGTCCAAGTATAGATAGACCTAGCCCCACACAAACGTCCCTTTAAAATTTATCTCAAACGATTCTTATAACCGCATTATAATAGGTATCATTTTGAAACTTGGCAGGTACACATATTTTGTATTCACAAATCAACATTCCAAATTTAAAACCAATCGAACCAGTTCTTCTTGTAGTCCCCAAACAAACCACCCTCCCGATATTCACACAAATCTCTCAAAATTCATGAAAATAGGAAATACTCGTATTTGATTAAGTTTTGTTTGTAGGTGTTAAAAGTGTATTTTGGTGACCTTATCAATTCTGAATATAATTGGAACATTTTTGGACTTAGACCCCATATACAAATTTTGTACAATATTCAGTAAAATCGGTCGATTGGCAAATATGAAAACCAATTACACTCAAATTTTGTTTGTATGTGTTTTGTACACTAATTTTAAATCTAATGAAAAATAGATCCAATCAGTCCATGTTTGGACTAGGGAACCTTTTTCCGAAAAACACTGGTGTAAGGTATCATATGGTCGGTTATGACCGACTTTAATTTTCTTACTTGTTAAATATTCTAATAGGAAACAACTAAAACGTGCGTTTCAAAGGTTAAAATATTCTACAAACAATGTGTGTAATGCATCGAATATCGGTCGAGGACCCCAGAAATTATATATATTATTGATCCATGATTGATTCTAATACATTCTAGCGATGTCCGTGTGTCCGTCCGTCTCTCTGTCGGTGGAAAGCACGATGCAGTCCAAACTAAAAGGGCTAGATTCCAGAAGTATGGCACGAATTTGTCTTAAGTATATGTTAACAAAAGCTGCAGCACCTTTAATATTGCCATTCCATATGTTATACATCGAAATATTAAGGACTCCAAAAACTATATTATTGATCCATAATAGATTCTTAGACATTCTATGCATGTCTGTCTGCAGAAAGAGCTATACAACCCTTAAATTTGGCATGGATATGTCTTATGGTCACTGAGTGTTAAGTTTAAAAATGGCCAAAATCAGACAATGGGAAAATAGTGAAAAACTTAAATATCTCCGAAAAACACAAAATTTTAGCATTTGTTTTTTACAGGTGCAAAAGTTCTGCACTTGGACTTAATAATTTGACAAACTTTATCGGGAGGGCGAAGGTTTCCCTCAACTAATATTTTTTTTTAATTCTGAAATGCTATTTTCGAATTCCAATTGATAGTTTTTTGAATTAATGCTGAAAATTGTGTAGTAAACGAAAATAACTATGTTTTAAACATAAAGCGACGACACGATGACGACAAGTTAGTTGTTTGGTTGATGCAGAATTGTATTATGAATGTGTGTCTGTGTAACACATAATACACTAAACATTAAATGAATTTATGTGTGAGTGTGTATTTGTTAGAGTTGGCAGTCTCCAAAGACCCTTAAAAAACTAATGAAAAAAACTATATAAAAAATGAAACATGAGGCCAATAATGATGATTCATGATGAGGTTTTTTTTTTTTTGTATTTTTTTGCACTTTCTCCCCAAAAAAACAAAAACACTTTTCTTTAAACACATTTTAAAAATTGGGCAAAAGTCAGACAAAACTTTCATTTCTTTCATTTTCATTTTTCAAGAATGCACTTTAAACTTTGGCGACATTTATTAGGTGTAATTTTCTTTTTTTACCTCTACTACTTAAATAGATTCATTTTTAGAATTTATTTTACTAAAAATATTAACATTTTTTTTATAATTATATAGATTTTTTAGTATTATTATTTAAATTATTTCTATTATTTTAATGTGGTTTATGCAACCAACTACACTAAACAGACTGATTCTTTTTGGCACCCTTTTCTATTGTAAACTAAAAAAAAAAACATAGCAAAACAATATTCAGTGTTCTACGAACTACTGCTGTTGTTTGTTAGTATGATATTTTCATTATAAAACCCTCCATTAGAAATGATGAGGGTTAAATCATTTTGTCATTCCGTTTGTAACAAAATTTTAAATATTAATCGGAGATCCTAAAACGCATATAATTTTTAAATAGTCCCGAAAACAGGAAATTTTTGAATTTCTCCAGAATACTTATAGAAACTGTGTAGTTCTTCGCGGTTCAATAAAATGAGTTTGTGCTTATGGTCCTGAACCGGTTACCTGGTAAAAATCTGAAAAAATATCGGTTATTGATATATGTCGAATATTTGACAACATTCAAAAGTGGTAAAGATCTAAAAAAATATTGACTGGGGACCCACTTTCCGGCAATCAGTTATGTATGGTAGAATATGGTCGGCCTTGACCGTCTAAAAATTTTTTACTTGTTAATATTGTTGTTGGAATAAAAAATCCTTAATAAATTTTTAGTAGATTTTAAAACTTTCATTATACGGTAGTGTAGGTAAATACTCTATCAAATGCAGTAGTTGTATTAGTTGTAGTTTATTTGTATAAGTGCAGATAGCCAAAGTATGTAATCATCATTTACACATATTCATTCAATTGTCTGTACTAATATTTATTAAGGTGGCACTTTGTTTAATGACCATTTGTTTTTTTAATAAGAAATTATACCATACTAATAAGGCAACGATTGTCAATAACCAACAAAAATAAAATTCTTTTAAATATTTTTGTTGGTTATTGACAATCGTTATTAGTATGGTACAATTTCTTCGTCTTTCTAAGTCTCATTGTGAATAGAGGCGAATATGTATTAATATTTTAGTTTGTGCACAAACGATTTGTCATTAGACTCGTTTGCTACTTTGCACAGAGGGCCAGAATGATCCAATTCCGGCCAAAAGTCTTTATCGTTGTTGGATCCGGCTGAAAATGTGCATCCAGAGTATTTTGGGGTCGCTGATTTCAAATTTTATCTAAAAACTAAAAAATTCAAAATGGCGGATCAAATATGGCGGACATTTTTTTAAAAGATGTCCGATTTAACTCAAATTTTGTTTTAATGGGGTCTTGGAGATACTGAATCAGAACTGTTACCCTATATTTTGAAAAACAAAATGGCGCACTAAACAAGCTACTTAAAGTTTGTCAGAATGATCCAATTCTGACCAAAAGTCTTCATTTGTGCTGGATTCGTCTGAAAATGTGCCTTTAGAGGATTTTAGGGTCACTGATTTCAAAATTTAGCGTAAAACTAAAAAAGTCGAAATGGCAGTTCCAATATGGCGGACATTTTTTTTTTTTAATTGACCGATTTAACTCAAAATTTTTTTTAAGGGGGTCTTGGAGTTACTGAATCAGAATTATAACTCTGAATTTTTAAAAACAAAATGGCGGACTTAAAATGTTCCTTAAAGTTTGTGAGAATGATCCAATTCCGGCCAAAAGTATTTATCGTTGCTGGATCCGGCTGAAAATGTGCTTCTAAAAGATTTTGGGGACACCAGTTTCAAAATGTAACTAAAACAAAAAAAAAAATAAAATGGCGGATCCAATATGGTGGACAAATTTTTTAAAAATTTTTCGGTTTAACTTAAATTTAGTTTTAAGGGAGTCTTTTAGTTACTGAATCTAAAAAAATAAATGATAAATAATAAAAATTCAATAGGTCGTAATCAATATGGCGACTAATTTTATTTTTTTTCTTATATTTTTAAAAACAAATTCAAAAATAGTGCAATTACATGGAAAAAGTACAATTACATTATTTTTTTAACTCCATAAATAAAACTTAACATGCTGTTAGAAACATTTTTTTGTATTTTTTTTATAAATGTAGAAATGCTGAAATCGACTTAATAAGTTTCAGAAAAGCTTTTGGAAATGGTGTAGGCAAATTATTTACTCAATTCGTTTTAACAAATGTGGTATGAATTTTTCAGAAAATTTTGGAAATTGAATAAAAATTTTTGAATTTAATTTGAAATGGTGTAACTAATGTTTTCCCTAATTCTTTAAAAAATACTAAAAATGTATCCTAAATTTTATTTCCTACATTTAAGGCACTCTCTGGCGATAAAAACTACTTAAAGCCATAAAACATTATTTTTGTTCAAATAATTTTTTTTTTAAATAAATCTAGCACCACTATCAAAAAATAGCTGTAGTTTTACCATTTATCATTTCGAGCCAGTTTGGGCAACTTTTTTCGAAAGATATGGATCTATTCTATATCAAAAAAAATATAGACCGATTGTATCGAACTGAGGATCGCTGAGGATTTTTTCGGCGCGAGGTAAATAGCTAAAAAATTATAACATTTTTCAAAAAAAACGCGAATTGCTGCCAGGCAAATGAGTAATATTTGTCCACGTTATTTTCGTTACAAAGGCTTATATATAAGGTTGAACCACGCAAACAAAAAGTTAAACATCAGCAATAGAAGTTTGGAAAAAAAATTAAAAAAGTATCTCATCTTTTAAAATTTTTTTACCAACTTTTTTAACTTTGAAGACCTGTCAAAGGAAAGGGTGTAATTGGATCATTAAGATAAGTTCAGAAAACCTGCTTCTATATATGCCCAACAAACTGGTATACATTTTTTTGAGAATTTCCAAATAAGACTTTTGGCCAGAAATCGATCTGTCTGGCCCTCTGTGCTTTGTAGTAAATCGTTTCTATTTTTTGCTAAATAATCTTCACAATGGAATTTGACAGATTCCGAAACACGTGTCGATTAAGTCTTGCAAAAATGACCAACATAAATAAATTTAAAACAAAAAAACAATTTTCTTGAAAATTATGATATAAGAATACCATTGTTTTAATTAGTAAGGAAAATAATTACCTTGAGCCAGAATAAACATCCTCAAAATATAATAATTTGTAATTTTACAAAGTTTTTACCAACAAAATTGTAAATTTACAAATTTTTCGACACCATAAAATTTACAAGGAGGTTTCGTAACTTTAACTAGATTTTTTGCTACCTCCTATTTTACAAGAATAACTAGAAATTTTACAAGCTTTTTACCAATAATTTTGTAATTTTACAAACTTTTTACCAATAAAATTGTAAATTGACAGTTTTTTGGCGCAATTTAAATTGCAAGGAATTTTCGTGAATTTACTAGATTTTTTTTTGTAAAATTATCTTGAAAATTTGTAAAATTACAAAAAAAAAAATGTAAAATTACAAAAAAAAAGTATATTTCGATCCAAATTTGTTTCTTAAAAAACAAGGAAAACTGTCAAATATTGGTAAAATGGGAACACGAGACTTTTCCTAGTAATTTGACAAAGTTTTTTTTTGTGTGTATATTTCGCCGAAAATCAAAATTTCCGCCAGAGCCATTTTGGTCATAAGTCATTTTTTGATATCTCGCTTTATTCTTGAGTTATTAACACGCATAATTGCAGTTAAAAAAAAACAGTTTAACCAAAAAAAATAAGAAGTTCGAGTCGCGGCATGTCCCAGCAAAAACTTGCATTACAAAGTAATGAAATGTGTAATGGGAAATTCAAAAGTTATAACTACTTCTGATTCGAATTACCTTTCCCATTACATTTACAAGCAAATGTGCCAAATGTAATGATTATCAAACCAATATTAATAACTAATTACATATATACTTATAGGTAATGAAAAAATTATTTAAATTTTTTTTTTTTAAAAATAAAAAAAATATTTAATTTTATTTTGTTTTTATTCAAAATAATGTACAGTGAGTCAAAAAGAGAAAATCTAGTTCTGAAATTTTTATATTTTATTATAATGACTTATGTTAGTCATTATTAATAAGTCCTTATTTTACATTTCAAAATAATGCTAAAGGTAATTTTCTGTCATTACTGTAATGATGTGTCATTACCAAGTTTTTGCTGGGGTACAATGCGTTATTTATCTACAAGTTTTAAGGTCGGAATTAAATTTTACTAAAAAAATTTAAAAAAATAATATTTTTAACCCCTTTTAAGTACCACCCTAATATACACACACATACACATGTTGCAGTATGAGTTGCTTTACTTTAAATTATTGTTATAAAACTTTGATGAAAATTTCGTCATAGTTTTAGTACAACACGTTTAGTACTTATTGTTTAGTAAAGCAAAATACCCTATTAATGTTTTTTGTTTTGCAATGTTTATATGGACAGTACAGTCTCATAAAACTAGGAACAAAATAGCTTTAAAAACAAGATAATCGTTCACGAGTGGTCCGAGACAGTTTTAACCTGAAAGTGCGAATATCATAGTTTTCTTATGTATTTAGGATGTGCAAGAAAAATTAAGCAGCAAAAAACAAAATCTTCGATCGAAGACTTTTCGCCAAAATCGAGTTTAAAACGCAGAAAATGAAAAAAATTCCCAACTCAAATCTATGGACTTAATAATAGATTTAAATTTATGGACTTAATAGATTTTGACCTCCTGATTCCAAATGTGCTTCCAAAATTTTTGTAGCATACACTCAGAAAAAAAACTAACTAAACAAGTAGAAAAGTTAAATTCGACTTTGCCGAATCTATGAATACCTTCCACAATGCATTTTTTTAAAGGATAGTACATTTTTTAACGTGAAAAAATTAACAATTTCGATTAGAAATATTTTATTTTGAGTAAGAAACTCTTTTTTTGTCATTTAAAAAAAGAAAAATTACAAATTTTTTTTTTTGAGTGTAAAATTTTTTTCGAGTGTAATGTTTTTTTTACTGTAAAAATATTTCTGAGTGAATGCACGTACGTATGTACACAAAATATTGTCATTTTTGTAAAAAAAAAAAAACAATTTTATTTTTGTGTAAAATTTTCTTTGAGTGTAAAATTTTTTTTGAGTGTAAAATTTTTTTTTGAGTGTAATTTTTAAGTTGCCAAAAACTAAACAAAACTAAAAAGCATTGCTTTAAAATTATACAAGTTTGAAAAGCATTGTTAAGTTACCACCAATGCTTTTCAAACTTGTTTAACACGTGGCATTTAAGATAAAACCAATCTGAAATTTAGAGTTTTGCTTATAACTTTTGAACCACTACAGCGATTGAGCTGAAATGCAATACCAAACAGGCCTGGGGAGCGGCAAAGATAAATTCTAAGTTTCAGCAGTCTCATTATTGTCTTTCGAAAGTTATCGTGTTTTTTATCTCGTAGATTCGCGAAACACCCTTGCCGAAATTTACTCTTTTGCTCATAACTTTTGAACCACTGGACTGATTTCGCTGCATTGCAATACCAACCTGACCAGGTAAATGGCCAACATATACACCAAACTTCAGTAGCATCTGTAAAGTATTTCAAAAGTTAGCGTGTTCATTATGGACGGACATACAGACAGACGGACAAACTACGCTAGATGGGCCTTAAATCGATAGAGGATATTGGGTCCTGAACCAATATTTCAGTGCGTTACAAACGGAATGACAAACTTATATATACCCTCTATCACTAGAGTGGAGGGTATAAAAACAAGATAATTGTTCACGGGTGGTCCGAGACAGTTTTAACCTAAAATTGCGAATACCATATATAATTTTTTTTTATTTGGGATATGTAAGAAAAATTTAGTAACAAATACCAAAATTTTCGATCGAGCACTTTTTGCAAAAATCTCATTTAAATTGCAAAAAATAAAAAAAAATAAAATCTCTCTTTGAAATTCAAATCTATGGACTTAATATAGTTTGACCTCTTGATTGCAAATCGTCTTTCAAAGTACTTTCTGTTGTTCCACTGTAACGTTTTCTAAAGTCGGTAACATTAAACTTTATAGTAAATGGACCCCCTGAATCCGAATCAATCATCAAAACATTTTTAGCAGTATCCATTTTCAAGATATTTGCATTTAAATATTACAAAAACACGCGAATTTTGTGGTTTTTGTGACGGAACTGCAACGTTGTTGTTAGTAATAGATACAAAAAACAACATGATTTTACATAAATTGGACCTCGTGATTCCAAATCCCCAGTCAAAATTTCTCTATGGCTTTTCGTTTTCGAGATATTCGAATTTGAAATTTAAAAAATGCGATTTATAAGTGTTTTTGTGTTGCTAGAAGCTTCATTTGGAGTAGCGTTCTTATAAATTTTTGTAAGAAACGTTAACTAAAATAAAAAAATAAAAAATAAGTGCTTTTATGGATTCATTGTTTTATATTATTGCGTTAATGCCAAAAACAAATGGTGGATTTTATATAATAAGTTTGATCATTAACGATTGTCATTAAAGACCCTTTGCTACTTTTAGTATATGGATTTTATTGTTGGTAAATAATCTTGACAATGGGATCTGACAAATCCCGAAAACCGTGTAGATTAAGTCTTGCAAAAAATGACCAACATAAATAAATTTAAAACAGGAAAATAATTTTCTTGAAAATTATTCTATGAGAATATCATAGGTTTAATTAGTAAAGGAAATAATGACCTCAAGCTAGAAAAAAACCTACTCAAAATATAATATTTGAAAGGTCAAATAAAACAATTTTTATTTTATAATAGTAGTAAAAATTAATCAGAATTTATAATAAGGACCTGTAGAATCCAAATCTGTCATCTAACATGCTGTAGCTAGTTTCTTTTTCGTGTTATTTGCGTTTAAAAATGTGCCCAATTTCGTACCACACAAAATGCATTCAAAATTATTTTTTTTTATTTTTTGACCGTAAATTTTTTTGACAATGACATTTTTTCAAAACTTTATTTGAATGCATTTTATTCCGAGGAATATTTTTGATCACAAGTGTTTTTTTTTTTTGATAACTCTCATAGTTTTCGAGAAAATTCGAATATTGTAATTTTTCTTCGAATTCAACCGCGATTTTTGCAAAAAGTACTCGATCGAAGATTTTGGTTTTTGTTGCTAAATTATTCTTAGACATTCCAACTACATATTCAAAAAAAATTATGGTATTCGCACTTTTACCTTATCACTGTCACATTATTTCCAGCATAAAACACTGTGCATAAATAAAGTGTTGTTTTTTTGTTTTTTTGAAAACCTACCAACATTTAAAACTGACAAGCCATATGACCGCCATGACTGACAAGTGTAAAAGTGAAAATGCAAAAAAACGATTACCAAACTACAAGCACAAATAAACAAACAAATTTTCCTCATGTAAACATAAGAGGCAGAACCATCAAACCACATTCACACCAAAACAGATATTAAACAGATTGTTGTCTTTTAATGGATTTTCTTTTTATAGAAATTAATGCATTTGAATTGTATATTTAAGGGATTATCACGTTCAAACACAAGCACGCACGCACACACTCACTCATTATTTAAATCCATATAATAAATTTATATTATTAATTAAGTGATTATCGTAAGCCCGTTAACCACAAACTCAACACCTTTTAAAAAATGATTACATTCTCTTCAGTACCCGGTTACGAGGCCAGTGTTTATTAATTGAAAATACCACTTTACAAAAAAAATATTTAAAAAAAAAACAATTTAAAAGGTTGTATGGTCTTCGTGTATTTGTTACCAACATCACAACTACAGACACATAGTTTTTCATTGCAACACAGTCAGTCTGTCATTCAGTCGTCAGGCCTCAGTCGTCAGTCTTAATATGTCTTATGATTTTATGACTGTTGACTGAATTTATAATGAAAGAGAATTTGCTTATAGGTTGTTTAGTTGGTTTATAAATAAACTTTATTTGTAAAAACAGAAACTAAAAACAGATGTTTTTTTTTTTTAAATGTTAAAGAGTTTTTGTTACTAATATTGTGCAATTGTATCTTTTTTTATACTAAAAGAAATTCCAAATTAACACTAGAGTTACCAGGATTCAAAAAATGTGGAATTTCATTCTAAATGTTATACTTTAGGCAAATCTTTAGTCAACAAGTTTTGAACCCATAGACCGGAGAATACTTTTCTAAGGGTTTGAATTGCGCTGAATCTTAATCTGATCTCGAAATTTGCCTATTAAATCAGGTGTTCGAGATATCTTAGCTTGAAGTTGAAAAAACCCTTTTTCGCCATATTCGAGACGACATATGTCGTCTGAAAGTCCTACAAATAACCTTTAAAATTTATGTTTAACAATTTTAAACCCGTGTCTTTTAACCTGAAGTTTAAAAGGGTTTTTGATATTTTCTTGGTATTTTCGCTATGAATGCAAAATCGATCGATCGATTTATTATTCGCTACATTGTGCTTATATTTTACAACAAACTCGCAAAAGTCATAAATATCTCGAAACCTATTGTTCAGACTCGGAGTCAGCACAACACAAAATCGCCCAACTGAGTTAAAATTTATCAACATGAACCCCTGATTTCCTTCAATGTCTCCGAATATGTTGGGACTTATATCACTTATACTCAGACAAAATTTAAGACCTTTAACATCCGTGGTTCCGTGACGCTTCAAAAATCAAGAAATTCTTTTAAAGGATGAAATGTAAATATTGGTATTTTCAAAAGTATTTGAGCTATAGTAATCCCTGATAGCTTGTTTTATAGGCAAAACTATGACCTTTCAAATTTCATTTTGTAAGAAATTTTATTTTGGGAATTTTTTTATTTCTGCAAAATTCGCGATTCGCGAAAATATATCTAAAAAAGCGACATTTTAAAAAATCGTAAAAAAATATATATTAATGGCTGTTATCTTAGCTACAAGTTGCAAAAAAAATCGGGTTGGTGAAAGTATTAAGACCAGAGATATCAATGTGTTGCCAAGTAGGAAATTTTTATCAAACCTGATGAATATTTAATTTTTTTTTTAATATTTTTGGAAATACATATTTATTATAAAACGGCGAAAAAAGAAAAGTTGATGGTACAGACGGGTACTACACATAAATACAATATAACATGAATATTTATCTATTACACTACTCTACAAAAATCAACCTTTTTATTTGCACAGACTTCTAGCTAAAGTATTTTGACCTCCTTAACACGAATCTGTCATCATGAAAGTTTTATAATATCGCTTTTTCGAGATAAGACCTTTCTTGCAGTCCGTGCCCATAAACCCAAAATTATTAAAAATGCATATTATTTCAAAATTCATTGAGTTTATCCAAAATATTTGCAAAAAAAATCAAAATTTTGAGCAAAATTTGCATATATTATTTGCATATACTTTTTTTGTTCTCTGCAAAAAAAGTCGACTTTTGTTAAGTAGTGTAATCGATAAAAAGTTATGTTACATTGTATTCATGTGTAGTACTCGTGTGTACCGTCAACTTTATTTTTTTCACCGTTTTATTTTATGTATTAGCAAAAATATTCAAAAATAATTAATAAATATTCATCAGATTTGAAAAAAATTTCCTACTTTACATTTTTATTAATATCTCTGGTCTGAATACGTTCACCAACGTGAAATTTTTAGACTCAAACCGTTAATATATATTTTTTCCAGTTTTTAAAAAATGTCGCTTTTTATACCCTCCAACCACAGTTTGGGGGCATACTCACTTTGTCATTCCGTGTGTAACGAATCGAAATATCGGTCTAGGACCCTATAAAGTATATCGTCGAACTATATTCAATAAATGCCAACTCGAAAAAGCTTACTGTTCAGGAGAGCTAAAAAACTAAAAAATAAACAATGTACCTTCCACAAGATGGTTTAAATATTCTAAAAAATTTTTACCTATGCAAAAATTTTCATATTTTGCACTTGTTCGCGTATTTTTCAGAGATGGCATTTATTACTATATCAAAAAACAAATATTTTTTTAGAGTTGGCATATTTTGTCGGAAAATAAAAATACATTTTTTTTTTTGAAAAATTTAAAAATTTTTTTTTTTTTTGGTTTTTGTTATCCTTAGTACGGTAATTGCAAAAACTGAACAAAAAATTAAAAATCTTTGCATATTTTTAAAAGTTGCTAGCTCCGAAAGCCTTTTAATCTCTGGGTGGTCAACTTTGGCATTCTGTAACTCACGCTGTATTGCAATAGGGTCACTCCAAACCAGCTATTTTGAAAGCTTATATCATTGACTTTATTTGACCCATTCATAATATTTCAATCTGATAAATAGTTTGAAAGTTACATAAATATAAGCAATTTTTTTTTTGCAAACACTATTTACCGATATTTTTAAAATGGCAATATCTCGAGAACCAGTCATTAGATATCAAAATCTTTACAAGATTCGTGTTTAGCATGGCAAATGCAATAAGATATGTGGTTTATTTATCAAAAAAAATTTTTTGAAAAATTTATTTTCACCAAAAAAATATGTACTTTGAGTTAACAGAATAACAAAAATGGATGTAAAACGACAACAAATTATTTTTTTGCTCTGAAATTTTTATGGCAGATAGGTATTACATAGGGGAGCTATTTGCCATCGGAAACTAATTTCCTTCAAATTTGAGTTGGCATATTTTGAATATAGGTTCACGATATATATTTGCCATTCCCCTGGCCTGGTTCTTTTTGAATTTCAGCCAAATAGGTCCAGTTTCACCTTAAAATCATGAGTTAAAAACCCGTTAAACATGTTTTAAAAACATTGGTAAGTCAAAAAAATATTTTACAACGTATTTTTGTCAATATTTTTGAAAAAAAAATTTTTGGTCAGAAAAAAATTGATAACAAAAAATTTTCATCAAATTTTTGATAAAAAAATTTGATGAAAAAAATTGATGAAAAAAAATATGATAAAAAAAAATTTATAAAAAAAAAAAAAAAATTTATGAAAAAACAAAAAAAAATTGATGAAAATTAATGAAAAAAAAAATTGATGAAAAACAAATTTTATGAAAAAAATGGTGAAAAAAATATTTAATGAAAAAAAAGGGATGAAAAAAAAATTCATGGAAAAAAAATTTGATGGCAAAAAAATTGATGAAAAAAAAATTATGTTACTTTTTATTCACCAGCTGGTGAAAAACGGTTTTATTCACCACGAGGTGAATTATTACCCAAGTTACAATTCTTGTTTTCTTTTTCGTTAATTGTTAGCTTATATAGTCAAACTGATGTGACGTCCTGCAACTTTTTTAAAATTAGATACCAGCCTAAAAACATTATCATGTTAAAAAAAGTTTTTTTACACAAAATAAAAACTAACCAAAAATGTTATTTTTGCGTTAGAAAATTTACTATCACTTAAAAGGTCATTGTGGAGGGTATTCATAGATGCGGCAAAGTCGAGTTTAACGTTTCTACTTGTTTTTGTCTCAAGCGTATCAAAAAATTTAGGTTGCAAAATGATGCATAGTGTTATTTTACATTGAAAATTGTGTTGTGGTTATCGCATAATTCATTTTAGAATCTATTGTAATGGAAATCTGTTCCCAAAATTGTTTCTGGGTATACCTAATCCATTTCAAAATAAGAAAATAAAAACAACATTTTTAAAATAACCCTTTTGTTATTTTAGTGTTAAGTATGCATCATCGTGTAAAATTAAAATAAAAAAAGCTTTTGAATCAATTTTAAAATAAACGACGTTGTAATACAACTTTTACAAGCTTTTGCCAATTATGTTTTTGAATCTTAATTAAAATAGTAGATGACACAGTACAACAGACAAAACACAATTTAAAAGAAACAAATACAAGTAAAAAAATTAGAGTAAGGCAAGACTTGTCGTACACCAATATTTTTTTCGAAAAATAAGTTTTTCCTTGTCTTAGGACCCATTAGCAAAAACATTCTGAAGAGAAACCTTATACGAACTTCGATTATAGTTTGATAAAACAAATTAGCAAATCGTAATTGGGTACTTTTTTTTTTCATCCAGTAAAAAAAAAAAACAAAAGTACTGTTTAAAAAAATTCGATTCCAAGAGAATAAAAAAGTGTGCTTTGGTCCTTTTGTGGTTTCCTAAAATAATTGTAATAATAACTGAATATTTGGAATGTAGGATCCTTAAGCGAAAGAAAAGACTAACAAGGGAAGTATCTCAACCCTTATGAACCGATTTGCCTGAAACTTAAAATATATATAAAAGAGACAGTTTTAAGGTTGGGGAGTCTCGGCTTATCGGACATATAAGTCTTTTAAAATTTCGTTGACCTTCGTGAAAATTTTGATAACTCCCGAACTAACAGGAATATCGTCCAGGGCAAAAATACGTGTCGACTTAAATTTAATAAAGATTATTTCGTATTCATATGAATATCGTAGATCTATGTCTTCACATAAATACACCCCAAAATTTACATATTTTCATGAAAAAAATATTTAACGAAGCAGAATTTTTACAAGGTTATGCCACCGTTGGATAGGCATTAAAAAACCTTTCTTTTCATATGTAAACATCATATAGTTTCTATGAAAGAAATGGCTGAAAAATCCAAAAACTACTTTTTCGATATTTTTTGACCCATGTTTTGAACCACTGAATCCCCGATATGGCCGATAAGCCGAAACACCCCAACCTTAGAATTGTCTCTTTTATTTATATTTTATGTTTCATGCAAATCGGTTCATAAGTTTTGAGATACTTCCCTTGCAAGTAAGGTTATTATTCCTATAAATCTGGAAATTATATCGATTTTTAATCCGCATAACGGAAATGGGGATAACATCCGTGGGGCTATATTACGACATCCATGTTAGGATACCTTCCTTGTTAGTAAATTTTTAAAAATTTTTGGAACTTAGAAAAATGTTTTACTTTTCATATAATATATGTTTTACATTTTTAATATATGTTTTACATTAAAAAAAAAAAAAAAAATTATAAAAAAATTTGTCTGAACTTAGATAGCTTTGTAATTTTTTTTTTTCAGGACTTAGAAAATTTTGATTTGTCTTATTGTCTCCGGTCGCGAGATAATCATTTTTAAGACAGTTTAAAAATAAATCCAATTTTCACCAGTCACGCGATAACCATTAATAAAATTTTAGTGATATGTCCCGTTTTCTCCAGTCGTTCGATATGTGATTTCGGAGCGACCGAAACCATTTTTCTTGTAGCGTAGAGACTTATAGTATCTTCAGACAGGAAGTAAAAATAGTATGATAGACCTTCAGAAAAAAAAAACTTTTATTTGACCATGATCTGATTAGAATCGATTAGGAATTGCATACTTTACATCTTTACCAAAAAAGATTTGTTTGACCCCCTAAATTTCAGATTTGTATGTTAAATTTTTTGTTTCTCTGCAAACTATCATCCTTGCCATTTCTAATATAAGTAGGTAATCAATAAAAAAAACCTTTTAAAAACTTTATACTAAATCTTATTTTAAATAATCTTTGAAATGTACAAGTGTTATAATATATAGATTAGGGTGGCAGCTATTTTACAAAACGTAGAATTTCAAAGAGCGCGCACCTGCATTTTTTACATTTGTCCTAAATATGCTATGCTGAACATTTAAGGCCAATCGGACAACGTTAACCCATGGCGCATTGGAGTCAAAGGTCAAACATACGAAAAATCCATATTTTGAAGAAAAACATTGAATAAATGATGTTTTTCTAGAATGTTTTGTTAAAAAGTGGACCAAGAGTTGTTTTTGGTATAAGAAAATATATTTTAAAATTTTGAGTTTTAAAAAATTAACCCTTGTAAACCTTACCAATTACCCAATTTTTACAAAATTACCCCCTGATCACAAAAATCACCCACAATTTTCTAAATTTATTGAAATAAACCAATGGAAAACTATATGAAATACTGTCCTTTTAGGATGACATTCACCAGTTTCAAGCTCATGACAAAATTATTTTATATTTGGTTCTTGTTCAAAAATGAACATGTGTTATATTCTAAAATATTTCATAGACATTTTGTTTATCCTATTTATGGATTTTCTTAGTGATAAGGATTTTCCTATCATTAAAGACAAGATGTGCTATTTTAGAACAGCCATTAAACTCATGTTTAATGACTGTTTTTCCCAAGCAATAAAATCTGTGTGTATGATAAGTTGATGTTATCACATGTTCCATGCAGGGGCTGCTTGTGCGCAGCGGTAGAATCGCTAGTTCTAGGTTAGTTTAAAGATTATTGTAGTTAGTTCTAATTTTAATAAACAATTTAGAATCTCAAAAATACTCACCGAGCACTTTACAACTGCTCATATTCTAAAAGCGTGTTTTTATTTATTTAATTATACGTTTTTAGACAGTTCTCAAAACTGATTTCGATTTTTCAAAATTTTCCTAAACAAAATCATGCCAAGCGGTTTGAACTTTTGACCTCAAAAATGGGCTAAAAAACCATTATAGATTCATTTCGCTGTAACTCTTAAAATAAAAGTTTTTCGCAATTAACTTTCATAACATTTTTTTTTTGTAGAATCAAAATGCAAAGTTTTTTCTCTCATACTGTTTTGACCTAAATATGTCCGATCGCGGTGTTTTGAATGATTAAAGTCGAAATTTGGGTGAGAACTTTTTTTTAAATAATTGTCGTAAATTTTTAAATTAGGGAAAATTTGAGCTCTTTGCATAATTTAATAGGGTATTGAATGTAGTTTTCCAAAAAAAAATTTTTTGCAAAATATATCGACCCTTCCATGAATTAATTAACCCATAAATGAACATAGAGGCAAAATGGATCAGCACGTTAAAAACACTTAAAACATTTTTCTTATATTTTTATAAAACTTAATATAATTATTAGGCAAGGTCAGAAAAATAATTGTTTTTTTAATCTATATTATATATATTTTTAATCTATATATGAGGCATTCCACACCAAATGTCACGTGAAAAAAAACATGTGTAACGTAAATTTCGGAATAGTTTGAATGTACAGCCCTATACATTTTTAAGGTATTTTAAACGAAGTTCACGGACCGGCCCAAGTTTTTTGATATAGATTTTCCAGCTTTTTTTAGGTTTTTAGCTATGGTCCGTTCATCAGAAGAACAGTGCTTTTTTCTAGTAATTTTCTAACAAAATGGACACTTATTATTGGATAATTAATTGTATTTTTCAAGTATTTTTAACAAATTATTTGAATCGATATAAATAATTGCAAAATATGGCCTTTAAATTGAAAAAAATAGGAAGAATTTCGAGTGTACCTATTATTATGATCACCTGCTGGAAGCACTTTAGATAAACCGTTAACTGGCAAACAATAAATAAAGATGGACTTGCCATGCTTTGATATATAATATCTTTGCCGCAACGAATACTAAAAAAAATACATTTTCTCATTAAAAAAAAAAAAAAAATAATTTGACAGTTATTGGCATTTCAAAAATAATTAAGGTGGTGTACCTATTATTATGATCATGAGTGTACGTGTGCTAAGACAAAATTTTAAAACATCTTTGTTAATAAGTCGAAAAATATTAACTTCTTTGGCCCATTGTTAGCACCACGAGATAGGTATTTTTAATACCATTAATCTGATACCACACATGTCTATATTAATTTTGTTTAAATATGCGTAAATCGTAAAAAACTGAAAAAGGACAATTTCCCCCAATTCAAATCGACCCCCCCTAAAAATGAGTTTGGGCCGCTAAAAAAAATACGTGTGGAATTAATTTTCGTTCTTAACAACATATCCAAATTTCATGAAGATCGGAGGGTGACACCAGGGAGACTTCCCTTGTAAGTATCAAAATTTAATTCATCCGCGAAATCAAGCCAAAATACCACGATTTCATATTATTTAGTTGCTAAAAACAATTACTGTCTCATAGCAGCTATCACTGGACACTAAAATTGAATACATTCAAAAAATCCGCGAAATAGCGTCATCATGTTCCCCATCCAATTGCTGAGATTTTGTTTTTATATTGATGAAATTATAAGAAAATACTCAATACTTTGCAAATATATTTAATTTTTTGTAAATTAAAAAAAAAATTATATTCAAAACTTCATCGTATTTGGAGCGTGAACTTTTTTAACGATCGCGAAAAAGTAATAAGTCATTTCTTAATATTTTTTCATGGCCTATACGCTATCGGGTGGACTTTTTGATATTTGCAAAAAAATGCAAAAAGTTATAACCCTAGTAATTAGGTGTTGGACTAATAAACTGAAGGTTCCAGGTTCACATCCAGTTGGAAGGAAAAAGGCGAAAAGTTTTTCTTAATATGATAAAGATAAATTATAAAGGAAAATGGATGAAAGTGAAAACTAAAGTAAATACGAAGATTTTTTGTATTTTCGTATGACCTTTGTCAAACATTTTCCCAGAGAAGTCTTAGGTGACATGTCCCCAGAAAGTCAGCATGCCCTGACTACTGCTGACTTTGAGTGAGAACATTAGGAAAATTTATATGAAACTGTCCTCAACTCATCATAAAGATTTCTTGTGGATGTCAGCAGTGACTCTGACATGTCACCGAGCCGTCACTTAGGATGGCTTGAGGACGTTGTCAACTGGGTTATTCATAAATCAAAATATAGCTATTTTCGTATGTTTGACCTTTGACCCCGATGCGCCATGGGTTAACATTGTCCGATTTGGCTGAATATAGCATTTTTAGACCAAATGTAAAAAAAAATCAGTTGCGCTGTCCTTGAAATTCGATGATTTCCAAATAACTGCCACCCTAATATACTTAAATAGGTAGGTAACATCTTAAAAATTATATCTAATATTAAATATTGATTTCAATTGATTGAAAATGATACAAAAATAAAATCACTACCTTTAAAATCATAAAAAAAAAAATAAAAAAATAAATCAAATTAAGTACAAATACTAAAATCTACTACATGCATATTTAATCTTGTAATCTTAAAAAAATAATACGAGTATATAAGTATAAATCAAAATAAATCAAAATAAAATATTTGGCAAATGTATAAAGATATTTAAATTATATACAAAAAATCTTACATCTCTAAGTAGAATTAAGAGTAGAAGAAGAAGAAAAAGACATTCCTAGAAAATTACAGTAGATATTTTACAAAAAAAAAAAAATCAGATTGATTAGAGGAAAGTAGTAGTAAGAATAAAAAGAAAGGAAAAAACATATAGAAAATTTGCTAAAAGATTATTTGGTTGGTATTTAGTGTTTGTAGTATGTGTGTGTGTGGAAAAAAAGTATGTTACCAAGCTTTTAAGAAGATAAACGGGGTCAAATCTTTACAATAATAGATAAAAGGTAAAATTATTTATATTATTATTATTTAAGGGAATAGAAAAAAAATTGTCTTCAAGTGCATTATAGATTTATTATTTGAGAAAAAAAGTGAAATTAAATAAAAAAAGGAAAGTTTTTCAGTGTTCGACTTGAAATACATTTAATTACATTTTCTCGATTTTACTTCTTATGGCATTAACTATAAACATGTTGTTGGTTTTTTTGTTGTTGTTGCAGCTGGTGTTGGTAGATTGTAGTGTTGAAGTGATACTAGGTAAGTTGGTAAGTGTTACCAATTGAAATTTTCCTTGTAGAACTTAAATATTAAATAACTTTTATTTTTTATTGATTTCTATAAAAACAATAAATAAAAAAAAAAAAAAACAAAACAACACGACTTTTTTTCTTTTTCTTCACAATTTCATATAAAATATCTTCATTTTTTCTCTCTTCCTCTTCTTGTGCTTTTTTTTCTATTTTAAAACCTTTTTCATATTAGCATTAACATTTAAAACATTTTAACAAGAATTTTGTATTTATTTTGTATTTTGTATTTTCTTTTTTTCTAACTTCAAACACCCACTTCCGTTTCCGTTTCATATAATTTACATTTTTTTTTCTGCTTTATTTAAAATATTTTCTATTTTTTCTTATAATTTTCCGTTTAAAACAATATATTTGAATACAATATTTTCTCCTGTATTATATTTTTTTTTACTTTTTTATGGTAAATATATATAATTTTTTTTTAAACAATAATACAACAACCGTCTTGTATTCAACTACGACGACTTCCACTACATTGCACACTGAACATTTTTTGGCAATAGAAAAAATGTCACTAACGCTGCAGCTATGACTGTGTGCTGTCACTTTATATTTTATTTTCATTTTTTTGGGGTCTCATCCATATTTGTATGTAGTTTCGATCGTCCGTCGTCCTTTTTTTTATTATTATTAGTTTTTTAAATATATATTATTTAAAGTTTTCTAAATACACTTTTACATTGGAATTTTTAGTAATTGAGTGTCATTTGACAAATGTATGCTTATATTTTGGGTAGTTTCTACTTGTAGTTTTTTTTTTTTTTTAATTTTGGCATTTATTGTCCATATAGTGTTATTTTAAATACCCTTCTTTTAGTGGTTAGGGGTATATATAAGTTTACCATTTTGTTTGCTACAACTGGATGTATAGGTCTTTGAGCAGATATTCTTAGGTTAGGTTTCAAGAGGCTGCCAACGCTTTAGTATGAGCTTTTACGATGACTTAGCCATCCAAGTATCAAAGGGTAAAAGGAGAAGTGAGATTTTTAAACAGTCTGAATACCTCTGAAACGTCTTCTATGTTTTTACAGAAGTTATTCCAAGAATAATATCCCAAGAATCACATTTGAAGACTTTAGGTAATTTTTTAGAACACCAAAAATAACTGTTCTCTGATAACACTAACCGACAGCCAATACTAAACATGGACCGGATAATAAAAGTCTGAAAGTAGAGATCAAATGGAGTAAAACCGCATCCACAGTTTTTAAGTTCGTGATCCTTTTTCATTTTAAAAGGACTTCAAAGTTTTAAATGATACATTTTGTAAAATATTTTTTAACTATTTGTATTTGTATTAGGATGACACTCGTGATGGCAAATGAAAGAGGAGGATCTCCTATAATTTTTCCATTTTTTTATTTTGACATATCACGATAAAAGGATGTGAATAAAGTCATCTAAAAACTTTATCAAAAAATTTTGTTGAAAATTTTTAATGATATTGAAGGATACATCTTTGAAAGGTCGTAACTCACCTCCTTTTTCACAATATGTAAAAAAAATTAAATAGGAAAATTAGGGGAGATCCTCTTCCTTCATTTGCTGACACCAGTGGCATCCTAGGGCAAACACAAATATTGAAAAAATATTTAAAAAAATTTAATCCTCTAAATCTTTGAAGTCCTTTTAAAAGAAAACAGGATCACAAAAAGAAAAACTGTAAATTACTACATTTAGTTTCTAGCTTTAAAATTATATTATCCAGTTCGGGTTTAACGACTTTTTTCATTTTTGTCAGACGGTGTGACACTAATAAACATCGAAAATGTGACTGAAACGCGACCTTATACACTTAATTACAATAGTTCAGCTGGTCAAAAATCCGGTCGTTAAACTTTGCATCACATCAAGTTTATGAGAAAATTGAGGTCAAAGTTAAAAAATAGACGTTTTTGCCATTTTTGGAAACTCATAGCGGATTAACCCGTTGCGATGGCAACTTCAAAATAAATCGAGGGTAAAGCTTAAACCTTACTCTTTAAGAACCATTTGGGCACCAATTGCCATTGACGTGTTATCGAAAAAAACTTTTTGTAGGAAAAGACGTTAAGAAAAGGCAATTGCTGCTCGATCTGTTAAAGAGACTGATCAAATGAGTTATACATTTTAAAGAGCAATGTTTGAGCTTTACCCTTGACTTATTTTTAAGTCGTCAGCACATCGGGTGCCTCCGCTATGAGTTGTCAAATATGTCCGAAATAGCGATTTTTTGTATTTCAAATTTCTCAAAAATTGAATCCGGCGTGAATCATGCGAACGGGTGGGAAATTTTTTGTACTTTTTGTACGCAAATAGTGAGAAAGCGTGAGAAAAAAAAAAGTGCGTAAGTGATTAGTAAGTGATTTCATTATTGTTTGCGTGACTGAGTGTGAGTCAAAATCTACTCACGCCTTTAAAAAATGTTTTAATAGAACATAAAATTAAACAAGTTTACAACTTAAGGAGTTAAGATCTGTCAAAAGCCCTTTACGGCCCTATGCTCCTTGTAGGAGTAAAAGGAACAAATATAAAAGACATTTTTCTTGCAAGCTTTCGCAAACGTTTCACCGTTTCCAGGGATTGAAAATCAGAAATCCCGAGATACGGGATTAGCCTAATCCCGAAAATTCCGGGATTTCCGGGATTTCCCGAATGGAAACCCTAATCTGAACTTAAAAAAATAAAAACAAACAAAAATGTGGCATATTATTGATAAATTAACTTTTTTTAAAAAATGAAAAATTTCAGAACGGGTTCGGCGGAATCCGTGGATTTTACCCATTTCATAAGGCATAAAAGTGCAAATTTTCAGAAACTTAGCTCTATCACTTTGTACTGTATCGTGTCTTCCCCAGATGGACAGACGGATATCGCTAAGATGTATTAGAATCGATCACTGATGAAAATGATATACCCAGCAAAACCTTAACCCATTACTGCCTGCCCATAGATCGGCTCGTACGATTTTGATGAAATTTTGACATGTGTACCTGGAAGACCACAGAAGTTGCTAGAAAAAATAAAAAAAAATTTACCTCAGCTCCGACCTGAGATATGACATGGGTATTAGGCCGTGTAATTGTTTACTTTTATTTTTTGTTTGAGCTAAGAGGGGTCTAAAAAGTTTCTATTGGGTGTCAAAATAACTCCAATAAATTTTCGTGAAAACCAAAATTGTCCTAAAAGGTGCACTTTTCCTGAGTATTTTCGATTAAGAAAAATCTTCGATTTTTGTCAGTGAAAAACAAAATTTAAACAAAACAAAAAAAAATCTTGTTAAATGTTTTTATTTAGCCTAATCTCTTCTCTTTTTTATGAAAAAAGAATTAGCCCGATATCTTCCATCTAGCCCGCGCAAAATTTTTTTAAGTATCAAAACTTTTTTGGGTATTTAAATACCCATTAGGCAGGAATGGGTTAATCGATGGCAGTATGAAATAACCCCCCAGGAAATAAGTCCCCAAAATGAAAATGCAACAAGTCCCCAAAATTGGGGACTTATTTCATAATGAAATAAACCCCCAATTTCAAAAATGAAATAAAGCCCCATCAAAATGCAAAAACACCCCAAAATAAAATGGAATAACAGGGGGGGTGAAATAAAGCCATAGGCAATAAAGCCATATGGCCTTATTTCTCAATTCAATAGGAAATAAGGCCATATGGCTTTATTACCAACACGATTGAGCAATAAAGTCATATTGATTTTGCAACCAAAGTGGAAATAAAGCCATATCAGTTAAAAATGAGGAAATATATTTCCCCATAAATCCTGCTACCCAAAAAAAAAAATATTTAGCGAAGCCGCTAAATTAATTTATGGAGTTTGTAATCACTAAGCCCGGCCGAAGGCCGGCTACATAGAAAAAAAAAATTTTGACTATCTTTAAATTAAAAAACCACATATACCAGGAACCTCGGAACTTAGAGGGGCTAGAGGCACCAATTTTTTATTGGCAGGGTTTTTAATTTAAAGATTGTTTAACAAAAAAAGTTTTTCTGTGTAGCCGGCCTTCGGCCGGGCTTAGGGATTACAAAATCCATGCATAAAACCCACCCTCTTCGCAAAGTAAAGTTTTCTAGGGTAGCAGGCCTTTACGCTATCAAATTTGTTATGCCTCAAAAAGGCCTGATAACCAAAATAGCTTTGGTTTGCAGAGAGGGTGGGTTTAATGCATGGTGTATGTAATCCCTAAGCCCGGCCGAAGGCCGTCTACGCAGAACACCTTTATTACAAAAACACAAATCATAGAAGTCGTAAGTTCGACATTTCGCCCAAATAAAATATTTCGGATTTTTTTACTATTTTGTTTTGCGAGAAGTAACATTTTTAGACCTATCATTTTGGGCTATATGTCGCAGCTTGGGCGATATGACATTTACGGTTTTGGGCGATAAGACCTTGGGCGCTATGTCCGTACGCCATTTCAAACTCCATAAATTAATTTAGAGGCTTCGCTAAATAATTTTTTTTGGGTAGCAGGATTTACGTGGAAATATATTTCCACACTCTCCGCAAAATAATGATGAATATTTTTAAAAAATATTTAAATGAGTAACAAAGCCATATATGGCTTTATTTCCAACAGTGGTTGGTAATAACGCCATATGGCCTTATTTCTCAACTCTTTGGGAAATAAGGCCATATGGCCTTATTGCCTATGGCTTTATTTCACCCCCCCGGAATAACACCCTAATTTTAGGGGTTTGTTTCATATGAAATAAATCCCCATTTTGAAAAATGAAATGGGGGGGTGAAATAAAGCCATAGGCAATAAGGCCATATGGCCTTATTTCTCAATTCAATGGGAAATAAGGCCGTATGGCTTTATTACCAACACGATTGAGCAATAAAGTCATATTGATTTTGCAACCAAAGTGGAAATAAAGCCATATCAGTTGAAAATGTGGAAATATATTTCCCCGTAAATCCTGCTACCCCAAAAAAAAAATATTTAGCGAAGCCGCTAAATTAATTTATGGATTTTGTAATTCCTAAACCCGGCCGAAGGCCGGCTACGCAGAAAAAAATTTGTTGACTATCTTTAAATTATAAAACCACATATACCACGAACCTCGGAACTTAGAGGGGTCTAGAGGCACCAATTTTTTATTGGCAGGGTTTTTAATTTAAAGATTGTTTAACAAAAAAAAATTTTTCTGTGTTTTTTAGGGATTACAAAATCCATGCATTAAACCCACCCTCTCCGCAAAGTAAAGGTTTCTAGGGTAGCAGGCCTTTGCGCTATCAAATTTGTTATGCCTCAAAAAGGCCTGATAACCAAAATAGCTTTGGTTTTCAGAGAGGGTGGGTTTAATGCATGGAGTTTGTAATCCCTAAGCCCGGCCGAAGGCCGGCTACACAGAAAACCTTTATTACAAAAAAACAAATCATAGAAGTCGTAATTTCGACATTTCGCCCAAAAAAAATATTTTGGATTTTTTGACAATCTTGTTTTGGGAGAAATAACATTTTAAGCCTATATGTCGCAGCTTGGGCGATATGACATTTACGGTTTTGGGCGATAAGACCTTCACTTTTTTTGTTTAACTTTCTTTAAATTAAAAACCCACATTCCAGGAACCTCTGAACTTAGAGGGGCCTAGAGGAACCTTTTTTTGTTAGCAGGATTTTTAATTTAAAGATTGTTTAACAAAAAAGTTTTTCTGTGTAGCCGGCCTTCGGCCGGGCTTAAGGATTACAAAATCCATAAATTAATTTAGCGGCTTCGCTAAATAATTTTTTTTGGGTATCAGGATTTTAGTGGAAAAATTTTTCCACATTTTCCCCTACACTCTCCGGAAATTAATGATGAATACTTTTATAAATTTTCAAATGAGTAATAAAGCCATATATGGCTTTATTTCCAACAGTGGTTGGTAATAAGGCCATATGGCTTTATTTCTCAACTCATTGGGAAATAAGGCCATATGGCCTTATTGCCTATGGCTTTATTTCACCCCCCCCAAATGAAATAAGGCCCCAATTTTAAATTAAACGCTCTCAAAAAAAAACACAAAAAAAAAGAATTTCAGAATATTTTTTTCTAATTTTTGTGTTGAAATCACAATTTATACGCATTTGTGTCCGTTGTTGAAAAAAAAAATTGGGAATTTTTCATATTTCCATTGCAATTAATTATTTCGTGGTAAAATTTGGCAATTCGCGCGAATTTTTCATTTCCAACCGACTTACACTTAAATAAAATTTTTGCTCCACCAAAACTAGTAGTTAGTTCGTTACGAATACGTGAAGTAAAAAAAAAATATAATTTTTTAAAAACGCAAAAAAATAATTTCATACATAGAGTTCATTAAGGAAATTTTTACTAAAAAGATTTATGATTGCAATACATTAAACTACAACTACTACGGGTATTATATAATATGTTTCCCAAGCAATATCAGTCCAGAACCCAAACCTTAAAGATACTCTCCTTAATACTGATCAGTATCGTAATAATTCTTTTGTCTGCTTGGATGTACACACAAAAAATTATTGGCTAAAAATTTTCAATTAAATCTATTGATCAACAAAATTTAAATGAGTCAATCAATGCTTTGATTGACATTTTTTATTATTTTCTTTAACTGTTGAATTACAAATTTTCAACATGCCATATTATTTTAGCTTGAATTTATTTGAATAGATTAATTCAAAAATATACAAAATAATCGGGTTTTACTGTTTTTATTGTTTGCAACATATTTGAAAGTAAAAAAGATGAATTTTTTGAAAATTTTGTTATAAGCTTATAATTTATTTGTTAAATCAATCATTATTTTAATTGACTTTAAATAAAAAATTGATCAAATTTTTGATCAAAATCAAAAAAATGTTTGATTGAAAAAATTTTCAATCAATCACCTACAATTTGATGATTGGTATAACAATTTTCTTGATTGGAGGAATTTCAATCAAAAAATTGATTGAAGCCGCGTTTTTGTTGATTGAAATTTGTTTGAAATTCCTTCCTTATATGTCCAGAAATTTTAGAAAAAATGAAATAAGTCCTCAAAAATAATAATTGGGGGTTTATTTCATTTGCATTTTTGGGGACCTATTTCGTAATGAAATAAGTCCCCAAGTAAAAAATGAATTAAACCCCCAAAATATGAAATAAATCCCCATTATCGTTGTTGTTTTTTTCTGTACAAATTTTTGGGGACTTATTTCATTTTCGTTTTGGGGACTTATATCCTGGGGGGTTAATTCATGCTGCCTTAATCGATATATCGACAATTTTGCTTAAATTTTAGCGAAATTCGGAAAAAAATAAATTGTAAAGAAAATTTTAGAAAGAAATCATTTGTAAAATTCATATTTCTATTTACAGAACCAGTCTGATCAATAACGATGAAAATAAGAGGTCATTAAAAAAAAAATTGGAGCATTTGAATAAAAATGCAGAAATTCGATTTTTATAAAAAACTAACTTATAGTTGTGTGTTATAACATTTGGCACACCAGAAATAAACAAATACAAATGTTTTTTGTATAAAACTTTATTTATGCATTTCCATTTCAAAATAATTTGGAAAAATTCAAAGAATCGGAATTAGACTTTTTTCCGGAGATCCTTTTAGGCTGCCCAACAAACCTTATTTTCATAAAAATGAATGATTTTTTGTTTATGAAAAAATTTCGTATAATAAATGAAATAAATTGTGTTTCACGAAATTTCGTATAATAAAGGAAATAAATTGTATTTCACGAAAGTCTTTCGTAAAATAAACGAAATATTAATTTTTGTTTTACGAAATTATTTCGTAAAATAAACAAAATATTTTTTTTTTTTTTGTTTTACAAAAATCTTTTGTTAAAAAACAAAATATTTTTCTTATGAAAATCTTTCTTAAAATAAACAATAAATTTGCGTTTTACGAAAATATTTCTAATTGTGGGACAATTTGACGTAAAAATGTATAATTGTTTAAGAAATTATTAAAAATGTTGAAGTCCGAGACGCATTTTTTTTTACATTTTTGAGAAATTATTTCTTAAAAAATAATTTTCCCAGCAAAAACTTGGTAATGACACGTCATTACAATTCATATTACTTAGTAATGACAGAAAATTACCTTAAGCATTATTTTGAAATGGCAAATAAGGACTGATTAAAAATGACTTACCTAAGTCATTATAATAAAATAAAATAAATTCAGAACTAGATTTTCACTTATTGACTCACTGTACATTATTTTGATTAAAAATAAAATAAATTTAAATATTTTTTATTTTTTTTCAAATAATTTTTTTATTACCTATGTATAAGTACATATGTAATTAGTTATTAATACCGTTTTGATAATCATTACATTTGGTACATTTGCTTGTAAATGTAATGGGAAAGGTAATTTGAATCAGAAGTAGTTATAAGTTTTGAATTTCCCATTACACATTTCATTACTTGGTAATGCAAGTTTTTCTTGGGTTAGAATAAAAGCTTCCCAAGTATGTTGTTTATAAAATTATATAAAAAATATTTAACATTATGCTAAGTTTTCGGCTACACTTTAAATACGATGAATCGCCGGTTGTCATCCACCAAAGACAATATTTGTTTCTATTTATAAAGGTAAATTTCGACATAGTTTTAATGACTCTATTCTGAAACTGTGTATCATTTAATACAATATTTTGAAAGCCTAGCCTTTAGCCTTTGATTAATTGATCACATTTATAGTTCAATATATGCCAATTAAGGGTGTTCTTAACAGTAAGGGAAAAATTTAAAATATTTTAATTGCTTGGCACTGGGCAAATTATTGTTCCTTTATACTAAAAACTTGAAAAAATAAAATTTGGAGTTAATCCGATAACTTTAAGTGGACGCGGAAACGACCTGAAGTTTGAAAAACGAACGAATACAAATATTGTAGACATTCCTTTTTTCATTCGGCTAGTTCATCGATTTTATTTCGGCGGATTTCGAGATAATAGTGATTTTGGTAACTTTTTTAGCTTTTAGTTAATTTTTTTATTATTTTTTAACAAACCTCATATGTTTTCTACCGAATTATTGCAGCATAATATAGAATACTTCAATTCCTTTAATAAGAGCGGAATTGAGACATGAAAAATTGACCCAATTAAAGGTCAAAGGTCAAATTTTAGAAGAATTTAAATTTTTAAAGATTAACAATTTTTTTGAGGGGATATTAATAAAACTCCTTGATGTTGTTTTAATATGATTATACGTAAATTGTTTATTATTAAAATTCAGAAAATTAACCCTTAAGTGCTATTGGGGTCTATAGTTTCTTTTATTTAATGGAGAAAATATAAGTATATTATTTCATAGGGTCATATAGACCCCAACAGCCCTTAAGGGTTAATGTTCTGAATTTTAATAATAAACTATTAATTTTTAGACATATTAAAATAACATCAATCAGTTTCATTAATAGCCGCTCGAAAAATCTGTTAATCTTTAAAAATTAAAATTCTTCTAAAATTTGACCTTTGACCTTTAATTGGTTCAATTTTTCATGTCTCAATTCCGCTCTTATTAAAGGAATTAAAGTATTCTATATTATGCTGCAATAATTCGGTAGAAAACATATGAGGTTTTTTAAAAAATAATAAAAAAAATTAACTAAAAGCTAAAAAAGTTACCAAAATCACTATTATCTCGAAATCCGCCGAAATAAAATCGCTGAACTAGCCGAATGAAAAAAGGAATGTCTACAATTTTTGTAGTTTTTATTCCCTTATATGTGCTTAACAAAATCCTATAGTCCAATGGTCAATATTTTTAATTTTATTTGCCAAAAAAAAATAAAAATTTGAAATTGGAGATTTGAAAACAGGGTTGAAAAATAGAGACCTTTTTACCATTTATTTAAAACAAGTTAGCATAACACAATATGAAAAACGCTTATCACCTTAGTACATTGGGACTTAAAGAAAAAAAAAATGTTGCTATGGTAGATAATTTCAATCAATTTCAAAAATGGAACTCAAAATCTTTGATCAAGTGGTCTGCCACACGCTAGTTGCCTGGGGCAGTTGTAATAACTTGGCTGATTTTTAACCGATTTTAGTTTTTATTGCCTTATTACAAAGGTAATGTACTCCACATCACAATTCTGTAACCATTTGAATTCAAAGTTAACTTAAAATGTCGAAAAAATTGAGAAAATGAGTAAAAATTCATTTTTTCCCCTTGTAATTCGGTTTTCAAACTTCAGGTCGTTTCCGCGTCCACTTAAAGTTATCGGATTAACTCCAAATTTTTTATTATTTAGTTTTTAGTACAAAGGAACAAAATTCTGCCCAGTGCAACACAAAAATCCGAAATAAAAAAATAAGAACACCCTTAATGCCAATAGTTTTCCTTTTTTTAATTTTGTGGAGGGTATTCATAAATTCGACCAAGCCTAATATAACTTTTTTACTTGCATTTTTTTTTTTTTTTTTTGGTTTTTAGGTTTCCTTTTCAATAGGCCTCTTTTTTTATAAAAAAATTAAAGAAATTTTTTTCTGTTGTTGTTATAAGTTTATATTTGTTGTTCTTATACAGTTGCACATAGTGGAGTAAATTTTTGTCAACTCATACTTATAATGCAGTAGTAAAATACTTTTGCTTACATTTATTTCGTTCTTTCTTTACATAGAAACAAACAAATAAACAAACTTACAAATATCTATACCTATAAGTCGAAAGCAAACATACCCAGCCAGAAATTGCCAACCGTTCCAAAAAAAAAGTACTGGGAAAGCAACTTTTTTTTGTATACCAAGCTGTTTTTAGTAAAGTACTTGGTTTTACCGAACTAATTACTTTGCTAACACTTTTTTACCAAACTAAAGGCGGTTTATATTATTAATTTGAAATATTTTTTTTTTAATAATTTTACTAAATTTTAACATTTAAAAAAACTCTTAATTATGTAACAAAGCAATTGCAATGGTGTCATTATAAAATTTAGTAAGAATACATTTTGATTCTACTATATTGATACTGATTTCAATGTTATTTTTATCTAATTTATTAACATTGTAGAGTCCTATTTCTCTTGATGGTAGTAGAAATTGAAAAAAATCGCTACATTCAGTGAAAATATTGCCTTTCAAAAATATATCATCACTTTTGTACTTAGACTGCTTTCTACTAAAAATTTCAGTAACGATAATAACGTTTTCATTGTCGAGTAAACATACGTTATCTGGATGAATAGGTTTTATTTTAAAACCTTTAATGTTTACGAAAGAAAATACAACTTTTGATTCCGAGCTTTGTTTTATATTTCCTAGAGAGTATTTGGAATTTCTATTAAGCGGATATAGCAATGGAATATTATTAACTGAGTTATCGGAATGAAAAATATGTAGTTTTCTTTGGATTTGAGCAATAGGGTTAGTTGGGGATTTTATAATAGGTTTTAAATAACCAAGACTGTTTTCAAAATCAAATGGCGAAAACTGTGATATAGGGGCGCCCATATTAGCTACATCGTCTGCAATGTGAATTAAGTTGTGGATGTTCATTGTTTGGGAATTAGAACCGTAAAAACTTGGCATAAGTTCGACAAATGTTCTTAAAATCTGCTTAGCAAACTTATTTGTTAATGTAGCCAATTTCTTTGATGATAAAATTCTGCATGCCGTGTAAAGAATTAAAAAATGCTTGTGTTGATCAGATTTTAAAACGTTTTTCAATATGATACCTCCACCGTATAATAAAAAAAATCGGAATTGTGTTGCTTTCCAGTTTCCTATATCATATAAATCGAATGACTTCCTCTGAAACTCTGATGTAATATCTTGAGACAAATTTAAAAAGTTTTTTTGTAAAACAGCAAGATTTTCTGTAGAAATAAATGAAAATGATTTCTTATAAATCATCTTTTGAAGCAAATATTTGCTTATGCCGAGATGCAACATATGCATCTCATCCAGAACAACATTCTTGACTAGGTCAATATTTAAAATTTCAAGTAGTGGGCTATTTTCCTTTGTTAAATGATGTTCTGAATTTAATTTTTCTTTAAATGACTGCAAAGTCCTTTCATCGCAGTTAATTTCTTTAAAAACTCGAGTTTTATTATCTGTTTCTCCTCGTACTGTGCATCTTTCACAGGAAAAAAAATCCAGTATGGCTTTTAGTGCACCTAATAAAGGCACGGGCAGGCATATCGCAACAGAATGCTAGAACTTTAAAGTTAAAAATATTTTCCACTTATATTTACACCTTTAAAAATAAAACCAAAATTAATCTTGAATTCATTTTTTTAGAAATATTATACCTTCATTTATTAACAAATTGGATTCCACAACGACTTCTTCCAAAAACTCTTGTGAGGAATATGGTTTTGAATTTCCGTAATATAAGCCTATTAAAAAAGGTTTACTCATATAATCTGGTGCAAACACTTTTCCCATAATAGACCAAAAACCTTTTTTGGATTTGTTAAAGACATCCATGCCATCCACATGAATTATCAACGATATACCTGCCTCAACATACAGTTTAGGGTTCACAATATCAACAAGATTTTATTTTATTCCAAAATAATGGAATTTCCCAAAAGTGTCATCTGAACTTTTCATAATTTTCGTGCAACCGCTTACAGCTGAAATTCCTAGCAATGTTTTAGAGGATTTTGGTAGTGACGTATATCCTTCTTCTCTCAAAACTATTAAAAGTTCATCGATTGACTTTTGAGTTAGGGTTTTTATATTTCTTAAAACCCAATTCTTTAACCTGAGCTCTAAATGGCCGTTAATAAGGTTGCTAAAATCAGTTTCCGTTGTTTCAGGTATAAAATCCTCTGTACTAGATGAGGACATCGCTGTCAACTTCACAAAAAATTTCCTCATCCGTTGTTTCAAGATTTTGAGCATCAATAAATTCATCGTGAACGTCGGTTTTGAAGCTAATCATTTAAGTTTATTAAAATAAATTTTTAAAGCTTTCCTCACGAAACAGTTTCCGAGTGAAACTGAAGCCACAGTTTTTTCAAAGATAACTCGCTGGCTATCCGCAGCAAAGGATCAATGCGGAGGTCGAACTGAACGATAAAAATACGATAAAACTACATAACCATTTAAGTCAAATTCGATTATATTAACATTGGAAATGTTATTTAAACGAAAATATTTTTTAACTTTAACATATAATTTATTTAAAAGGATAATTAATATATAATTTTTTTAAAATGAAAAAAAAAAAAAAAAAATATTTCGTAAGTACGAATTAAATAAAAAATAATTTAATTTAACACATTTTAAATTTTTCAATTAATTATTTAGTTAAAATGCATGGGAAAGTAAATTTTAAAATATCTCGGATATTACTTTTGAAATTACTGGGAAACGCTCTGGAAAGTACTGGGAAAGCCCAATATTTGTTGTATTCAATGTACTCTTATATTACTTTATTTTGATTCAACAATTACTTTGCCACTACTAAATGGTGTTATCATTTAGCATCTTAGCAAGTACAAAAAACCCAAAAAAAAGGTACTTAGCCAGTATTAATACTACCTTATTAATTACTTTGCCAGATCTGGCCCGTATGTATTTTTCTGCCTGGGTACTTACTGATATTCTAGAAAATAAAAATATTTACGAAAGAAATCAGTGTCATCATTAGTCTCAAAGGAATGTGTTGCACTCAAACGTCGATTTTTAACAAAATTTTTTAAAGAAAATTTTAAAAGAATTCTTACCAACCAAAATCGAAAATAAAAAAAGGTACGAGTACATCATACATGCATATTGCAAATTCATGTAGCTGCAGTAAGAAATCGTACGATGTTGATGATTTTACAAGAAAATACAAATGTCATAATAAACAAACAAACCAACAAGAAACATATTTAAAAGTCATATGTTAAGGTTTTATAGAGAAAAACAAACATGTACTAAACTAAAACTTACTTCAAACAGTAGAAATTAAATATTTATAAAACACGTACTTTTTACATATAATAAAAATATGCAGAAGAAAAAAAATCCATATAGATCTATAACTAAAAAATTATTTTAAATTTTTGATTTGTAAATTTTAAAAAAAGTGATAATATTGTCGAATTTTTAAAATTAGTAAGTACACTAAGAAAGTTATGTCATTAAATGTTTGTAGTTTATTTTCACTTATTTTATTAAAGATTCCTTGTTTTCTAATTTTTCTGTAGTTAAAAAAAAAAAAAAAATTACTGTCTTAAAAATGAATTTTACGTTACATTCAATTTCGGCACTAAAAAATTTCTAATAAGAGAATACTCATTAGTTTTTCAATGTTTCCATTAGTCATTAAATTAACAGTAAAAATGTACTGTAATTTGATTTTATTTTAAATAATTCAGTGGAATGGTTTTTAAATAAAATTTCATTTGTTTTAAGTGAATATTAACTGGAATTTACCTACATAATATTTTGAGTGTATGGACGAACTGTAGCTGTCCAAGGGACACAATTTACTAGATATTATTTTTTTTGCAACTTTATTCAATTTAATCTCTATAAAAATTTTCACAAAGACATTTTTGTTCAAAGGGGAATGAAAAATCGTCAATCGTCATTTTATTAAATTTTACTTCAAAAATCGTTAAAATGACGATAAATCGTCAAAGTTGGTAGCACTGTTCATAGCACAAATTTTGGGCAACTAGAGTTTTTAGGGTTGCCACTCAATTGTGTGATGTTTTTTTAAAGGCTGCATGTTTTTTTAAGACAGCATAAACTACTGGACCGATTTTGATGATTTTTTTTTTTTTGATTTGTAGATTTGTAAATTTTCTAGTACTTAACGTGGCAACGAAAACTTAAAAAACAGAACAATTTGCATTTCGTCCTGCATTAAAAAATTAATTAGGTAAAATTTTAAAAAATGGCCACGATTAAAGTTCATCAAAATCTGGTCAGTAGTTTTTTTCTTCACAACTGGGGCCGATTTTGTCCTTTAAAAAAACATTACACAATTGAATGGCAATTAATTAATTGGAAACCCTGGCAATTCTAGTTGATAAAATTATGTGTTACAAAATTTTAAACACATTACGATTGTTAATCTTTCAAATGAAAAAAAACACAGAATTGAAAAATATTACGTATTTATTTTTTATAAATGTTTAAAAATTGCTAACACTAAGGCTGTTTTTTTAGATACAAATCCCTCCCCTCCCCCCCCCCCCTTCATTAGTTTGATACATTTTAAACGTCCATGCTTAGTTGGCCAACCACTATATTTGTATGTCCAACGTTTTAAAACGAGATCACATATATTATTCTTAATTCGGATATAAAATGTTTGCCGTTTATATGCAGACATGTTTGATACATTTGGGACGTCAACGATTTTTTGGCCAACCACTGTATTTGGTTACCAAATTAGAATTTTATTTTTTTAATGGGGGCCAAAGGTTGGTGACAAAGAAAAAACAAAATCAGACTGTACACTCCCAATATATATAAAATAAATATAACGTTAATAATTTCAATATTTTAAGCTTGTATGCTTTTTTCAATTTGAGTTGGCCTCTTTTGATGGCCTCTTTGTAAAAACACTCACAAACCAAATTTGAGTGAATTTGGCTTCTATTTGTTGCCAATAAACCGCTTTACTGAATATCGGGCGACATTTTCATATGCGGCCTAAGTCCAGAAATGATCCGACTATAATCAGATTTGATTAGGTAGAGGCATGGTCAAAAATTGAAAATTTCAGCATTTTTTGCCTAAGTATCTTCATTTCAATATTTATGCCAATAAAATGAAACACAGTGATGTCTTTAAAATAAACGTTTTTTATAGATTTTTTATTTAATCGATTAAACAAATAACAAGTAGAAAAGTTAAATTCGACTTGGCCGAATCTATGAATACCCTCCACAATGTCCTTTTTAAGTTATAGAAAATTTTCTAGAGTGAAAAATAACATTTTTGATTAGAAATATTTTATTTTGTGTAAAAAACTTTTTTTTAAACTAATTTTTGAAAAAAAAAAATAATTTACTAAAATTTTTTTTGAGTGTAAAAATTTTTTTGAGTGTAAAATTTTTTTCGAGTGTATTTTTTTTTTCTTTTAGTGTAAAAATATTTTTGAGTGACAAAAATGAGTTGTAAAATATTTTTGTGACTTACCAATTTTTTTAAAACATGTTTAACGGGGTTTCAACACGTGAATTTAAGGTGAGGCGAATCTGAAATTTACGGTTTTGCTAATAACTTTTGAACTACTGGACCGATTTGACTGAAATTCAATACGAAACAGCCAAAAGGAACGACAAATATATATGCAAAGCTTCAGCATCCTAAGAATTGCCTTTAGAAAGTTATCGTGTTTTTTTATCTCGTAAATTAGTGAAAAACTCTTGCCGAAATTCACTCTTTTGCTCATAACTTTTGAACTACTGGACCGATTTCGCTGGACTGCAATACCAACCTGACCAGGTAAATGCCCAACATACAGTGGTCGACAATACATTGGAAACTTTTTTATAGTAGATGAAATTTGTTAAAGACAAAGTTAACAATACTAAACGTTATTATTATCAAACGAGTATTATTTAAAAAATTGTTATGTAGGTAATTTATCAAGCTTTAATTTGAGCTTATAATAGCGTCCAGATTGGGTAAATAATGAATGTGTTACGAGGGTCGATGTGGAAAATGACATAATTTATAGACATTTTTCAGAACATTTTTAAAAAATATTTCTGAGTCGATTTTTTCCAAGTTAATAATAATTTTTCCAGCATTCCAAACAAACAGTGGAATTTTTTAAGTACAGTAGCAAAAATCCACATTTTTTGACCTCCAATTCTTTTGACCACCATTTTTTTCTAAACAAAGAAAAGATGTTACTGCTTATTAATTTTAGTACACCTAAGTGTGTGCTAAGGATATGTTAAGATAATTTAAATTTTTCTTTGTTTACAAAAAATTGGTGGTCAAAAGAATTCGAGATCAAAAAATTTGGATTTTTTCTACTGAACTTAAAAAATTCCACTGTTTGTTTACGTTGTTAGAAAAATTATTTGATCACTGAATAAAATTTATTGGACCTTTTTTTAAATTACTAACTTGGAAAAAATCGACCCAGAAATATTTTTTAAAAATGTTCTGAAAAATGTCTATAAATTATTTCATTTTCCACATCGACCCTCATAACACGTTCATTATTTACTCAATCTGGACGCTATTAAGCTTAAATTAAACCTTTATAAATTACCTACATAACATTTTTTTAAATAATACTCGTTTGATAATAATAACGTTTAGTATTGTTAACTTTGTTTTAACAAATTTCATCTACTGTAAAAAAGTTTCCAATGTATTGTCGCCCACTGTATATGCCAAACTTCAGGAGCGTTCGTAAAGTCTTTCAAAAGTTAGCGTGTTTTCAACAGACAGACAGACGGACGGACATCGGTAGATCGTCTTAGAATCGAACGAGGATCAAGAATATATATACTTTATGGGGTCTTAGACCAATATTTCGAGGTGTTACACAGGGAATGACAAACTTATATATACCCTCTATCACTAGAGTGGAGGGTATAAAAATTGGAAAATTTTCAGAAGAAGTTTTGAATATTTTAAATTTAAATTAAAACCTTTTGTATCAAAAAACATGCCACAATTTTATTTTTTTTACATGTTAAAAAAATAGTTAAGGTGTATATCTATCTGTTCTGAAATTTTCAGATAGGTTTTTTGCCTTTTTTTCGAGAAAAAAAAATGTTGAACATTGCACTATGCTATAATTTACAATAATGGGGTATATTACACATGCGAATGAGTAATATTACACTCAAAAAAATACGTTAGTAGATTTACTAATTTTTTTTTGCTAACGCTAGTTAGCTAACTTTTAGCAAATTTTTAGTTGAGATTAGCATGTTAGCAAAAAATTCTTGTAAACTTCATTTAGCACATTAGCAATTTTAAACAAACTTTGAACTAATTTCTTTTGCTAAATTTGAAATTGAGTTGACTACATTTTTACAAGATTTTTTGCTAATATTAGCGAAATAAATGGTAAATTTTTTTTTATTTTCAGAAAACTTAAAATGGCGCTATCTCGGAAACTAAGCCAGATAGAGCAAAATGGAGGCCATTTTTGGTTCTTAGAATCTCCATAGTATCGCCGGTCCTCTTCACATGTGTGGACCCTAATGGGCCCTAACTTTGGATCCAAAAAAGTTAGCATTCCCGAAAATTTTAAAATGCTCATATCTCGGTAAATATTGCCGACACAACAAAAAGTCCAAAAGCGTTTTGTAGCTCTCAACACGTAGAACAAGACCGCAAAATAGTCAAAAGCTCTCCGAGTAATATTTTTGAAGTTATCGAGTTTTTAAATTCTCAAGACCCAAGTGGTCCCTTATAATCACGTATCTCAAAAACTAAGCAAGGTAGAGCGAAACGGACACAAATTTTGGATCAAAAACTATGACGATTTTTAAGGAACCCAACTAGGTCTAGGCCCATCCGGGTCTGGACCTATCGGGTCCGAACCCAATGCGGTCCTCAAATGGGTATGAACTAAGTTGAAATAAAAAAAATTTCAGTTAACTAATTTTTAGCAAAACGTTTTTGCTAACTTTACCAAAAAAATTGTGGGTTCAAAATCAGCAAATTTTCTTGTAGGTTTACAAGCTTTTTTTGCTAACTTTACAGTTTTTTTTTTTGAGTGTAACTCTTAAAAAACATTTAAAATAGAGATGTGATCGTGGGTAAGTTTTTTTTACCATCAAGAACTCTCTTCTCCAATGAAATTATTTTAATCACGCATGATCATTTATTTTGCTCACGCTTAGTCACGCTCACGTGAGTATCGTGCCCGTGACAAAATTTTTTCTACTCTCGCGAGCGTACGTGAACGTGAGGAAAATTAAAAATCGTGCGTGATTAAAACTTTTCCTTCTTGAGCGTGCGTGATCGTCAAAAAAACTTAAATGAAGGTACTTAGTAGAGTTGTCAGTCGATTAAGAATAATTCGATTAATCGATCAAACAAAACCCAACTCTTGTTCGAATAATTCAAAAATTACGATTTTCGAATAACGAATAAATCGATTAATTAATGTCGATTAATCGAACAATTTTTTTTAATTAAAAAATTAAATAAATGCTTAGAATTTGATTTATTCTCATAAATTTTGAAAGAATTTATACAAAATGTAGGAAAGTTAAAATATATTGTAGCCATAGCCCTGGATAGCACATCCATTATAGAATTAGGGGGAGTTATCAAGTTTTTAATAAATAGTTTAGAAAAAATTAATAATTCTTTTGCATCAGACTAACTAAAACGTATTAAAATAAGAATTAATGAGAGACGTATAAATGTGTTAAATACGTTAATAATTTTTCTAAATTCTGGAAATTTTCCGAGCAATGAAAGTTTCTTAAAATATTCTCCAAAAAGCGAAACAAAGAATATGCAAATAAATTATACTCCAGATTATTTTATGTTGAAAGTAATCACAATAATTCAGATAAAAGTATTGAAATAGAGGAAGTTATTAGTAATGAAAATAATAATCGTTTATGCGAGTTAAATAATTCAATTCAAAGTATTAAAAATTCAGAAAATAAAAAGGACTTTAGCGATACATCAGACGATATGGTATATTTGGAAAAATCTGAAAAAAGAACAGAAAAAATAGATAAACTTTTTTATGCTCATCTTACTATATCACCTACTTCAACAATTAGCGAAAGAGTGTTTTCAAAATCTAATTTAATAAAAACCAAAAGCAAAAAAATTAAGTCAACTTTTATTTTTAAAAGATTATTTCTTAAGAACAACTTAAATTGTCTTATTTGACAAAAATTCAAATCATTTATGATATATTTTGTCTGAATATTTCAAATAATAATTTGTATTTAAATTATTTCTCAACAAGTATTAAAATCATCATTCATTAATTAAAAGTGATCTCAGTTATTCAATTTTAAAGTTTTTTTTAACTCTTAACTATTTTATTTTTAAGTTTTGTATTCATTTTTCCGTTAATAAAAATTTTAACTTTCTTATTTTAAGATTTTTTATATGAATTGTTTATTTTTTTGTTAATAAAAATATTTTTTAAAATAATTTTTTTATTCGTTATTCTCTTCGATTAATCGAATAAATTTTGATCTTTAATCGTTTGATCGAACGAGGAAAAACCATTATTTGAATTATTCGAACAAATTTGAAAGTCGAATAATTGACAACTCTAGTACTTAGGCAAAAAATTAAGATATTTTTAATATTTGACCATGACAAAAAACCCTCTTTTTGAAAAACCTTAAATTTTATTTTTGTTATTTAATAGTGACCTAAGGGCGAATACTTTGCAATTGATTTCATATTGACACGACATCACTTTTGTTTTGCTGAACATTTGGTAAATATATATCATATATAAAATAAATATATTAATTTTTTTCAATGTTGCCAATATTTTGAAAACGGCAAACAATATCTCCAAACCGAGGCAAGATTCGTGTTCAGCGAGCAAAAATCAACCTGAAAATGTTAATTCGAGAAGGAGGTTATTTTGGCTGTCGAATAGTTTAATAGTAAATTTTTTGTTTGGTATTTGACGATCGTGATCTTTCTAATAGATTGTACAATTTTCTTCTTCTAATTCTCAATAAATGTAGCGTTCAATATGTATTAATATTTTTGTTTGAACATTAGCGATATGTCACTTCAATTTTCTTTGCTACTTGCAGTATTGGGTTTTTATATTTGCTAAATAGTCTTGACAATGGAATCTGGCATATTCCGAAACACGTGTTGACAAAGTCATGGAAAAATTACCATCTTGGAAATTATTCAATGAGAACATCATAGTTTTAATAATGATAATATAATCAAAATATAATCCCTTATATTTTTATACCCTCCACTTAGTGATAGAGGGTATATATAAGTTTGTCATTCCGTTTGTAACTCATCGAAATATCGGTCTGGGACCCCATAAAGTATATATATTCATGATGCCCGATCGATTTTAAGACATTCTAGCGATGTCCGTCTGTCCGTCTGTCCGTCTGTCCGTCTGTCCGTCTGTCCGTCTGTCCGTCTGTCCGTCTGTCTGTTGAAAATGCTCTCGCGGACAAAATATTGCACAGAGATGACTGAAACTTAACATATATATTGGAAGTTCTCCCGAGAAGTTTGGTATTGCATTTGAGCGATATCGGTTCAGCGGTTCAAAAGTTATGAACGAAAATGTAAGCACACCTCAAAAATTTCAGTACATTCAACATAACCTAAAAATACAAAATGCTTTAATTCGGCTTCTGGTTGACATATGTGAACATAATTGGACGCCAAATGGTATTTAAACAAGAACGAACATATTTTTTGACAAAAAAAAAAAAAATCGCGGATTTTTTTTTTTACCAAAATTTTTTTTCGCGGAAATTTTTTTAAATTTTTTTTTTTTTTCAAAAGTAATTTCCATTTAAATAAAGTTGTTTGCAATAATCTTTTTGAAATTGTGGAGGGTATCACTACATTCGGCAAGGCCGAATTTAACTTTTTTACTTGTTAAATGTAATCTTGGTAGACAGGCTAGAATTTTTTTTCCAAATTTCATTTGGGGGTCAAGCTAAAAATATTTTAATTCGGGGGCACTACTAAAAAAGTTCTAATTATTTTCTTTTAATTATCAAAATCTATATAAATTTAAAAAACAAACCTGTTTAAAACGCTATTCTTTTTAAAAATACTGTAAAACAGTTCATAATAATTTACAGAATATTGATAAAGATAATTTTTGTCTACTTGTATTACAGTTCGTATGGCAGCGACATCAATGTTATTTACATTTTCAATATTTAGACAAAAGCTTTTGTAAAACTGCTAAATAAAAAAGCTTAGTAGGAGCATAAGTACAATGAATGCTTTAGTGGTATTTAAAGATATTTGTTCACCCTATGTCTCAATATTCAGCTACATTAGTGTGGTTTGCCAATATATGAGAAAGTTAATCAGAGACGAACAAGACCGAACACTTAATACCCTTTAAAGTTTTCTGCTTCAAAAGTGACCTTAAAAAAATTGTTTGAATGTAATTGAGGGCTTACTCTAAAAATTTTTATTTTTTGGTTTTTTAAATTTTAATTTTTACAGGCTCAGGAAATGTTTTTAAATTATGTTTATAAAAAAGTTCGGTCAAGTCAAATTAAATTTTGGTTTCTTTAAAGAATATTATGTTTTAACTCTTTTTACTTTCCTTTGTAATGTTTAAATGACAACAGACAATTAGAGAAGAAACAATCAAATAAATTGGTATTGTCATTTAGACAATTTATCACTAAATCATTTACTATAAAACCATTGTTACGAAAGGTATAAATGTCTAAATTATTGGCTTCCAAATGTGGGTGGTATAAAAAATAACAGACTGTATAACAAATAATAAATATTCAACTAAAAAAATATTTGTGTTGAATAGTAAAACAAAAAATGAAAATCAAACAAACTTAAATACAGTTGTCCCTCTAAAAAGCTTTAATTGGATAAAAAGAGATTTGAATGCAAATGATTAAAAAAAATTAAGAAATTCATAAAGGATCTCTAAAAATGCGAAAAAGATCAATTGAAAATTGTAATAGATTAACTTTAATTCAATACAGATAAATTCAAATTTTAAAAAGTAGAAAATTTCAATTCGACTTGGCCAATTCTATGAATTACCCTCCACAATGCCCTTTTTAAGTGATAGTAAACTTTCTAACTCGAAAAAAATTAACAATTTTGATTAGAAAGATTTTATTTTAAATAAAAAACTTTTTTCAGTTATTTATGTAAAAAAAAAAAAATTACTAAATTTTTTGAGTGTAAAATTTTTTTCAAGTGTTATTTTTTTTTAGTTTAAAAATATTTTTGAGTGAAAAAACCCTTGTAAAATATTTGTGTGACTTAATGTTTTTAACGGTTTTTTAGCACGTGAAATAAAGGTGAACCGACCCGATTTTGCTGGAATTCAACACACAGAAAATAATATTGAGAAAAAAAATTTGAGTAATCAGTTGTTTAAATTTTAAAAAAAAATTTGAGTAATTTTTTAATTAACGCAATTAAAAATTTACTCAAAAATTGAAAATAAAATTTGAGTAAATAATTTAATACAAATTTAATATTTTTTTTTATTTTTTTTTTTATTCTCTTGGTGTTTTGAATTCTCATTTAGTTTATAGTTTTTTGTATATGTATTAGACTGCCCAGAAAAAAAGCGAAGTTTTTATTTTCTTGGGGGATACCTGCAAATTTTGTTCCTTTTTGTGCAAAAAAATTTCGGTTTTTTTTTGGGATTTTTAAAATAATATCTAGAGGTCGCGATCTCGCGTTTTATAACGATTTATTTTTTTTGAGTTTTTTATTATCTTAAATTGTTAAATAAGATTAATATGATAAAATATTAATAATTTCAGACAAAAAAAAAATTAAATTAAAAATTAAATATCGCTCATTCCATGAGATGTCTCCCAGCATCTAATCAAATGTTCTTTAATTTATTTAAAATTTTGCACACATGAACACTATGAAGCTATTAAAATAAATCAGTTGTTAGTTCCGAGAAAATCCGTGAATTCGCGAATATATTCGCGTTCGCGAATTCGTGGATTTTCGCGAAACTAAAAACGAATTTATTTTAATTGCTCCATAGTGTACCTGTGTGCGAAATTTCAAATAAATTAAAGAACATTTTATTAGATGCTGGGAGACATCTCATGGAATGAGCGATATTTAATTTTTAATTTAATTTTTTTTTTGTCTGAAATTATTAATATTTTATCATATTAATAATATTTAACAATTTAAAATAATAAAAAACTCAAAAAAAATAAATCGTTATAAAACGCGAGATCGCGACCTCTAGATATTATTTTAAAAATCCCAAAAAAAAACCGAAATTTTTTTGCACAAAAAGGAACAAAATTTGCAGGTATCCCCCAAGAAAATAACAACTTTGTTTTTTTCTGGGCAGTCTAATATGTATATGATAGTTTGAAATCATCTTTATAAAATTTTCCTTTGTCTTGAAGACAAAAGTAAATTTGGTAAAGTTTGAAAAAGCAATTTTTTTTTTTGAAAAAAAAATCGAAACTTTTAAACTTTTTAAAAAAATCAATTGATACATTTTGAGTAAATTTTTACTTGACACAATTAAAAAGTTACTTAAAAATATTGAAAAATTTTGAGTAAAGTTTTAATTTTGTGAATTAATAATTTACTTAAATTTTTTATTAAGCATTTAATAATTTTTATTAAAAGTTTACTCAATACTATTAAATCGTTTACTGGTGCAAAATTGAGTAATTTTTTACTCAATAGTATTAAAAATTTACTCAATTTTTTTTTTATTTTTTTCTGTGCACTAACCAGGCCTTGTAAATTTTCGAAAAACCCTCGCCGAAATTCAAACTTTTGCTTATAACTTTTGACCGACTTGACCGATTTCGCAGAAATGCAATACCAACCTGCTTAGGTTTATGACAGACATATATAACTTCAGGTGTTTAGAATGTTTTTCGAAACTAAGCGTGTTTTTTACACACAGACAGACAGAAAGACGGACATCACTAGATCAACTTAAAACCGATCGAGTGTTATGAATTTAAATACTTTATGTGGTACTAGACTTAGACAATATTTCGTGGTGTTACAAACGGAATGACAAACTTAAAATAAAAATTAAATTTTTTTTTTTACTATGAGCCAACACTCAGGGGATGCCCCCTACTAATGCAATGCATTGTGTTGGTATTAGGAAAATAGGTTATGAGGAGGAGGAAAGAGGGAGTAGTGTTTGTGGATATTTGATTTGAACTTTTCTAAATCGTAGCCGACTGGAAAGGCTACTGCGGGGAGTTTATTCCACATACGGCTTGTTCGACTGAGAAACGAATTTTCTCTGTAATGCGTTGTGCGATACATTGGACAATCGACCACAAACGGATGTGATCTACTGGATAGACGAGTACTACGAGCATGCACCCGCGTCTCAGGGAAGAGTTCACCTATCTCAGCTGAACACTTACCGTGGTAATATCGACAGAACAGTGACACACAACCCACATTCCGACGATGCTCCAATGAGTCAATAGAGCTGGATACCCTACTGTCATTGATGAGCTTCAACGCACTCCTTTGCACCCGGTCCAGAAGCTCCAAGATAGACCTTGAGGCTCCTGCCCAGATATGGGAGTTGTATTCCATTTTCGGTCAGATATAGGAGGTATAAATAGTGAGAAGATCAGACGTAGTGAAGTATTTCTTACACCGTTTAAGAAAACCAAGGCACTTGAATGCTTCTTTCGACACCAGAAAAACATGCTGGTTACAACGAACATCACATTGGATTTTCATGCCTAGAACATCAAGAGTGTCTGATTCCTCAATAGCTATACCTCCCATGAATACAGATGACGTTGATTCCACAGACCGTCTGTGGGTCAACATACAACATTGGGTCTTACGAGCATTAAAATCCACCCTATTCGCAAGAGCCCACTCGGAGATCGTCAAAAGGTCATGATTGAGTGTGTCTCATAGCTTCAACCTCGGTAAGGCTTGGTCTATGATTGAAAGAAAATCAATGACAAATGTTGCCGTCATCTGCGAACGAATAGATAGGATTGGAAGTTTGTTTTAGAAGGTCATTAAGAAAAATAAGAAAAAGTGTAGGAGAAAGAACCGAACCTTGCGGTACTTTGGAAATACAATTGATAACTTTTGAAAAACAATTTATAATTTCTGAAATACAATTGATAATTTCTGAAATACAATTGGTAATTTCTTAAATACAATTAATAGTTTCTGAAATACAATTGAAAATTTCTGAAATACAATTGATAATTTCTGAAATACAATTGATAATTTCTGAAATACATTTGATAAGTTCTGAAATTCAATTGATAACTTTTGAAAAACAATTCATAATTCCTGAAATACAATTGATAAGTTCTGAAATACATTCGATAATTTCTGAAATAAATTTGATAAGTTCTGAAATACAATTGATAGTTTCTGAAATACAATTGATATTTTCTGAAAAACAATTGATAATTTCTGAAATACATTTGATAAGTTCTGAAATACAATTAATAACTTCTGAAAAACAATTGATGATTTCTGAAATACAATTGATAACTTATGAAATACAATTGATAACTTCTAAAATAAAATTGACTGTTTGAAGGACACATTTTTAAGTGGACGTAACTTACCTCCATTTTCCAGACATGTATAAATAATCAAATAGGAAAATTAGGAGAGATCCTCCTCTTTCATTTGATATCAATAGTGTCATCGTAGGACAAGTACAAAAAAAAAATATTTTATAAAATTTACTCCTCTAAAACTTTACTGTCCTTTTAAAAGGAAACGGGATCACGAAATGAATAACTGTAAATGCAGTTTTACTACATTTAGTCTCTAGATTCAAACGTATATTATCCAGTTCGTGTTTAACGATTTTTTTAAATTTTTGTTGGACGGTGTAATATCTGAAATACAATTGAAAAACTCTGAAATACACTTGAAAAATTCTAAAATGCAACTGATCACATCTGAATTACAATTTTAATACAATTTATAGTTGATAATTTCTGAAATACATTTGATAAGTTCTGAAATACAATAACTTCTGAAAAACAATTGATAATTTCTAAAAAAAATTGATAAATTATGAAATACAATTGATAATTTCTGAAATAGAATTGATAAATTCTGAAATACAATTTATAACTTCTGAAATACAATTGAAAGTTTCTAAAATACAATTGATAGTTTCTGAAATACTTTTGGAAATGGTGTAGAGTGGAGGGTATAAAAAGGAAAATTAAAATTCTCAAAAGTTTAATTAAAATTTGGAAAAAAAAATATTTTGAATTTTCATAAAAATTTCCAATTGATATTTTTTTAACGATTCTTAATAAATTTGAATTTAATTTTTTTTGATTTAATTTGTAAGTTTCAATCTTTTGCGAATTTAAATTGAGCTTTTTGAATTTCATTTGGTCATTATCGAATTTCAAGAGAAGTTCAATTGATCATTAAAAAATTTTAATAAAATTCCTAACTGGATATTTTTATGATTTTGCTAAAATTATTACGACTAGTGTACCACATGTCGTATAAGTGTTAAACATTTCAATAAAAAAATAAATATTCATCATACGCTACAATAAACATTTACTTAAGTATAATTATTCTAAAAAATTTAAGAAAAAGCATTTCCTTAAACTTTTCTAATTAGTACAAAACTGTAGTGACATCATACCCATACAGTTAAAACTAATAAAAACAAAAACACAAAAATAAACTTTCAACAACTAAATCTTGAAAACTTTTCATAAAAGTAACATAAATTTACTTAAAGTAACTAAATACGTACATAAGTATTTAAACTTTGTTTTATTTTTTGGCATTTAAAAAAAACTGCATAAAGCTTAAGAAAGGAAAAAAATTTAATAAAAGAAATCGAAAAGAATAGACTAAAATTTTAATAGTACCTACATTTTGTTTTTATTTTTTTTACTGTAGAAAATTATTATTGAAATCTGTGCTGCCAGACTTTGTGACGTATTTTTAAAGTGTGGAATTGCAAACTTTTATCATCGAAATTTTTTCTGATTTAGCAGCGGTAAGCTGATCAAAAAATTATCTAACAAGGGAAGTCTCCCTAGTGTCACCCGCGGATCTTTATGGAATTGGTTTTATTTTGTAGATCAGAAAAAATAAAGGGACACGTATTTTTTTTTTAGCGGCCCAAATTCATATTTAGGGGGTAAAAAGGAGGGGGGAAGACAAGGTCATTTTTCAGTTTTTTTCGTTTATCTCCTATATTAGGCAAGGCAACCTAGTCATGTTACATACCAAATGAAAGGTCTTTGGAAAACCTATCTACGTGTGCTAAAAACGTGAAAAAACATGCACAACTTTTCGTCATATTGAGTAAAATACCAAAATTTTAGGACACTTTTGTTAATAAGTCAAAAAATATTAACTTCTTTGGCCCGTTGTTAGCACCACGAGATATGTATTTTTAATACCTTTAATCTGATACCACACATGCCTATATTAATTTTTTTTAAATAGACATAAAAAATTGAAAAAGGTCAATTTCCCCCATACAAATCGACCCCCCCTAAAAATGAGATTGGGCCGCTAAAAAAAAATACGTGTCGAATTAATTTTCGTTCTTAACAACATATCCAAATTTCATGAAGATCGGAGGGTGACACCAGGGAGACTTCCCTTGTAAGTACACTTTTTAACCCTCTTAGAATAGGAACTTACTAAAAAGTGCATTTCATATTTTACCCTTTTTGGCGCCTTAAAAGCGAGATTTCTAAAAAGTACTTATTTCATAATTTTTTTCGGCAAGGGGATATTTTTCTCATATTTCTAGGTATACGGGCCGTTAATTCAAGAAATATAATACTAAGGTTTTTTAAGCCTTAGAATCAGACTTTCCTAACACCCAGCAATAGTAGATTCAATTTCTTGTGAATCTACATTCCAAATTTCAAGTCTATATCTCATGTGGTTTGAGCTAGGCGAAGATACTTCAGTCAGCCAAAATATTATTCAAATGTTTACATATGAACAGTTCATGCGAATAAGGACGAATAGACCATTTTTATTATTTTACATATGACGATAAAAACGCAGGAAACGGCTAAAAACTAATATTTTTTCCAACATTTTTGCATAACGCATTAATCCATTAATGCAAAAAAGTTCACAAAAATATAAGTTTTAAACCGTTTCGGCGGTTTTATCGTCATTTGTAAAATTATACAAATAATCTATCCGTCCTTATTCGCATGAACTGTTCATATGTTTACACTAAAAAAAAACATATTGGTAAGGCACCAAAATAAACATATTTTTTCACCAAAAAAGTTTTTAGTATATTTTGTTATTCTTTTTTTGGAAACAATTGAAAAACGTTTATTTAAAATTTTAAACACAACTCAATCATGCATCATAATATTAAATGTTTCTTTTTGTTCTTTCTTTAAATTTTAACAATAAAAATATGGCAAAATTTATTTAATTTAAATTTTGTTAATTTTGGAAAGAAACAAATATTTTAAGTTTAAGTAAAATTACATACATACATATGAGGCATTCCACACCAAATATCCCGCAACAGAAAAACAAGTCTCCCGTGAATTTCTAAATAGGTTGTATGAATAGCCCTTTAAGGAACTAAGAAAGTTGCGTTTTTGGTTTTTCAATTTTTCTAAAACTGGGGTTAGGAGCCGTGGTCAAATATTAGAAAAATGGTAAAATTTGTGTCGAGTTGTTTTGTTTAAATAATTATCAAGTTAAAACGGAATGCACCACAATTGCAAAAATTTACATTCTTGTATAGTTTTGTATGGACTATCATTAATTTATTTTTTTTTTATACCCTCCACTCTAGTGATAGAGCGTACATATAAGTTTGTCATTCCGTTTGTAACACATCAAAATATTGGTCTAGGACCCCATAAAGTATATATATTCATGATCCTCGATCGATTTTAAGTCGATCTAGCGATGTCCGTCCGACTGTCTGTCCGTCCGTAGAAAACACGCTAACTTTTGAAAGACTTTACAGAGGCTACTGAAGTTTGTCATATATGTTGGTCATTTACATGGTCAGGTTGGTTTGCAATCCAGCCAAATCGGTCCAGTGGTTCAAAAGTTATGAGCAAAAGAGTAAATTTCGGCAAGGGTTTTTCGCTAATTTACGAGATAAAAAACACGCTTACTTTCGAAAGACTATAATGAAACTGCTGAAGCTTGGCACATATTTTTGCCGTTCCCTAGGTCTGTTTGGTATTGAATTTCAGCTCAATCGGTCTAGTGGTTCAAAAGTTATAAGCAAAACCCTGAATTTCAGATTGGTTTCATCTTAAATGCCACGTTAAACAAGTTTTAAAAGCATTGGTGGTAACTAAACAATGCTTTTCAAACTTGTTTAGTTGTAAAGCAATGCTTTTTAAACTTGTTTAGTTTTGAAAGCATTGGTAACTTAAAAATTACACTCAAAAAAATTTCACATTAAAAAAAAATTTTCATTAAAAAAAAATTTTTCACTCAAAAAAAATTTTACACTCAAAAAAAATTTTACACTCAAAAAAAATTTATTTTTTTTTACAAAAATTACAATATTTTGTATACATACGTACGTGCATTCACTCAGAAATATTTTTACAGTAAAAAAAACATTACAACCAAAAAAATTGTACACTCAAAAAAAATGAGAAATTTTTCTTTTTTTTTTTAAATACAAAAAAAAAGTTTTTTAAAATATTTCTAATCAAAATTGTTAATTTTTTCACGTTAAGAAATGTACTATCCTTTAAAAAATGCATTGTGGAGGGTATTTTTAGATTCGGCAAAGTCGAATTTAACTTTTCTACTTGTTTAATTTTCAGACAAACATCTTAACTTTAAAAAATTAAAAAAAAAGAAATTGGCCAGATTTTTGATAAATTGACTTTTTTAAAAAAATTTTAAATTTCAGAACGGGTTCTGAAAATTTTTCCAAAAAAATTGTAATTGATAGCCCACATAAATCTATACAAGAATGTCAATTTTTGAGATTGTTTATTAATAAATATTTAAACAAAACATTTCGACACAAATTTTATAATTTTTTCCAATATTTGACCACGCCTCCTTAGTCCAGTTTTTGAAAAAGCAAAAACGCAATTTTGTTAGTTCCATATAGGGCTATCCATACAACCTATATAGAAATTTAGGGTACACATGTATTTTTTCGCTGGACATTTGGTGTGGAATGCCTCTAATATAGGTTTGTGTTTTTTTCGTCTTTAACCTTGACATCGAAAAATATTTTTGTTAAAATATTTGTAGTTGTTGTTTTTTAGTACATTTGGGTATTTTGTAAATATCATTTAACATACAACACGTATTTACGCTTGTGTAGGTAAGTAGTTGAAAGGTAAATGTATTAAATGCATATTTGTAGAAATGTCCCACTAAACAATGCGGAAATGTTTAGCCTAGTAGGATCTATAACGGTTATTACCATTTTTTTTTTACTTTTTGAAAAAATGGCATTGTAATTTTCCAATCTTTAAATCAGGTGTACTGCTCCAATTATGCGTCAATTGCAAGCCCGATCCCCATTAATTTTTACGCCTAAACATTTTTGCAGAACAAACTAACACTCTATCTCCAATTTGACAAAATGACATTCCTTAAAATCTGCTTTAACCGCTCTAACAGCCCTAATAGTGCCCCAGAGTAGTCAAAGGTATGGCCGTCACACAACATTATTTTTATCAAATATTTACACCTAACAATGGAAGTCTCCCTGGTGTCACAACTCCGATCTTTATCAAATTTGGATATGTTGTTAAGAAGGAAAATTAATTCGACAATTATTTTTTTTAGCGGCCAAACTCATTTTTAGGGCGGGTCGATTTGTATGGGGGGAAATTGACCTTTTTCAGTTTTTTATGATTTACGCCTATTTAAACAAAATTAATATAGGCATGTGTGATATCAGGTTAAAGGTATTAAAAATACCTATCTCATGGTACTAACAACGGGCCAAAGAAGTTAATATTTTAAAAGAAGTTAATATTTTAAATGTTTAAAATGTCCTAAAATGTTGGTATTTTACTCAATATGACGAAAAGTTGTGCATGTTCGGACACGTTCTTAGCACACGTAGATAGGTTTCCCAAAGACCTTTCATTTGGTATGCATAATATAGAAGATAAACAAAAAAAACTGAAAAATGGCCTTGTCTTCCCCCTCCTTTTTACCCTTTAAAACCGCTAAAAAAAATTCGTGTTCCTTTATTTTTTCTGATCTATAAAATAAAACCAATTCCATAAAGATCCGCGGGTGACACTAGAGAGACTTCCGTTGTAAGTGTATTGTAATGAGATATTAAAATAATTTAAATTTTTCTTTGTTTACAAAAAATTGATGGTCAAACGAATTTAAGGTCAAAAATGCGATTATTTTCTACTGTATTCTGCTGTTATCAAAATTAGTTGATAACTGAATAAAAACTATTGGAATATTTTTTTAAATTTTCAATGTTTGAACTTAGAAAAAATCGACCTTTTGTAAAAATTTGTTTGAAAAATTTCTATTTCATTTTCCAGATCGACCCTCGTAGCACATTTATTAATAACTCAATCAGGATGCTATCAAGCTTAAATTCAAGCTTTCAATAACATTTCTGTAATATTTTTTGGAATATATTTTTTAAAAAATGCTTGCTATGTTATGCATATTTTTAGTGTGTATTTAAAAGTGATTATGACCTTAACACCGGAAACATGTTATTTAAATTATTTTCTACTGTATTCTGCTGTTATCAAAATTAGTTAATAACTGAATAAAAACCATTGGAATATTTTTTAAATTTTCAATGTTTGAACTTAGAAAAAATCGACTTAGAAATATTTTTAGAAAATTTTCTACAAATAATTTCATTTTCCAGATCGACCCTCGTAGCACATTTATTATTAACTCAATCAGGATGCTATCAAGCTTAAATTCAAGCTTTTAATAACATTTCTGTAATATTTTTTGGAATATATTTTTTAAAAAATGCTTGCTATGTTATGCATATTGTTAGTGTGTATTTAAAAGTGATTATGACCTTAACACCGGAAACATGTTATTTACAATATAACGCCACTGCCACCAACAATAAATGTAAATATGTTCTGTTTTGTTGCTCTTTGTTCTTTCATATTCTTGTATATTTTTTTATTGTTGTTGTGTTGCATGTAAAAATATACTTGTATTTTATTTTTATTATTTTTTCAAGACATGTGTTTGCCAAAACAGAAATTTGTTTTGAATTTAAATTATTGATTTCACCGCAAAGACTATTTTTGTTTCTCTGTGTGTTTTCTTTTTGTATTACAATATAGTTGAAATATATTGACCTTAAATTATGCGTTTGGTTTATTGTGATTTATGTAGTTTTTAGTTGTTTTTTGATTGTTAGAGTCAGCAATTGAACCTTTTAAAATTTACAAGAGTATAAAGTGTAGTGAACCAGGCTATTTTATATTAAAAAAACAAGTAAAACAACTATAGACGGTCAAGACCGCCCGTATGGTACCCTAAACGAGTGTTTTTCGGAAAATGGGACCCAAGTATAAACATGGACCGATTGGATCTATCTTTTATTAGACCTTTAAATGATGTAGAAAACACACACAAACAAAATCTAAGAATTATTTGATTTTTTCTGTAAGTACAGATCGAGCACGCTAATTATATTTGTTATAAGGGTTCAAGTTGAAAAAATGCAGAATAAAAATTGAATTTCTAAAAATTATAGACATTTCTGGTATTTCCCATACCGGTTTCAAACACCCCAGTTAGTGTCATCATCAGTAGGATTTTAAATGTCGGTTTGTCTTGTTAATGAAAACTGTTTTTTTTATATGTGAATATTTATAGTTTCTACAGAATAAATTTTGACAGTTTCCAACACTACAATTCTATTTCTAGCAATCTCAACCTCACTTCATACTTTCTTTCAATTTTTTTGTCTCTTACATTATTTCGCAAGGGTTACCAACATGATCTGGAATTGCAGACACAAATGAAGGAATTTGCATTTTCAATTTCGGAGACGTGCCTAATGGCGACATATTTTGTCAGTAATTTTATTTGATTTTTTCTGTAAGTACAGTAACCTTGTAAAATTACAAGAAAAATATTTATCTTTTTTTTATCTTTTTTATACTCTAGTGATAGAGGGTATATATAAGTTTGTCATTCCATTTGTAACACATCGAAATATTGGTCTAGGACCCCATAAAGTATATATATTTATGATCCCCGATCGATTTTAAGTCGATCTAGCGATGTCCGTCCGTCCGTCCGTCCGTCTGTCTGTCTGTCCGTAGAAAACACGCTAACTTTTGAAAGACTTTACAGAGGCTACTGAAGTTTGGCATATATGTTTGTCATTTACCTGGTCAGGTTGGTATTGCAATCCAGCCAAATCGGTCCAGTGGTTCAAAAGTTGTGAGCAAAAGAGTAAATTTCGGCAAGGGTGTTTCAGGAATTTACGAGATAAAAAACACGATAACTTTCGAAAGACAATAATGAGACTACTGAAACTTGGCGTGTGTCTTTGCCGTTCCCCGGGTCTGTTTGGTTTTAAATTTCAGCTCAATCGGTCCAGTGGTTCAAAAGTTATAAGCGAAACCCTGAATTTCAGATTAGTTTCATCTAAAATGCCATGTGTTTTAACAAGTTTTAAAAGCATTGGTGGTAACTAAACAATGCTTTTCAAACGTGTTAAATTTTAAAGCAATGCTTTTTAAACTTGTTTAGTTTCAAAAGCATTGGTTACTTAAAAATTACTCTCGAAAAAAATTTTACACTCAAAAAAATTTTTACACTCAAAAAAAATTTTACACTCAAAAAAAAATTTATACAAAAAAAAAATATTTTTTTTTACAAAAATGACAATATTTGGTGTACATACTTACGTGCATTCACTCAGAAATATTTTTACAGTAAAAAAAACATTACACTCGAAAAAAATTTTACACTCAAAAAAAAAAATTAGTAATTTTTCTTTTTTTTTTTTTTTTAATGACAAAAAAAGAGTTTTTTACTCAAAATAAAATATTTCTAATCAAAATTGTTAATTTTTCACGTTAAAAAATGTACTACCCTTTAAAAAAATGCATTGTGGAGGGTATTCATAGATTCGGCAAAGTCGAATTTAACTTTTCTACTTGTTTTTTTTTTGCTACCTCCTACTGACAAAATTCCTAGTAATTTTACAAGCTTTTTACCAACAATTTTGTAATTTTACAAGGTTTTACCAATAAAATTGTAAATTTACAAATTTTTTTACACGATAAAATTTACAAGGAGGTTTCGTAACTTTACTAGATTTTTTGCTACCTCCTATTTTACGAGAATTCCTAGTAATTTTACAAGCTTTTTACCAATAATTTTGTAATTTAACAAGCTTTTTTCCAATAACATTGCAAATTTAAAAAAAATTAGGAATTCTCGTAAATTTACTAGATTTTTTTTTTGTAAAATAATCTTGGAAAGTTGTAAAATTACAAAAAAAAATTGTAAAATTACAAAAAAAATATGTAAATTTCGATCCAAATTTGTTGGTTAAAAAACAAGGAAAACTGTCAAATATTGGTAAAATGGGATTACGAGACTTTTCCAAGTAATTTGACAAGGTTTTTTTATGTGTAGCCAATAGACTTATTTAACTGAATATAGGACAAAATTTGTAGATGGTCCATTTATATTTAGATTTGATAAATATACCAAAGTACTTACGTGTTTACCACCTACAAACAAAGTTGCAATGAAGTATTTTCTATTTTCATGAATTTTTAACAATTTTTGTAAAATTAGAACTTTAAAATCATACTGATAACATATTTAAAATCCTACTGATGTTAACACTAACTGGAGTGGTTGAAACCGGTATGGAAATACCAGCGCCACCAAAGGAGGCAAATCTCGCCAACTATCACTTACAAGGGAAGTCAGAAACACGTTCATCTTTTTTTTCGAGAAAATCGCATTTGAACTTTAAATTTCATAACAATTTTGTTATTTCCTTGTATTTCTTTGTGTCAACAGAGCGTATGACGAATATTTATGCAATTAATATTACTCATTCGCAACTTTAAAACAAAGAAATACAAGCAAATAACAAAATTGTTATGAAATTTAAAGTTCAAATGCGATTTTCTCGAAAAAAAAAGATGAACGTGTTTCTGATTTTTTTTGTGTGGATGGACAAACATCTAAACTTTTAAAAAAATAAATAAAAAAGAAAAAAAAAAGTGGCCGGATTTTTGATTTCAGAACGGGTTCTGAAAATTTTCCAAAAAAAGAATTTTTAATCGATAGCCCATACAAAACTATATAAGAACGTAAATTTTTGACATTGTGGTGCATTCCGTTTTAATGTGATAAATATTTAATCAAGGCAACTCGCCACAAATTTTACCATTTTTTCAATATTTGACCACGCCTCCTAAGCCCAGTTTTCGAAAATTTGAAAAACCAAAAACGCAATTTTCTTAGTTACATATAGGGCTTTCCAAACAACATATTCAGAAATTTACGGGACACATGTTTTTCTGTAGCGGGACATTTGGTGTGGAATGCCTCATATACACAAAAATTTTGTTTTCTACAAACACACACACAGCTTTTGGCAGAGCATTGATACAAACTCAATATGTTAAAGCAGAATATTAAACTAAATGTATTTTAGGTGTTATAATTTGTTTGCGTTTTAGCTCGGTGGCTAGAGACTAAGCTTCACGAACAACTGGTTTTGTGTTCGAATTTTGGTGGGGAAGTTAAAAACATAAAAATGTTTAAAAATAGAAAATTGTAAATAAATAAAATAATAAAAATAGAATAAATAAAATAAATAATAAAATAAATAAAATAAATAAAAATGAAATAAATAAAAATGAAATAATAAAATAATTAAAAACAGAATTGAAAATAATTTTTTTTTATAGCCTATGAACTTTTTCATTTATTTGTGGTTTCTATGAATTTGTTTCATAGATTCTATGAAGGGCATCATTGGTTGACTTCTAAAAATTAACAAAATTATTTCAGTGTATAGAAAAAATTCCCAAATTTTTCGTCTAGAAAAATTCCCTAATCTTTTGTCAAGAAAAATTCCCAAATCTTTCCTCAAGAAAAATTCTCGTATTTTTGCTAAAGAAAAATTTTTATATTCCGACACTTTTTCATTTAGAAAAATTCTAACATTCCAAGACATTTTTCCTTTAGAAAAGTTTTAAGATTCTTAGACATTTTCCATAGAAGAGTTTCTATAAAAAATTTCTCGTATAAAAAAATTCTCAAATTTTCCCATAGAAAAATTCAAAAGTTTTTTCTATAGAAAAATTCGCAATTATTCCTTTACAAAAATCAAAATTTTTTTCATAATGAAAAATTCTCACATTTTTCCTTTAGAAAAATTTTAAGATTCTTAGATATTTCTGTATCGGGAGATGACTTATGTGGAGATGACTCTTGTGTATGAAAGCACGGGATAAAAGTGGTCTAGGTAATTAAGCCAAAAAACTTGAACTGAATAGGTTCCACTGGTTAACCTTACCAAACACAGTAACAAAATATTTTACCGGACAATTTTACAACACAAAATAAAAACACCCTTAATAAATTCACATTCAAAAATATGCAAATTTTTTTCAACCTTCCAAACAATTTCACATTACACGTTTAGTTTTGTTTCTTAGCATTATTAAATAATAATAATATTTTCTTATACAATTTCTTTTGAAAAATAAATAACAAATTCTCACCATACGTCATTTGATTTAATGACCAAACGAAACAGAATTTTATAAATACTTTCACATAGTATTTCTTTTACTCTTTCAAAAACATATAGGCTCATTTGGAAGCAAAACTAAAGTATATTATTTAAAAAAAAAAAAAAATCTCAAGGTCATCTCGTGAATCAAAACTTCATGAAACAGAAAATGAAACTCCACCACAAATGTACTCTACTACCACATGCTACTGTATACAGAATGGCTATTCATGTTTATTAGAGTGGGCTGAAAAAAACAGAGGATTGAGTGGAAACAGTGGATTGCGGATTTCCAACTTACTTTAAAACAAAAATGAAAAGTCAGTTTAACAAAATTTTGCACAATAAAAAAAATAAATTTAAAATAAAACAAGCAGAAAACTTAAATCCGACTTTGCCGAATCTATAAATACCCTCCACAATGCCTTTTTTAAAGGATAGTACATTTTTTAACGCGAAAAAATTAACAATTTGGATTAGAAATATTTTATTTTTATTAAAAACCTCTTTTTTTGTCATTAAAAAAAAAATAACTATTTTTTTTTTTTTAGTGTAAAATTTTTTTCGAGTGCAATGTGTTTTTACTGTAAAAATATTTCTGAGTGAAAACTTATACTTATGTACGTATGTACACAAAATAGTGTAATTTTTGTAAAAAAAAAAAAATTTTTGAGGGTAAAATTTTTTTTGAGTGTAAAATTTTTTTCGAGTGTAATTTTTAAAGATACCAATGTTTTTAAAACTAACCAAGTTTAAAAAGCATTGCTTTAAAACTAAACAAGTTTGAAAAGCATTGTTATCACTAATGCTTTTAAAACTTGCTTGACACGTGGCATTTTAGATGAAACCATCTGAACTTCAGGGATTTGCTTATAACTTTTGAACCACTGGACCGATTGAGCTGAAATTCAATACCAAACAGACCCGGGGAAAGTCAAAATTTCCAAGTTTTAAATTTACCACGGATTTAGAGCGGACCCACGAAAATATCAATAAATAAAACATAAGCAAGAAAAGGCAAAACTACTATTTGCATAAGCATTTTTTCAATATGGTGGATGTGATGTCTTAGATGACCACCTCACACTAGGAATTACTAGGAAATTACTAGGAAAAGTCTCGTAATCCCATTTTATTGACAGTTTTCCTCGTTTTTTAACAAATCGAAATTTACATTTTTTTTTGTAATTTAAATTTTTTTTTTGTAATTTTACAAATTTCCAAGATAATTTTACAAAAAAAAATTAATAAATTCACGAGAATTTCAATTGCTCCACAAAACTGTAATTTTACAATTTTATTGGTAAAAAACTTGTAAAATTACAAAACCATTGGTAAAAACCTTGTAAAATTACTAGGAATTCTCGTAAAATAGGAGGTAGCAAAAAATCTAGCAAATTTACGAAACCTCCTTGTAAATTTTATTGTGTCAAAAAATTTGTAAATTTACAATTTTATTGGTAAAAACCTTGTAAAAAAATTACGAAATTATTAGTAAAAAGCTTGCAAAATTACTAGACATTTTTGTCAAATAGGAGGTAGCAGAGAAAAAAAAGTTACAAGTTTTTCTTGTAATTTTACAAGGTTTTTTTTTTTAGTGCAGCCTAGAGAGAAAGATTCAGATTCTGAGATATTTTTCCTGAAGAAAAAGTTTCAGATTCTAAGACATACAATTAAAATGAAATAATTTCCTTTAGAAAAATTCTCAGATTCTTAAATGTTTTTTGATTTCTGTGTTTTAAGAAGTTTTAATATTGTACTTGTTGTTTGACATTAAGTCCTGAAATACGTTAAATCATTTCGGCGAGGTGCCGGCTTCCGGTCCCTCGCTCCCCCTGCGTTCACAACATAATATAGAAATATTCAGCGAAAAAAAAACATTTTGACATAAATCCTTTTTAAAAGGTTTTGATTTTAAGAATTCAAAATTGTACTTTTTCAATCTTCTGAAATAATGGTCATAAAAAGTTTATTTGGAAATGAAGAAAAAAAAAATACTTTAAGAAATTTCTGATTCTATTGGTAAAAAGGGTTACAAATTGTACTTTGTTACTTTTTCGATTCCGAAAATAATGGCCTTATTATTTAAAGGACGGAATTGGTATCAAAAATGAAAATTGGTACTTCTTTTTCACTTTTCAACTAAAAACTCCAAAATATCAAAATTTTAAATGTAGGAGCCTCCAGCAAAACTACCATCCAAGCGAAGGAAATATTAAGAATATTGTTTTTTTTTGGGAAAAGTTGATAAAATATTGATTAATGCGGGGTAAAATTGGACTTTTTATATCTATTGAGATAAAGGCTATTTAGTTTTTAATTTCCTTACGCATATTATGCGGAACGAAACCATGTGGAATAAAATGAAATTCAACTAAATGGAATAGAACGGTAAACAAAATGGAACGGAAAGGGGAACAAAATGGTATAGAAACTGCAAAATAAAGATTTCTTGTATCGTTTTTTATGGAAAGAGGGACGGGCATTTACTCACAAAGAGCTTCTAAGTCGATCTACCGATCGTAGGTTCTTCTAGGACCAATAATTCTGGTAGCTAAAAACATCAGCAACAATTCTTTATACAACTTAATAGAAAGTGTTACCGTGAGCGCTCTACAGATTTAAGATTTGACACTGAAATATTTTTCAGCCCACTCTGACCTTCATATACTGCACTGTTTTATATATGGCGAGTATATTAAATGTATTTCCCAAAACACAAAAACAAGCACGAAAGAAAACATGAACACAATTAAAAGAAAAACCATCATGTTGCCAAGTGTAAACATTGACGTGCAGTTTCGTAATAGTGATTGGATTTTATTTTCTGTTCCTTTTTTATACTACTCATAATACTCGTATATACATATAAAAAAACACATACCTACACAAACAAAAACATTTTCGTTAAAACTCCATATAAAATTTAATTATTATTGTAAGAGTTATAGTACTTACTTACTACGAAAGCTACAATTTTATTTATTTACATTGTATTGTTGTTTTTGTACACCGTGCACCAAAAGTATAGGAAATTTAGTTAATTGATGGTTTAAACCTTGGATATGTTTTACTTAATGAAATTGGAAATGTTAACAAAACACGAATCTACTATATTTTTGTCTTGAGCAACTTATTAAAATTTAATGAATAAAGGTGAGGGCATGGAAACACCTTAACGGTACTCCTGAATTTAACTAAAACTCGTTAGATAAGATCACAGCTATAGCAATACGAGTAGTGAGGTATTTGCAAAAACATGATATAAAGCGAAAGAAGCAAAATCCTTACATACACAGAAAAAAACGAATTGTTATATTGACCCCCATATTTGTAAATACAATTAATTTTTTCACTGAAAGTGCTCCTATAAGGAAATTTGTAATATCAACAAACGTTTATTAATTTTGATTGTTGAAAAAATAATTTTGTTTTTTTTTTTCAACAAATAAATTCAACAAACACAATTTGTTGATCTGACAAAATTAAAAAAATTTAATTTTTTTTGTCAACAAAGAAATTCAACAAACACAATTTGTTGATCTGACAAATGATTTTTTTTTTTTTTTCAACAAAGAAACTTAATAAACACAAACTATTTTTTGACATGACTGAGTTTGTTGAATACAAAATCGAAGTTTTGTATTATGGACAAACAGGCTGCCGTTTATCTACAATTGATGTTTGTTGATTTAATTTTGACGATTTAATTTTCTGTGTAGTACGATTCGGTATGCAATTAGCAGTTTATGTCGATTAGTTATTTGATTGTGACAACTGAATAATTAAGTTGTCGTTACTTAACCATTTAGGTGCCAAGAAATTTGGTTGTCACAATGAATCTATTTTGTTTGTAAATAAATCAACTCCAACCACTTTATACCCAACAAAATTGGTAAATGCTTCGAATTTACCATCCTGCAAGAAACCCGTAGAAAAATCTGTATATTTGTTGAGCACAGCGTTTGAGTCCTTATTATGAATATGTTTATGGACATTGCGTGAGCTACTTTCAAATACATGTGTGTCAATGTCATTCAACAAATAATACATACATATGTATGAACTTCCATTTTACATTGTTTTTTTTTTTACTATAAATTACCGCAATATTAAAAGAGTAGGTATGGTAATGAACCTTAATTTTTCATACTTTTTTTTTAATTTGCAAATAAATTGGTTTGCTTTTTTGCAGCCATAAATAAGTCTGCAAAAATAAGCTATGTAATCAATTCTAAGTTTTCTGGCTTGGCTATTTTTATATCAAAAACATTTTTGAAGATCAATTAATCAAAAAACGTTGTAGTCAGAGTTGCCACCAGTGAAGAAAAAACTCCAATGGTTCATCCAAAATTATCCAAAATCAATTTAATTATTCAAACAAACTAGTGCACAATAAAGTGTTTTTAGTCGAAAAAAAATTTTAAATTCTCCCTCTTTGTCTTTCTCGACATCAAAATACCGGGTTTGTTCTGTTCCTTCACTTAACTGTCAAATCATATGGAAAAAGTCTTGCCGGTCTTGTTCTGTTTCTACACTAATTCTAGCTCTTTCTCACATACTCTCTCTTAATGTCTCTCCATAGCACAGTGGATCGAAAATCAAAAGTCCACGACAGTGGTCATGTGAAACGATGGTTGACTATCGTCGATTTCTAAAGCCTTGTGGCTCCTAAACTAATTAAAATGTTTGAACATTTTTTAATGATTCTGGATTAGACACCACTTCATAATAATTTAAAAAAGAAAAACTTTCTAAAAAACTTTCTAATTTCCTTTTAAATATGTATCTTGATGTCGTTTATGCATCGTCTATCATTTTCGTTTTACGTGCTTAGCCCCCAGGTCAAAAGGTAAAGCTAAACATTTAAACTCATTAAAATTTGTGTCCTATATAGATTTTGGTTCGCTGAAAACACTCAAAAAAACCTTGTAAAATTACAAGAAAAGTGTGTAACTTTTTTTTGGCTACCTCCTATTTGACAAAAATTTCTTGTTAATTTTGTAATCTAACAAGGAGGTTTCGTAACTTAACTAAATTTTTTGCTACCTCCTATTTTACGAGAATTCCTAGTAAAAATTACGAGCTTTTTTGTAATTTAACAAGATTTTTACCAATAAAATTGTAAATTTATGTAATTTGGCGATATATATTGTATATGTCTCCGTTGATCCTATAAGAAGCATTTAAGAAAATAAAACTTACAAAAAATTTACTAGATTTTTTTTTGCAAAAAATCTTAGAAATTTATAAAATATTGTCACAAACGTTTTTTAAATACTATCTTGATATTGAGTTAAAAGCGTAGGTAATAAATAAATGTGTCAGTGATGGTAACTTTTATTTGAGTTGCATAAAAATGATAGGGTTCCTCCCTTCTTGTTAGATATACTTATGTATGCTATAACTGCACGTCAATATTTAATTTTATCAAGTACATATTTTTAAATAAAATCTCTATTAAAATTTACATAGTTCATTTATTGATTGTTGACCGTAGGCGTGTTGTTTTTTTTTTTTGTCGTGAGACTCGCAATTAAATGGCTAATTGTTGCCCTTGGTTGCATCAATAATATGTAGGTATAATATTAGGGCGTCACTTACAATAGTTTTTTTACTTTGAATGAGCATTTCTGAAAATTTTATTTATCAAAACTCACAAAACTACCAATTTTTTGCATTACATTTAATTATTTTTATTTATTTGCTTCGCAAAAATACTAAAAAAACAATGTTTTTGTCATTCAAAAAAAATTACTATTAAAAAATTTACTTTTACAATTTTTTATGAGTGCAAAATTTTTTAAGTGTAAGTTTTTTTTTTGGTTTAATTTTTTTTTTTTTTTTTTGGTTTAATTTTTTTTTGTTTGTAAAACATTTATTTTTTGATCGACAAGAACACAGTTTTAAGATTTTTTTTTTTTGAAGAATAAAAAAAATATTGTTAAAAACCCAAATTCCTTGAATTCCGCGAAGCTCAAGTTGTAGATTCAAAATTAATTTTTTTAGTTTTATTTCAGATTAAGCTTAGATTTTGCTCAAATTAATATTGAATGAACGGTTGTGTCAGGCTTTTTAAAAGGATCGGAAAGAAAAAGTTGAGATTTTTTTTTACAACTTTTTTACAACCCGAGTAAAAAAGTTTTTATATAATTATATATAATTTTATACACATCATATATAATAATATAAAATTTGATGCGAAAAATTAGTGGATAAAACACTTTTCATTTCACTTTTGGAAAAATTTGCTCGAGTTTTCTTGTTTTTCACAAAAATTTTGAAAACATACACACTTTGACGATAATTTTAATTAAAAAAAAAATATAGACAGAAAAAAAAATTAAAAAAAACAAGTGTGAGTGTTACATTCGGCTGTGCCGAATCTTTTATACCCTCCAAAATGTAAAAAAAAACTATATAAAAAAATCCAGGGGCGTCTTTGGTTTTTTTTTTTGGGGGGGGAGTTCGGGGAGACGTTAGGGGGCACCTTCTCCCTGCAATTTTTAACTTCTTCTGAGATAAGAATGTTGCATTTGCTTTGCAAAAGTACAAAAAACCCTGCAAAAAATGCGGTTTTTCCTGGGTTGGTTTAGTTCTCCAAGGGTAACTTTTTTTCCCTTGGTCCGATTTTGCCCATTTCCGAACTTAACCTGCCTAGGAATATAAGACATATTCGTGCCAAATTTCGGAAGTCTAGCTCGTTTAGTTTGGACTGTATCGTGTCTTCTACAAACGGACAGACGGACGGACGGACGGACGGACATCGCTAGAATGTCTTAGAATCGATCACTGATCAATAATATATATACTTTATGGGGTCCTAGACCGATATTTCGATGCGTTACACACGGAATGACAAAGTGAGTATACCCCCATACTGTGGTTGGAAGGTATAAAAAATTAATTAAAATTTCTCTTAAGCTTTTAATAGGGTTAATTTGTTTTTTTTTTTTTAATTCAAGATTTTAAATTTTTTTTTACTAAATAAAGTTGTGCCTCCCTAATGTATATACTTGTATTTATTGCATTTTTTTTTTTAAATGATAATACTAAATATAAACACATATGAGGCATTCCACAACAAATGTCCAGCTACAGAAAACATGTGTCCCGCACATTTCTGAATAGGTTGTTGGGTAGCCCTATACGGAACTTAGAAAATTGCTTTTTTGGTTTTTTAATGTTTCAAAAACTGGGCTTAGAAAGCGTGGTCAAATATTGGAAAAATCGTGAAATTCGTGGCGAGTTGCCTTGTTTAAATATTTATCACATTAAAACAGAATGCACCACAATCTCAAAAACTTACATTCTTATATAGTTTTGCCTGGGCTAAAGATTAATTTTTTTTTTTGGAAAATTTTCAGAACCCGTTCTGAAATTTTCCATTTTTTTAAAAAGTCAATTTATCAAAAATCCGGCCACTTTATTTTTTTTTTTATTTTTTTTTATGTTTAGATGTTTGTCCATCCACACAAAAAAAAAATCAGGCACGCGTTTGTCGTTTTTGTCGAGAAAATCGCATTTGAATTTTAAATTTCATAATAATTTTGTAATTTCTTTGTATTTTCTTGTTTTAACGTTGCGAATGAGTAATATTAATTGCATAAATATTACTCATACGCTCTGTTGAATCAAGAAAATACAAGCAAATTACTAAATTGTTATGAAATTTTAAATTCAAACGCGATTTTCTCAAAAAAAAAAACGAAAAACGTGTGTCTAAATTTTTTTGTGTGGATGGACAAACATCTAAACTTAAAAAAAAAAAACAAAAAAAAAACTTGCCGGATTTTTGATAAATTGACTTTTTTAAAAAATGGAAAATATCAAAACGGGTTCTGAAAATTTTCCAAAAAAAAAATTTAATCGATAGCCCATACAAAACTATATAAAAATGTAAATTTTTAAGATGCTGGTGCATTCCGTTTTAATGTGATAAATATTTAATCAAGGCAACTCGCCACAAATTTGACAATTTTTCCAATATTTGACCACGCCTCCTAAGCCCAGTTTTTGAAAAATTGAAAAACCAAAAACGCAATTTTCTAAGTTCCATATAGGGCTATCCATACAACCTATTCAGAAGTTTATGGTACACGTGTTTTTTTTCGCTGGACATTTGGTGTGGAGTGCCTCATATACAACAAAAAATATGAATTATTTATAAATTTCATTTCACAGTTCATTGCTAAATCTGTTCGTGTTCTGTTTGTTGTGGTCACGTGATTCAGCTAATCCATTGAAAAAAAAAATGCTATTTAAAAAGTGAATAGCGGAACAATTCAAACAACAAATAGAGTAAAAAAAGATTACACAGAGCTACAAAAGTGAACGATAAAAGACATGCTAATGTTCTCATATATAAATTCGGGTTTGTTTAAGTCCATAGAGTACGGGAATACTTATATTTTTTCTCTATCCCTTCGTTTAGTACTTTTTTATTGGCAAATGTGTTGGATAACCGAAATTCTTCTATTGTTAAAAGTTAAAATTCCTTGAAATTCGTAAAACTTAAATAGCTCCAAAAACTATTTTAGTAGGGGAATCCCCCAACTTCTTTGAGTATGTACTTAATAAATGACTTGTAAAAAAATGGTAGTTTTGAGAGTTTTCTTTAATACAATTTTCGTGAATTTACGAGATAAAACACACGCTAACTTTCGAACGACAATTCTGAGGGTGCTGAAGCTTGGCATATATATTTGTCATTCCTCTGGTTTGTTATCATGTGTACAATAGACAGACAGGCAAACAAACAACGATCGATTTAAATCGATCGAGGGTCATGCTTAACTTTATGTGGTCCTAGACCAATATTTCGATGTATTGTGAACGTAATAAGAAACTAATGTATATCCTCTATCATAAAAACGTAGGCCAAAATTAAATTTTATATTTAATTTTATGATTTATTTTACAAATTTAATTTTTAACATTTATTTAAGGCTTAACGGATTTTCAAAAAGTTTATGGCGCCTAATAGACGCTACTAGAACTGATTCAGCAACATTAAGAGAAGAACATAAATTTTGTTTATACAAAAAAACAAAAAGTCATACAAACAGCTTTGGTACAGTTTGGCAAAAAAACAAATTAAAGCACAGGAGATAGGACAAAAAAATAAATTATATATTAAAATAGGAATAAAAATAAAGTGGCAAATATGAAACAAAAAAAGCAAAAAAACCCAAATAAGATGCCAAAACAAAAGTTCGTTGACTTTTTATTGAATTTAAGAAAATTTATGTGTAACAAATTTTCACAATACAAGACTCTTTAAATTTCCATGGAAAAAATCAAAAATCCATATAAACAATTTATTAGAATCTTTATTATCATTATTTTTTTTTTATCTATTTATAAAACATAAATATGACATCAACCTTCATAACAACCCCAAAGCCAATTCAATTATTTGATCAATATTGGTTAGTCGTCAGTCAGTTGCTATTAGCCCAGGCAGAAAACTCCACACAGAGAAAAATAAATTTCCAACTGAATTTTTCAGTTGTATCAACTCAAAATTCGGTTGCTGCTACTACATTTCGATCTGGCAAACGAAATTTTTAGTTGCTTAAATTAAAATGCAGTTGTGTTAATAATATTTAGTTGTAACTACCGATATTTAGTTGTTAGAACCTTAATACAAATGCCTCAACTGAATTTTTGTTGTAACAACTGATTTTTAGTTGGAAATTAGCAAATTTGTTTTCTGTGTGCAAAAGGGTCAGATCCAGCAAGTTAACATTAAAGGTGCAACATGCGATTTTTTAGTTATTATAGAATTGTGTCATATTTCTAAGTAGTCTTGAAAATGGAAGTTGACAAATTCCGAAAAACTTGTCGGTTAAGTCTTGCAAAAATGACCAGCATAAATAAATTTGAAATAGCAAAAAATAATTTTCTTACAATTATTTTATGAGAGTATCATAGTTGTAATAAGTAAAGAAAAAATTACCTCGAGCTAGAATAAATCTTCTCAAAAATATATTTTAAATATATAATAAAATAATTTTTATTTTTTACCTAAGGGTTTATGATACTTGTTTTTATACCCTCCACTTAGTGAAAGAGGGTATATATAAGTTTGTCATTCTGTTTGTAACTCATCGAAATATCGATCTGGGACCCCATAAAGTATATATATTCATGATGCCCGATCGATTTTAAGACATTCTAGCGATGTCCGTCTGTCCGTCTCTCCGTCTGTCCGTCTGTCTGTCTGTCTGTGGAAAATGCTGTCGCGGACAAAATATTGCACAGAGATGACTGAAATTTAACATATATATTGGAAGTTCTCCCGAGAAGTTTGGTATTGCATTTGAGCGATATCGGTTCAGCGGTTCAAAAGTTATGAACGTAAATGTAAGCACACCTCAAAAATTTCAGTACATTCAACATAACCTAAACATACAAAATGCTTTAATTCGGCTTCTGGTTGACATATGTGAACATTAGAGGTGTCCCTTATTTTGGAAATGTTGGAAATGTTGAGACGGTACCCCCTCATTTTTTCCTTTTGACTAAAAAATAACTCAGGAAAAATTTTACGCCCCTACGACCACGCCTTCCCTACGCGACGGGGCCTTAAAGAACGGGGCCTTAAAAATCATTTTTCCATACAAACCAAAAAAATTTTTTTTGATTTTCAATTTTTTTGTTATTAATTATAATATTACTTGGTTAGCTTATTCACGACAAATAATTTGATTTTAGTGGGATGAGGCTTTCAGTTCTAAAAAATTTTTCGAAAAAAAAAAATTAGAGCTTTTGGGGTCCTACAGTAAAAATTTTTTAAAAAATTTTTTTTTTAGTTTTGACAAGCAACGGTTTTAGTTGTAATGTTGCTTTTAATGACATATATTCACAAAAAAATATTATTCATATCTGTGACATCTTGAACGTGTATCGAAAAACATCAAAAATGCATTTTTTACCCTTTTTTAGATCACGATAAAGATGTCACAGATAGGAATAATATTTTTTTATGAAAATATATCGTTAAAAGCAACAATTCAACTAAAACGGTTGCTTGTCAAAACTAAAAAAAAAATATTTTTTTAAAAATTTTTACTGTAGGACCCCAAAAGCTCTCTTTTTTCGAAAAATTTTTTAGAACTGAAAGCCTCATCCCACCAAAATCAAATTTTTTGTCGTGAATAAGCTAACCAAGTAATATTATAATTAATAACAAAAAAATTAAAAATCAAAAAAAAAATTTTTGGTTTGTGTGGAAAAATGATTTTTAAGGCCCCGTTCTTTAAGGCCCCGTCGCGTAGGGAAGGCGTGGTCGTAGGGGCGTAAAATTTTTCCTGAGATATTTTTTAGTCAAAAGGAAAAAAATGACGGGGGTACCGTCTCAACATTTCCAACATTTCCAAAATAAGGGACACTCTAGTGAACATTATTGAACACCAAATGGTATTTGAACAAGTACGAACATATTTTTTGACAAAAAAAAAAAAAAAATCGCGGATTTTTTTTTAACAAAATTTTTTTTCGCGAAAATTTTTTTTTTTAACAAATTTTTTTTTTTCAAAAGTAATTTCCTTTTAAATAAAGTTTTTTGCAATAATCTTTTTGAAATTGTGGAGGGTATCACTACATTCGGCAAGGCCGAATTTAACTTTTTTACTTGTTTTTGTATAAGATTAATATTGACGAAAAATTTATAAATTCCCTTATGGGGAAGTAAGAACAAATCTTAATCTGTCAAAGTGAGGTCGTTAATGCAGTTCTCTAAGATGTTTTATTTACATGGCTAGGAAATCTTAATCCAATACAAACAATTAAGAAAATGATAGTCGGTTAAGACCGACCATTTAATACCCTACACCTGTGTTTCCCGGAAAATGGATCCCAAGTTCAAACATGGACCAATTTGATCTATCTTTTGTCAAATCTTTAATAAGTGTAAAAACACTCACATATCAAATTTAAGTGAAATAGTCATCTATTTGTTGCCAATAAACCGCTTTAACTGAATATCGGGCGAATTTTTTATATGGGACCTAAGTCTAAAAATGGTCTGATAATAATCAGAATTAAAAAGTTTATTAATGTACGCATATAAACAAAAAAAAATTAATAAAAATATTTTCTATTTTCATGAAATTTGAGAGATTTATGTGAATATGGGGAGGGTGATTTGTATGGGGGCTACAAGAAGAACTGGTCCGATTTTTTCTAAATTTGGAATGGTGATTTATGAATACAAGACACGTTTACCTGCAAATTTACCAAAAAAATCGAATATATATCTATTATAATACGGTTATTAGAGTCATTTGAGCCAAAATTAAAGTGGAGCTTTGTATGGGGGCTAGGTCTAAACATGGACCGATTTTTTTTTTCAACTTCAATAGGCTTCATCCTTTGACCAAGAGATGCCTAAGTTTTAAATTTTAAGTCAATTAATTAAAATTTGCGATCTGTATCGTATTTACTCCGTTCACAGAAAAAATTTCAAACAAATTGCAATCAACAAAAACGCGGATTCAATCAATTTTTTTATTGAAATTCTTCCAATTAAGAAAATTGTAATACCAATCATCAAATTGAAGGTGATTGATTGAAAATTTTTTCAATCAAACATTTTTACTATTTTGTGCAAAAATTTGATAAATTTTTTATTTAAAGTCAATTAAAATGATGATTGATTTAACAAATGAATTTTAAGCTTATGACAAAATTATCAAAAAATTCATCTTTTTTGCTTTTCAATATGTTGCAAACAATAAAAAAAAAGTAAAACCCGATTATTTTGTTTATTTTTGAATTAATCTACACACAAAAATTTTTTTTTTCCATGACCGATTTTCATAGTATTTATGAACAAATTCATACCATTTATTAACTTTTCATAATATTTATAAACTTTTTCATAGTATTTATGAAAAATGTTAAAAATTCTTATATTTCACATATTATGATTTATTCATAAATACTATGAAAAAGTTTATAAATATTATGAAAAGTTAATAAATTGTATGAATTTGTTCATAAATACTATGAAAATCGTTCATGGAAAAAAAATTTTTTGTGTGTATTAAAATAAATTAAAGCGAAAAAAAATATGGTATGTTGAAAATTTGTAATTTAACAGTTAAAGAAAATAACAAAAATTTCAATCAAAACATTGATTGACTCATTTAAATTTTGTTGATCAATAGATTTAATTAAAAATTGTTAGCCAATAATTTTTTGTGTGTTTACATTAACAGACAGACAAGCGGACATTGCTCAATCGACTTAAAAAGTCATTATAAATCCATCGGTATGCTTAAAAGTGGGTCTGGGATCAATATTTCGGGTAGTTACAAACATCAGCACAAACTCATTATACCCTGTACCACAGAGTGGTGTAGGGTGTAAAATAGCTGTGTCATAACCCTATTAATGACGCTTTGTGCATAGAAATGATTATTAAGTGTAGACATTAGAGCGGTATTTTTTGTATGCAAAAAAAAATTTCGATGGTGAAACTTTTCTTTGAAACCAAAACTTATGTGGTATAAATTTGAGACTAATCATAATAAATTAAACCGTGGCACCCGGCGATCAAAGTTTTAGATTTTTGAAAACTTTTTAAAAAAAACTTCATATCTTGCAATACATTACATTAATTAATTTTGATGCGCTGAACACGAATATAAAAAAGAAAAATATAATCGATCAAACGGTTTTCGAGTTACCGCAATATTTTACACAAAATGGCGGTTTTTTCCAGGGTTGGCAACCGATACCCACCTAGAATAACGGTATTTGGCTATTGTACCGCAACCAATAAAGATATGGACATTTTCAAAAGCGATTATGAAAGCTGATGAAATTTCTAGTATTTTAAATGTGTCACTTCGTGTTTCTACCGGTTCATTTTCGAAATAAAGGTCAATACCTTTATAATACCGTTTGAAACGGTATTATAACGGTATTGGCCTATATAACTAAAACGAACCGGTAGAAACTCGAAGTGACACATTTAAAATACATAGAAATTTCATCAGCTTTCATAATCGCTTTTGAAAATGTCCATATCTTTATTGGTTGCGGAACAATAGCCAAATACAGTTATTCTACGTGCGTATCGGTTGCCAACCCTGGTTTTTTCCTATGTTCTAGAATTTTTAAAATAAAATCTCAAAATTTCTTTCCCTTGTCCTTTCATAGAAAATGTTTGTGCCAAATCCGATAATATTAAGCCCTACGATCAAAGTTTTGGATTTTTGGAAAATTTTTTCCAATATTTGGAATTTTTGCAAAATTAAAATGTAAATAAAATTATATTGCGATATATTACTTTTATTAAGTTTAGCATGCTGAATACGAATATTAAAAAATTCTGAAGTCGACTGACGGGGGAAGTCTCCCTAGTGTCACACTACGGTCTTTATGGATTGATTTTACTTTGAAGATTAGAAAAAATAAAGGGACACGTATATTTTTAACGGCCTAAATTTAAAGTGCAAATAGGGGGGTAAAAAAAGTTAATTTTTAATTTTTTTTTTTTTATAGTTATTTTGCATAGCAAATGAAAGGTCTTTGGAAAACCTATCAAAATGTGCAAACAACGTGTATAAACATGCATCACATTGATTAAACTACCAAAATACCCCCAGTACAAATCGACTCTCCTAAAAACGAGTTTGGACCGCTAACGTATCTAATAATTTTTTTATCTGAATAACATAACCAAATTTCATGAAAATTGGAGGGTGACACCAAGGAGACTTCCCTCATGAGTGGTTTTTGAGATATCTCAATTTGAAAATTGTCAAACAATTTCCAAAAATGGCGGTTTTATCCTATCGAAATTTCAAAATTATTGTCCTATGTATATTTCAAAAAAAAAATAAAACTTTCTTTAAAACTAATTTGAGCCGAATCCTACCATTTTACCTCAATTGTATGCCCTTCGATCAACGGTATATTGTTAATGGCCTAATTTTGTAAAGCGCAACGCGCCGCGTTGTCTAAATTTCAATACAATTTGTTTTTGTAACAAAAACAAATTACACAGAAATTTTGACATCGCGGCGCGTTGCGTTTTACAAAATTTGGGGGGTAAATCTTAATATTTAATTGTTTTCTACAATGTTGTCATGTTAAAAATAACTAGAAACATATTTAAATTAAAAAAAAAAAAAACTGACTGTTGTGTTTCGAAATTATTTTATATTTAATTTAAAGTTGTTTCTGCTTGATTTTTAAATGTTGTTCTTATTGCGAACCATATATGGAATCTATTCATTACAGCACACAACAAGTCATGTAAGAAAAAAAGGACGAGTGCGCAATTTTTTGAAAAAACCCAAAAAGTTTAATATTTTTATTTTAATCCAATTCTCGATCCACAAAATTAATTGATAATTTTTTAACAACAACGTTGATTTTAAATAGTTTTGTACATATCATAAACTTCAGCCTGGGACATTTTAGACGTCACTTTTATTTTTGCAATGACAATTTTTTTGCTTTCTCTCTTAACCACAAAAACACTAACAATTACAACATGTGCATTTATAGGGGGTGTGTTGGGTTGGTTGGTGGTTATGAATGGTGTAGGTAATATTTTTAACCTTTTTGAATATTTAATTAAATATTGTTCTAAATAAATATTAAATTTTAGAAGGTTAAATATGATTTATCTATACTATATGTATTGTATCGAAATGAAACTACTAACAGCAGTAAGTCATTATGAAAATTTAAAATGCACAGTAAAACTGTGTAATTTTGTCTGGAAATGCAATGGTTTTCTCTTTGAATTATACTAAGATATCTATTTGTATTATAATATTTTATATGAAACCGGCATTTTTTTTGGATGGCAGTAAAAAAATGTTTTTCAGATTTTAAACGTCTGGGAAAATTTGTATTCTTATGCTAAGACTTATTTAAGACCAATTGAATTAATTAACCTGATCAAAGTTTTGGATTTTTAAAATATAAAAAAAAAAATTAAAATAATATGTCATGCGATATTATACTTATTAACTTCGATACGCAATATCCAAAAAAAAAATCGCTCGAATAGTTTTCGAAATATCGCCATTTAAAATATGAAAAAAAAAAAAAAAATTTTTTTTCTACGTTCGGAAATTAAAAAAACGTCTAAAATTTGCTTTCCCTTTACTTTAACATGAAGCTTGAGACGATCTTTTAGTTAAAATTAATTCGAGCCAAATCTGATTATTTAAACCCGTGACGCCCATCGATCAAAGTTTAGGATTTTTAGGAAATTTCCACTAAAAATTTTGAGTATTGAAAAATTTCAAAAAATAAATTTATCTTGCGATGCAGTAATTTTATTAATTTTGGCATTACGGATTTTTTCTAAATTTAAGCAACTTTAAAAAAAAAAAGAAATATTTTTTTTCATTGACCCTTTTATAAAGCATGAGGTAAATTTTAATTCAAAACTAAATTTGAGCAAAAAATTTATAAATAAATATATTATTATCGCAAGACAAACGTTTCTATTAAATATCGCCGGGCTCCACGATTTAATTTAATCCGATTGGCATCAATTTAGTTCCACTTAAGTTAAAAAAGCTTAAAAATTTGTTGCCATAGAAAAAAAATGCTGCTCTAATGTACATGCATATCTCTAGAGTATCTTTTTACAGAACATTAAGTGTTAAATCATTTATAGAAAACTATTTGTCTTATGTTCTTAGATTTATAATGCCGGTCATATGGCTAACAATAAAATTCACATAAAGCTTTAAATTGTAATACAAAGGATGATACGTAAAACGAACCTTATTTTAACGAGTTTGTGATGCAATGATGCCATGAAAAACATTGGGGTTGAAAGGGTTAAATTTTTATTAAAAGAAGTCAGGAGGAGTAAAAGGTGAAATAAGTACTTTTAAAGACTATTGAACTAAGACCCCAGAATCCCAAGCTTTAACATATTTAAAATCAAAAAATAAGACGTAATATAAATTTTTAAGATTTTAGGGTGAAAATGGGTTAACAATTCCCGTGTAAAAAAGGATTTTATATTATATGATCTGATTTATCTGTTCATAAATGGTAGTATCTGATTGCATATAATTATTTCGAAATGAACAAAAATGAGATCTTATTATGTCTCGGATTTGGCCAACATTGAAACAAATTTGACAAAATTATATCTAAACAGATTCAATTAAATCAAATCTTACCACGTCAAAATAGATTAGTTAAGATCTAATCAAATTTTACGCGGGCGGAAAATGTAACGGTAAGGTTTTTCAAATCGTTTCGGTAACGGTATGTACCGGTACCGAAACAACCATACCGGTACGTACCGGTTAGGGTTTGCAAATAACCGCAGTTTTCCTTAACCGCGGTTACGGTTAAAACTCAAGCGATTAATCGCGGTTAACGGTTAACCGCACACTTTTAAAATAACCCAAGTAAAAATATTATGCTAATTTTACTAAATAGATCTAATTTGATCCGTAAAATGGTTGTATCAAATAATATCTAATTGTATTACTTTAGATCAAAAAATATAAAAATTGATGCAATTTGATCCTGAATTTGGTCAAATCTAATTAGATCAAATTGATCTTATAATATCAATTTTTATATAATTTGATAAGCAAAACCAAAATACGAATCTAATCATATATGGAGCAATATCTAACCATATAAAGTGGATCAACCGTATCAAAGTGATAGATAAAATTTTATATAAATTTATACGGAAGCATATTAACTCATATAAGATTGTATCAAATTATATATGATTAGACCAGAAAATTTTTACTCGGGAATTTCAATTTAATTATTTTTTGATTAATGAAAATGTTTAATAGAAGAACATTACGGATTTTATGTAAAATGTAGACAGTGAAGGGTATAGCTTTTAAGTTTTGGTGAGAGAAAGTTAAAAAAAAAAGTATTCCGTCCCTATTTAAAAAAACAAAAAATATTAATTCAAAATGAAATTAATTATTTTTTAAATTGAAAAAGTATCAGCTTCTGAAACATTTTTTCTGTAGAAAAAGCAATAGATTTTTTCGATTGAACAATTTTCAGATTTTGAGAAATTTTAGTCTTCAAAAATGTTCAGATTTATTGCCATTTTTTGTTAAAAAAGAATATTGGATTCTAGGGATTGTTTTTTAATAGTCTAGACCAGCGGTTACCAACCTTTTTGGTTCCCGTACCACTAATTTTAAATTTTATCAGCCGCGTACCCCTTAACGAGTATTTTGTTTTTTCATTAAACACTTCTCAAATAAATATGGTTAAAAATTATAAACGAAATATATTGTAAAGTTTTATTAATTGTATCACTTTTATATGAAATTTAAAGCTTATATAAAAAAAAACACAAAAATTCAAAATTATTGGTATTCAGAGTCTTACTTGCCAACCCTGGCACTGGTGGTAAAAAAGCACTTTTTAAAATTACCTCTCAAAATACATGTATTTTTTGAAAGAAGTACTCTTTTGCTACATTGCCGGGGCTGGCAACAAGACTCTGAATACCTCTAATGAAAACTTAAAAAAAAGTTAGCAATAACACTGTTGAACAAACTCATAGAATTTCGCACTTCCATGAATAAAAATACATGAATTAAAGAGATTTTGAAATCCTTATTCCAAATCTGCCTTCCAAATTTTTCTATCACGTAAGATTTTTAAGATATTCGCGTTTGAATATAGAAAAAACAAAAAACGGTAATTTGGCACTTTTTGGGTCTCTCCTGTAACGTATTCTTAAGTTGCTCACCCAAAATAGGACTACATTTAGTATAAATGAAACCTCGTGATTCCAAATCTGGCATCCAAATTTTTGAAATATTGGCGTTTGAAAAACTCAAAATCAACTGTCCCACCAAAATTTTCAAACGCAAATATATCTAAAAAGGAAAAATGATAGAAAAATTTGGACTGCAGTTTTTGAATCAGAAGGTCCATTCCATTTCATATAGAATCAAGTCCAATTTCGTGGAAGCAAATTAAGAATATGTAACAGTGGACACCAAAAGTGCTAAACTATTGGTTTATTGACTTTTTTACAGCAAATATCTCAAAAACGGTACATCGTACCATAGGTTGGTAACCGCTGGTCTAGACTAGTCTTAAATATCCGAATTTTTCTCAAGAAAAAGGTTCTGTTGCTGAGAAATTTATTCTAGAGCAAAAGTATCAGATTCTAAGATTTTTTTTTTTGTAGAAAAACAGAAATTTGTTCTGTAGAAAAAGTCTCAGATTATGAAATATTCTTTCTAAAGAAAAAGTCTTAGATTCAGGGACATATTTTTTTATAAAAACTGTTTCAGATTCTGAGCATTTTTTCAATAAAAAATGATATAAAAAATTATATAATTTTTTCAATAAAAAATTATTCAGAATCTGAGGCATATTTTCTAAAGAAAAAGTTTCAGACTCTGGGGGATATTTTTATTAGAAACTGTCTCAGAATCCGAGAAATTTATTTAACAGAACTCTGAGATATTTTTTTAAAGCAAAAGTCTAAGATTCAATGATTTTTTTTTGTAGAAAAATAGAAAAATCTGTGGAAAAAGTCTCAGAATATGAAATATTATTTTTAAAGAAAAAGTCTTAGATTCACACACATTTTTATAAAAACACATTTTTTATAAAAACTGTTTCAGACTCTGAAGCATTTTTTCAATAAAAAATTTTTCAGACTCTGAGGCATATTTTCTAAAGAGTCTCAGACTTTGAGTCATATTTTCATAAGAAGCTGTTTCAGAATCTGATACATTTATACTACCGAAAAATTTTCAGATTCTAAAATATTTTTTCTATAGAAAGTTTTCATATTCTGAGGCATTTTTTGTATCTATCAATTTAAAACTTTTTATTATTGTTTGTTCCTTTTTTTATTTTTTTTTCTAAAAAAATCTCATTTGTCCTACAAATCTTATGTTAATAAAATTAACCGTAACCGCAGGATTTTTTATGCGGTTACGGTTACGGTTAAATAGTGCGGTTAACCGCGGTTACGGTTACGATTAAAACCGCATTGCAAACCCTAGTACCGGTATTATTAATTAAATTAAAAATTAAAAAAAAAAACATAAAACTGAAAGCTAAAAATATTTCGTAGACTCAAAAAAACAGTATAGATTTGACTTGGACAATATTATTGTCATTTATTTTATGATAATTTGCAAATTATAAATTTAAAATAATGTTAGCAATTTGATTTTGTTTTTTTTTTTTGTTCGTTAAAAATCAATGAAAAAGATAAAATTTGGAATACTGGTACAATACCGGTAACTTCTAATAATTATAACGGTAACAGTTGGGGTAAAGGTAACGATATTCAATTTGAAAGGGGTTTGAACCGATAACGGTATTATAAGGGTAACGGTAACCAACCATATTTTACGAGTATAACAAAAATTATTATTGCTCCGATATAATTTAGTTAATAATGATAACCCATTTAGGAGCTTCATAATTTCAAAGTATAAATATTAAATTTTCTTTCGTCTAAAAACAAATAACTTTTTCCTACTTAATAAAGCAAAGGGATATCAAAATTATATTACAATAATAAATTGTAATATAGAATATTTTTTTTGCGTAATTTTTTTAAAAGCTCTTAAAATTATTTACACAAATTTAAATTTATAAGCTTTAACATAAAATATTGCATTGAAAGCATTTTGTATTTTTTCTTAAATAATTTCGGTGTTTTTCTTTCTTTTAAACAAGTGAAGTGCATAATTGTTGACTTATTATAAATTAACGCAAAAAATATAAAGCAATTTTCAACTTAACCTTTTTTGAAGCAGTTTTTCCACAAAAAATAAAAACATACGAGTGCAACATAATTGTGATAATATAAAAAGCTTTATTCAAAAATTAAATTAAAATTATGTTGTATAAAAAATTTCCATAAAACAAAAAATACTTCTCATATAAATTCTCCTTTTGCTCATAAGGATTCAGTTGTGTTTCGTCCTTCTTTTTAGAGGTTTTATGACGTGGCCGATTCATCATCGGATCGTTCATTTGATTATTTGATGATTGATTTCGAGCCTGAGGCGGTGGGCCGGGTGGTTTCTTTTTTTCTTTCTTCTTTTTCTGCTGTTCATAGTAGGCAGCATTAGCTGAGGCTACCGTAGCTTCACGTTCCATTTGTTGCTGTTTCTTAGCAGCCAAAGCGGCCGTTTGAAATTGTACAAGATGTGAACTACGACGACGTAATGTGGAGGCATATGGACCATTGCCCACGCCAAACAAACGCTTAATGCGTCTCTTGTTTATAAAGCCAAGACCGGAACTTATAGTGGAACTGCCACCCTCACTGCCAGCCACCATGCGGCTAAAATTTGAATCTAAATCACATGACTGTGAGCCATTGAAAGTAACAGCACCTATGGTGCCAGCCGAGTCAGCACCACAGGGAAACAGATATGTATTTAATGTACTCAAGGTAGTGGATGTATGTTGACGTGTAAGATCACCAGCGGCGCCAGTAGCTCCATTATTATTTTCATGATCTTTAACTGGCGCAGTCGATTTTGTGCCACCTGCTGTGGCTGTTGCACCAACTGCTGCTGTTGATGATGTTTGTAGAGAAACTACAGCGGCAGTTGATCCAGTGCCAGTATGTGAGGCTGTTGTAGTAAGACTAGCGGCAGTGTTTGTATCATACGAGTGTGGATTAACATAAATATGATTGTTGTTGTTATTGTTATAGACATAATCACGTGCTAATTGGGGTGGTTGTTGGTGTTGCTGGTGATGCGGTGGCTGCTGTTGTTCTTGATGATTGTTATTGGTTAAATTTAAATGTAAATTAACTTGATTAACATAGTGGGCAACATGTTGTTGATTTGTTGTTAAATTATTGCCATTGTTATTATTATTATTATTGTTGTTGTTATTGTTATTGTGATTATTATTATTATTTTGTTGATCTTTATTTGGTCTGACTTTATTAATTGCAGGTGGTGGTGCTGGTGGTTTAGAATTTTCAACTGCTGCTGGCGGTGGTTGTTGTTGTTGCTGTCGTTGTTGTGCAGCTGCTGTAGGTGGTGGTGGTGGTGCTGGTAATATTGGTTGTATGGGTAAAGGTGGTAATTGTGCTCTTTGTGGCTGTTGTTGTGGTGGTGGTGGTGGAGGCGCTGGTGGCATTTGCTGTTGATTATTATTTACATGTTGCTGCTGTTGCCTTCTTTCAGAATTACTATTACTGCGATCACTTGAAGTACCACAACAATCACAAGAACCTGAATCATGGGAGCCCACCATTTTTTGATTACTGGTTCGAAATAAAAATTGTTAGTGTTTTATTTATTTAAGGAATTGCCATTTTTTTTTTATTAGTTATTATTGTTATTTCAAAGTTAATTTTGTGATATGGTTTGTAAAACTATTTTTTTTATATAAACTTTAGTTATTATTAATATTTTTTGTGTAAACACGATTTTTTTACACAATTACAAAACATGAGCTTTCAAGTTGAGCTTTTAACTGGATTTCAATGACGTTTTATTAAAAATTTTTTGTGACATATATTTTTAAGTTAATTTTATTATAAGAACATGTCAAGATTGTAAATTATTTTAGTTATGGAATGTTATATTTTAAAAGATTTATTGAAGAGCTTTTAACTTTCGTTTTTTAATTTATAGTTTCTGTTGCATGGTATTTTATGCCCACTATATTGATTTCATGTTGTGCTTGACTACCACATTTTTAATTTTTTTTTATTATACTTATTATACGAGATTTGAGCTTGTTTTTCAAAATATAAACACTGTTTATATGACAAAGAGCGATAAATTCCATCTTCTTTTTTTTTCATACAATTACGTTTAACATAAGCTTAAAGCTCGTTTTATAATTTTGTAATTTAAGCAAGTTTAAAGCTCGTTGTCAATACTATTTATAAGTTTTATTTTTTTATATCCATTGTTCTGTGCTAAGATTTCGTTCTAAAAAAGCTTTTATTCTTTTTCAAGAAACTAATTGATAAGCTTTGATCCCGCTTTTAGTTTCATGTTATTTTTTAAGTCTGAAATTATATATTTTTTTCCACATTTACTATTGAAGTAATAAATTGAGCTTTAAGCTTGATATTACAACGATTTTATTTTAAAAGCTTTAAAGCTGAGAGTAGTTTTTAAACGTTTTTCCTTTTAGTTATTAAATTGTTTTGTAAATTCTTTATAAAATTATTATTCCAATGATCGATTTAGTAAATACACTTTAATCTCTGTTTTCATACCAAAACCAAATGTAACAAGAAATTTTTAGCGGAGCTTTCAGCTTGTTTGATGTATTTTATATTTAAGTTGTTGCGAGAAACTTTTTGTTTTTTTTTTGTAATTTCCATACAATATTAGGATGTCAAATTATTTTATTTGATTTAATAATGAGCTTTGATCTTGTAATGTTTTGTTTTGTTGCTTTTAAAATTACCTTTAAAAGCTCGATTTTTTAATGTTTTCTTTATGTATCTATTAGGCTGAAATTTAAGTTTTGTTTTTATTTTTCACTTTTCCCTTTATAATTTGTCTCTTTATTCACATTATTACACAATTTATAAGAGCTTTAAGCTCATTCTCGTTTAATTGCTTTTATACTGAATTTTAAACTACTTTTGTTTTTATAATTTACTTCTTTTATAATAATTTCAATATTATTCAAGTTTCTTTAAAAGCTCTCGTTATAATTTTAAATATTTACTGATAATAAGCTTTTATCTAGTTTAACTTGATTTTTCCAACACGTGTGTTTTTAGTTTAGAATTATTTTTTATATTCACTTTGCCTGTTTTATTTTATAAATGAGCTTTAAGCTCGATATATTTATATTAATTTTTATAGTGCTTCAGTTACGAGCTTTAAGCTTGTTTTAATAGTTCTTGATTTGTTTAGTTAAGTGTTGTTCAATTTTGTTTTTTTATTATTTTAAAAAATGTTAAGCTTTGAGGTAAAAGTTTTTGTTAAAGCTTCTTTTTTTTTAATATAAGTTGTATGAAAAGCTTATTACAAAATTGATAAAATGTAATTGTAAAACATTATATGATTTTAAAAGACATGTCTTTATTACTTTTTAAGAACTAAAGCTTTAAAGCTTTTTTTAAATTTTAAATTTTTTATTAAAAGCTTGATGTGTTTCTTAGCATAAGATTTAAAAATATTGCAATTCGTTGAATTTTGAGTTTTTTTATAAGAAACCTTGTGAAGTGCTTTGATATTTGTTTAAAAAAATTAATTTTAAAACTTTTTATTTATTATCCACTTATATATGTATTCATGTAACAATTTGAGCAAAATTTCAAATTATTTATTTATTATTAAGCCACTTTATATCACAGCATTTATCATTTATAAAAAAAAAATTTTGTGTGTTTTTTTTTTTTTTATTCTTCAAAAGCAACAGTTACGAAACAGTTTTTTTTTAGGTGGAATTGAAAAAAAAAATGTATAGTCTATAATTAGGCGCGTTAAAACTTAAAAATACTAAGCCACTAAGCACAAATAAAAAAATTGTGTTTTAAATAAAATTTTTTTGAAATTTTTATAATTTTTTTTATTGTTTTTTTAAATATTTTGTTAATATTATTGCAATTTATTGTTAAGTTTTATATTATATTTTTAGGCGTTGTCACTTTTTTTTTAACGTTAAGTTTGCTTTATTGGGGGTTTTTAAAATTTTCTTCTTTTTTTATTTTTTGGGGAGCTTCAACTCTATTTTATTAGCAACAACAACAATAATAATAGCACATGTTTATATATTATAAAGCAACTTGCGCACTATTTTAAATATCAGCTGTAGCATTGAATCAAAATACTAGACAAAATGTGCAACGGCTGCTGCATTTCAAAATTTGTAACTTCATTTCTATTTTAACAGTGGTTTTGTAAAAAGCTTATTCAATGATATTTTTCTTATCATTGTTATTAATTAATAATATAATAAAAAACATCACAATTTAAGGTAAAAAATATTTTTTAAAATTTACAATTTAATTTTTTTTTTTTTTTCAAAAAAACTTGTAATTTTTTTTTTAATTTCCGCACTCGTATTTTTTGTAATTTAGTATCATTTTGAATTTACGTCAACATTTTGATTTTTATTAATTTTTCCATTCCTGTTTAGTTTTAGTTCCGCTTAAATTATTCACTACTTCTCTTCGTTTGGCAAACAACAAATAAAATTTGCTAACTTTACTTAACTCGAAATAACCAACAATCTGCAGAAAAAAAAAGAAAAATATTTTCCTTCATTCTTTTTTTTTTATTTTTTTTGTATTTTGTGTGTTGTTTCTGTTCACATTTTTCTACTACAAGTTTCCGCTGCTGCTGCTGTTGTTGTTGTTATTCATGTATTATTTGTTATTGTTGTAGCTGTAGTTCCTGTATAGTAATAGTCTCGTGTGTTGTGACTTTAACACACATACACTTGTACAAGCACAGCTAAACCAACCAAACCATCCTTATTTTGGCATAGACACCATTCATCCAACTAACCAACACAATGCCTTACACACACACACGCACACACTCTCATAGTGTTAGTTGTTTGTTAAAGAGCAGAAGGCAGGGAGATTGTATGGTATGATGAAAAGATGGCAATCACAAATAATGTGAGTATAATTTTTTTCTTTTTGTAACTTGTAATTTATATGAAAACACTAAACTAAATGTGAGGCATTCCACACCAAATGTCCAGCGAAAAAAACATGTGTTCCTTGAATTTCTGAATAGGTTTTAGTAGTTTTTTATAGAACTAACAAAATTGCGTTTTTGGTTTATCAATTTTTCAAAACCTGCTCCTAGAAGGAGTGGCTAAATATTAAAAAAAAAATTATCAAATTTGTGTTGAGTTGCCTTGGTTAAATATTTATCAAATTAAAACGGAATGCACCACACTCCAAAAAATTTCTATTTTTAAATATTTTTTTTATGGGCTATTGATTAATTTTTTTTTTTTTTGTAAAATTTTCAGAAACTGTTCTGAAATTTTAATTTTGTAAAAAAGTCCATTTATCAAAAATCCAGCCACTTTTTATACCTTCCGCTCTAGTGATAGAGGGTATAAGTTTTTCATTCTGTTTTTAACACCTTGAAATATTGGTCTAGGACCCCATAAAGTATATGGGGCATTCCATGCCAAATCGCACACTTTCGCCGCGATTTTTTTTGTAAAAAAATTGGTTTGTACTTGTAAAAATTACATTCAGTGTCCAATTCTGCATTTTGTATTTTTAGGTTATGTAGAATATATCAAAATTTTCGAGGTGTTCTTACATTTAAGTTCATAACTTTTGAACCGCTGAACCAATTTCGCTCAAATCCAATACCAAACTACTTAGGACAACAACAAGTAAATTTGCTAAGTTTCAGTCATATATGTTTAATACTTTAGCCGTGATCACTATTTCAACAGGCGGACAGACAGACGGACAATATTTACCATTTTATTTTTTTGGAGCACCATATAAAATAAATCAGAGCCAAAAAATAAAAGCTGCAATTTTCAAAATTTGAAAAAAAAATGGAACGAATTGTGATCACATCCCGAATTATGGCTTAAAATTTGTGTAATTAAGAGTAACAATTTTAGAGTTAAAAAAAAACAAGTAAGAAAATTATAGTCGGTCAAGACCGACCATATAATCTCTACACCAGATTTTCCCGGAAAATGGGTCCCAAGTTCAAACATGGACTGATTAGAACTATATTTTGTCAAATCTTTAATAAGTGTAAAAAATATTCACAAATCGAATTTGAGTGAAATAGGCTTCTTTTTGTTGACAATAAACCACTTTGAATACCGGGCGCAATTTTCACATGTGGCGTGCCTTAGTCCAAAAATGGTCCGATGGTAATCAGATTGCATAAGGTTATTAAAGTACCTGTTTAACATACACAAACAAAATTTTAAACACATATTTTCTATTTTTATGAAATTTGAGAGATTTATGTGAAAATTGGGAAGGTGGTTTATATGGGGGCTACACTTAAAAAATTATGCCATTAACTGTTTGTAGTTTATTTAAAAAGTTTTACGATCTGTCGTTTTTAAAAGAAAAAACATTTTTTTAACTTTCAGTTTTTTCAAATGATTATTTCTGTTCTTTGTGTCAAAAAAAACAACATAAAAAATAAAGACTTTCATTAGCATTAAATTTTTAAATTAATTTATTTTTGTTCCGTAAGTAAAAATAAGTGATTTTTCTTTAATTTTTAAAGATCTGTGTTCGTTATTTGTTGTTAAATTGTTGGCATTTAAAAAAAAAAAAAATCATTATTTTTTACGTACTTGTGTGGGTTATTTTTTTGTAGAAAAAATTCAAAAATTTATTTATAGAAATATAAAAAACATGTTTACAAACAAGTGACTTTGGCACGATGGGTAGAGTGTCTGACAAGAATGTAGTTGATTGCGGGATCGATTCCCCAAAATTTTATTAAAATTTTTTTAAAAAATAATTCAATAGAAAAATTGTAAAAATAACCTATGAAATCATTAATTTTTAATGTTTTCGTAGGTATTTTTTTTTTGAATTTGTTGGTAAAAATAACACACTAATCATTAATTTTCAATATTTCGTTGGCTATTTTTTTCGAATTTGTTGGTAAAAAAATGAAAGTGACGTTATTTTTTAATGCTCAATGTTTTTTGTTTAAGAAAATTGTATTAACAGTAAAAAATAAATGTTGATGTTTGTTAAAACAAGAGAATAATTACTTGGATGGTTTTCAATTGTTTTATCACTTGTTTTAAATGTATTTTTCATTTGTTTTTGCCTACAAAATATTTTGAGTGTACAAGAAGAACTGGTCCAATTTCTTAAAAATTCGGAATAGTGATTTGTGTCATGTAAAACATGATTACCTGACAAATTTCGAAAAGATACCTATTATAATGCTGTTATTAGAGTCATTTGAGCCAAAACTAAAGAGGACCTTTGTGTTAGGGCTCGGTCTAAATATGATCCGATTTTTTTGAATATTGGACCAAAAGAGGCTTAAATTTCAAGTCAATTGATTTAAAGTTGCGCCCTGTATCGTGCTTACAACGTTGACATGACAGACGGACGGACGGACATCGCTAAATTGACTCAAAGAGTGATTCTGAGACAATCGGTTTACTTAAAAGTGGGTCTAGGACTAATATTTCGGGTAGTTACAAACATCAGCACAAACTTATTATACCCTGTACCACAGCGTGGTGTATGGTATAAAAATCGAAGGTTTCAATTTTTTTCAAAAAGTCGAATTTAATTTTTAAATGTTAAAAAATGAGTGATAATTACTTCGGATAATTTTTTCTCATTTTTCTCAATTTTTTAAAGCTATCGACATTTTTTTTACTGATCAACATTAATTGAAAATTTTAATTTCATATTTTTTTTTGAAAAAATCGCCATTTTGAAAAATTGCTTACTCAACACCATCTTCTGTCCGAAAGTGTGCGATTTGGCATGGAATGCCCCACATATATACTAATGATTCTCGATCGATTTTTAAACGATCTAGCGATGTCCGTCTGTCCATCTGTCTATTGAAACATTGGACAATATGTGTGGAATGCCTCATATTTAAACAAGTCTCGTGTTTTTCAGTGTTCACGTTTTTTTTTTTTTTTTGCCTTTACAAACATTTTCATGTTCGCTGGGATTCGTTTTACTTTATGTCCTTTGATTCGTAAATCTCGTGTCGCCATACGACAATAACAAAAACACACACATACTCTTTCACTCTTACTCGAACTCATACCAACATGTTAAGCAAAGTGAATATGTATAATATCCTTTCGAACCATTTTACCACCATGCACGAAAGCAAGCAAGCGACCAACAACTTTAATAACATTGATAAGTGTCTGTGTGTCTGTGTGTGTTTCACTTCGTTTTCCTTCCTTTATGCAATTTATTTCATTCTTTTGTTTTAATATTGTATATTTTACTGCTCTTTCTCTTCCTTTTTGGTTTCATAATATATATAGAGCAGCTAATAATATGCACAGTTTCGTATGTTTTTATAGTTTTTTTTTTCTTGTATTTGTTAATATTTGCTATTTTTTTATACTGTTGTCTAGTATTTATCAGGCTCTCAGTTTTAGTATGAAAGCTTTCGTTAATATGTTTGCATGAGTATCGTATATACATAGATAATGTTCGCTTAAGTTGCCATGTGTATTCAGTTTGTTTAATATCGTTTCGTTTTTCATTTTGCTTTTATTTTAAATTTAAACACCATAGTCAAGTGCACGAGGTCAAACTTATAACAACTACAAAAAAAAAAACCTTTAACCATTTTTTTTCGTTTCTTTTGCTTTTGAAATTGTTAAAAGTTGAATTTTGTTGACTGCAACAACATTTGGTAAATTTGAAAAGATAACAGAAAATGTGTGTTTATACGATTCTTGTGACAAAAAGTTACAGTTTGAATATTAAAATTAAATTATGGTTGAATAATTTGTAGGTGTTGTTTTTATTTTAAATGTACCACGAAAATATATTGTTAAAGCCAAACTTACGGAGCTTATTGCCCTATATGGGATTAAAAAATCGTGGAGCAAAAGTTTTTTTTTTTTTTCGGAAAATAGGCGAGATGGGCGTGGTAAAATTCAGCAAATTTTGCATTATATCGCTTCATAATTAAATTTTTTTTAGAGAAACTCAACAATTCTTAAGTTTTTGAAAAACATTTATCTCACAGAGTTTTGTATGGGCTATATTCGTAAAATTCATGAAATGCTTCGTTCATTGCACGAAAACTATTTTTAATTTCACGAAAATATTTTGTGTATGATACGAAAAATTTTTGTAAATTTAATGCAGAATTTCGTAAAATACAAGTAAAAAAAATAATTAATCACTTTTGGTGTTCCACTGTTACATATTCTTACGTTGTTTCCAAAAAAGACTTGATTTTACATAAAATGGAATTCCTGATTACAAAACTGAAATCAAAATTTTTTTAAGCATGTTCTGTTTTCGATATATTCGCGTTTGAAAATTTGTTGAAGTGAATATCTCGAACGCGAATATCTCGAAAACGGAACATATATTCAGCGGTTTAAAAGTTTTGAACGAAAATGTAAGGACTTCTCGAAAATTTTAGTATATTCCACATATCCCAAAAAGCTTTAATTTGGCTGCTAGTTGATATACAGTGGGCGCCAATGCATTGGAAACTTTTTTATATTAAATTCAATTTGTTAAAGACAAAGTTACAATACTAAACAATATTATTACATCTTCCGGCAGCCAATATTAAACATGAACCGGATGATTTATGTCTGAAAGTAGATATCAAATGGAGTAAAACTGCATTTACAGTTTATCATTTCGTGATCCTGTTTCCTGTTTAAAGGACTTCAAAGTTTTAAAGGATACATTTTGCAAAATATTTTTGATTATTTATTTATAATTGTCCTAGGATGACACTGGCGACGGCAGATGAAAGAGGAGAATCTCCAATAATTTTTCCATTTTTATATTTTGCCATATCAGGATAACAGGATGTGAATAAGGTTAGGTTAGGTTGAATGGGCGTCCGCCAATTTGGCGAATTCACTCGGAGGCCATAAGGCCCCTTGTGATTCCCCTAAAGTTGTCTCCCTACTCCCCTGATATACAAAATTCTACCTCTCAAACCACCCCGATTCCCTAAGGTATTCTGCTAGAGACGTCAATGGGACACTGTTTAGGCAATCTAAGTCATCAAAAAATCGTTGCCCCAAATACTTAAGACGACGTTTCATCAGACCCGGACATTCACACAACAAGTGCCTCACTGACTCCTCCTCCTCCACCTCTCCACAACTTCTGCAAAAGTCCCTGTCAGAAATTCCCATACGAACGGCCATTTGGCCAATTATACAGTGTCCTATCAGTACTCCTACTAATAGGCTAACCGTCCGTTTGCCAAAGGTAAGAAGACTTTCTGTCCTCTTAGGATTTGGCAGTGGCCACATGGTCCGCGATATCCTGCACGTGGTCAGCGATATCCACCTATCCCTCATCATATTCTCCGATATCCTATCAATTTCGTTCATCAACTCCACTATAGGAACCGAGATATCAGGTTCAACACGTTCCCCCACCGACTCGGAGCCACCTCTTGCACACTCATCAGCTACTTCGATACCATCGACCCCACTATGTCCAGGGACCCATATTAGCTTGACTGTGTGCTGACCGATTCGATGAAGGGACCGATTCGATGAAGGGCCCTCAGAGCTGCAAGATTGTCCACAAAAATGTTGATGGCGCAAGGACTTAGGTCCTTTGTCATAATCATCTGCGCGGCTTTGTGAATTGCAAAAACCTCGGCCTGGAAAACACTACACTTGTCCGGGAGCCTTACTGAGGCCCTGATTTCGAGGCATTCAGAGTATACCCCCGAACCCGTACCCATTTCCATCTTCGATCCGTCCGTGAAAATTGAGATCGCATTCCCCGTTATAACAGAGTTTGCCGCCCAGTCTTCCCTAGTTGGTATTTGGACTTCGAAGTTCCTATTAAAGTTCGTCTGCGGTGAGATATAGTCGGTTTTCTGTTCTAATTCCGACCCGCCCACCGTACTTAATATGGTCGAGTGTCCCCAAGAGCGTTGCTTAAGCATTAGTGACTCTCTTAACCTAAGAGCCGATTTTGCTGCTGTGCTCTTGATGTAGATATCTACGGGCTGAATGTTTAGTATCACTTCCAGACCGGCCTGGTGTGCTGATCTAATAGCACCAGTGATACCCACGCACGCCAGTCGCTGTACCTTCTGTAGGTTGCAGAGATATGTGAGGATATCTCTGCAAGAGGATGTGAATAAAGTCATTTTAAAACTTGATCAAAATATTTTGTTGAAAATTTTGAATGATATTGAAGGACACATTTTTTAATGGACGTAACGCTAAGACGAAAAACCAGTGGTTAAATTGACGAATGTGGGTGATATGTAAAAATAATAAAATAGAAAAATTAGGGGAAATTATCATTAGTGGCACAATAGTACACGCAGAAATATTAAAAAAAATATTTTATAAAATTAAATCCTCTAAAACTTTGAAGTCGTTTTAAAAGGAAACATGATCACGAAATAAAAAACTGTAAATACAGTTTTACTACATTTAGTCTCTAGTTTCAAACGTATATTGTCCACTTCGTGTTCAACGACTTTTTTCAATTTTATCGGACTGTGTTATCAAACGAATATTATTTAAAAAAATGTTATGTAGGTAATTAAAAAAGCTTTAAGTAAAGCTTAATGGCGTCCAGGTTGAGTAAAAAATAAATGTGCCACTAGGGTCGATCTGGCAAATGATATTATTTACAGACATTTTTTATAACATTTTTTTAAAATATTTCCAAGTCAATTTTTTCAAAAAAATCCAAAATTTAAAAAAAGGTCCAGCATTTTTTATTCAGTGATCAAATAATTTTTCTAATAACCAAAACAAACAGAGAAATTTTTTAAGTACAGTAGAAAAAATCCACATTTTTTACCTCTAATTCTAATGACCACCAATTTTTTGTAAACAAAGAAAAGATGTTATTGTTAATTAATTGTTGTACAACTAAAAGTATAGTAATGAAATTTGATGGCGGTTCTTTTCTTTGAATATATTAACCCGCTATCTTCTATTTAAAGGGGTGATTTTAGTCATTTTTCTCAAATATCATAATTGCACATAAATTAAACGTGCGTTTAAAGGGTTAAAATGTTCCAAAAAAATTTTAAGCATTGAATTTCAATAGGGTTGTAGTCCCAAATTAATAGCATTTCAAAATCCCTAGTAAAAAGTTGCAACCAAAAATACTTTAAGAATATTCTAACTTTTTTACGGTTGTTTCTATTAAACCATGCAGTTGACTGGCACAACTAAACTGTTTTCTCTGTGTAGAGAAAATTGTTTCAACTGAAATCCAATTTTCAGGTTATGGTGAGAAAATTAATGTGAAATATTTTCGTTTAAGTGCTCTACCTAAAGAACCTAATCGTTTAAGTGCGTCAAAGCTTTTTAGTGGCGCATTAAAACGGGTCGAATTTTTTATAAAATTTATGGTTTTATAATAAAATTAGTGTTCTTAAAATATTCTAAATATTCTCGTTTAAGTGAATTTCCTAAAAAAAAATTCTCGTTTAAGTGCGTTAAAACTTTCTAGTGGCGCATTAAAACGGGTCGTATTTTTTTTTAATAGAAAACATAGTTGATCGTAAAAAAAAGTAAAAAAAAAGATTTTTGTTGTTGAAAATAATATAGTATAGTATAGTTGTAGAACCGCGTTCCTTTGCTTAAATCAAATCCGTAATTATCAATCGTGGCCTTTTAAAAACATTAACAATTACTAAATCGCAGTAAAAATAATCGCAATATATTAAGTTAATAACTTATTTTTTCATTTATGCCAAGGATTCATATATAAAATATTCATAATTTCCTTTTATTTCCTTTTATTTCCCAACTAGTAACAAATTTTTTTACTGTTTCAAATCATTTTGTAAAAAAAAAAAATCATAATTGTTAAAATCCTTGTGAAAAGCCCTATAATTTCCTTTGACCTTATAAATTTATTTGGTAAATTTTGGTAATACAACTACAGAGTACTCCATCAAATATGTAAAATGTACACACATTTATAACATGGTAAAAAGAATTTTACATGAAACAATCAAATATAAAACTTCAAAACTAAGGTCATAGACGCCATAAGGTCCTTCAAAATGGGGGGAAAACTAAAATGAATGTGAAATTTGCAACAAAAAAAAAATTAAGATTACCAAGCAAATATATTAAAACACATGGCGCCAAAAAATAGCAGAATAAACCATGCATTGTCGTTCCATGTAACACAAACTAAAAACCATTAACGCTTTTATGAAAATAAACAGTCAAACATTTTTTGCAAAGTCAATACAGTGGCAATAGTTAATAACGAACAAAAGACAAATTGGCTTTTATTCTTATTCGTCAAATAAATAAAAAATTTGCCACAACCTTTAAAAACAAGGAAAGAGAAAAAATTTAAAATAAAAATAAGTTATCAGTTGGACAAGGGCCCTTTGATACTCCATCTTTGGTACTGCAAAAAAAACAATTTGCAAAGCAGTTTTAGCTAGGTTCAGCTAAGATAAGAAATAGAGATACATGTGAGATACCACTGTAAAACTACGATTTCATATTTTTACACATTTAGCTAAAACCAAAACTCTGAAATTACCATCAGACTATAATCACTTAACACATTCATCATACAACAAATCATAATGACTTTTTTGCTCTGCCTTTTATTCGTATTCTCTCGGTAGGAAATTATACACAACACGAAATTTAGTAATCAACAATTACTTTTTTTTTTTTTTTGCTAAATTTACTTCCTTTATTATCGATCATGTGCTACACATACAATTGAAGTTGATACATCACTACCCAGCAAAAAATTCTAGCAAAATTTGTACTCTTGCCCAAAACATTAAATCATGATAATGTTTTGCGGAAGATTTGGGTGGATGTGCCAAAGCAAAGTTTTTTTAAAAAAAAATAATGTTATATTACTTTGCTATTCCATGCAAAACAAATTAAAATATCAGTCGAGGACCCCATTAAAAAACAAAAAGAGCTGTACATTTCGTAAGTGAGTGCAAAAATAAGTGCAAAAAAGTGTTTTTACATTTTGGAGAGTATAAAAGATTCGGCACTAACGAATATACATACCACTCTCACTTGTTTTATGTACATTTGATAAACAAATGGAAAATTTTTATGCGAAAAGCTTAGACTTGGTGAAAAAGTAGTTTTGGTAAAAAAAATGATTTTTTAATAATGTAAAAAAAAATTTAATGAACCCAAAATTTTTGGTGAAAAAAAATTTTGATGAAAAAAAGTTTTTGATGAATTTTTTTGATGAAAAGAAAATTTTTTTGATGTAAAAAAAAAATTGATGAAAAAAAATTTTTTGGTGAGAAAAAAATTAATAAAAAAAAATTTGATGAATAAAAATATGTTAAAAAAAATTTTGATGAAAAAAAATTGATGAAAACAAAAATTAATGATAATAAAAAATTTGATAAAAAAAAATTTGATGAAAAAAATATGATAAAAAAAAAATTTTATGAAACAAAAATTTTGATTAAAAAAAAAATTTGATGAAAAAAAAAAATAATGAAAAAAAAATTGATGAAAAAACAAAAAAATTTTGATGAAAAAAAAAAATTGAAGAAAAAAAAATTATGAAAAAAAAAAATTAATGAAAAAAAAAATTTGATGAAAAAAAAAATAAATTTATGAAAAAAAAAATTGATGGAAAAAAAAAATTGATGGAAAAAAAATTGATGAAAAAAAAATAATTTTTTTGTTGAAAAATAATTATGTTACTTTTTATTCACCAGCTGGTGAAAAACGGTTTTATTTACCACGAGGTGAATTATTATCCAAGTTACAAACCCAAGTTATTAAAATTTTTGGTTTTAAGAAAATGGAAATAGTAATTCTTGTTTTCTTTTTCGTTAATTGTTAGCTTATATAGTCAAACTGAGGTGGCGTCCTGCAACTTTCTTAAAATTAGACTCCAGCCTAAAAACATTATCATGTTAAAACTAAAAAAAACTGTAACTTAATTGTTGTACAAAGGATTTTCAATTTGACAATCGGTTTAAAATTTGCTTAGCAACGGACCATAAAATTAAAAAACCCTCTTTTTTTCAAAAAATATTTACTTTTTTTCACTCTTAGTTGATCGTAAGTCATTTAAATATTTTTATTTTATTTTTGTAAAAAGGTATGGTAAATTAGCTTTCCAAAATATCAAAAAATATAAAAATCGATTAGATACCCTAGTAAAAATGGTTTTGTATATATCCATGTATAAATTGATACAAATATATCTAATTTTACATAAAATGATCTAATTATATAAAATTATATAAAAAATTTCTCAGATAAGACCAAAATTCGTATCAAATTTTATAAAATTTTATGGGGAGTTATATCAAATTTTATATAATTTGATACGAAATTTTGTCTTATCTAATTGATTTTTTTATATAATTAAATATAATTAGATCTCAGTATGCATAAAAATATATATTTGTATAAATTTATACATGGCTATATACGAAAAATTTTTTACTAGGGTAATGAATAAGTTATGCTAAGTATTGTGATAACATGTACCAGGGGGTACTTTAAACGAGTAATTTTAAATTTCTGAAAATTTTATTAAACAAAACTCCACTCAAAAAAAAAATTGTCTACACTCACAAAAAAATACTACAACTTACAAGGGAACTCTGCCTAGTGATACCCTGTACCACAGAGTGGTGTCGGGAATAAATAAAAAAAAAAAATTCATGGGCTGTTTTTTTTCCTAAACGTCAAATATTGAGATTCTGGGGAATTTTTTTTTCTAATAGTTATAAGTAGGGATGTAATTTCCGTGTATAAAAATGATTTCGACCAAAGGTTCGAAAGAATTTATTCTTTAATTCAATTTTCTAATTCGAATTAAAAAAATAGAATATGGCAATCCCTAAATTCATTCAACTTTCAAAATCACGGAATTAATTCTTTCAAGAATTCATTCCTTAAGAATGATCATTCAACTTCAATCATTATTTTTTTATCCAAATCAATCTACTACAAATTGAAAGATGAAATTTTCTCATCATTCAATTTATAACAGTGAAGCGCAATACACATACACACACATTTAGTGTGCAATTACAATTCTGGCGTTGGCCTTGAATTTTGCTCGTTCCCATACATTTTGTATGTAGAACAAAATTCAAAGCCAACGCTAGCGTTTCAAAGCCAGAATAGAATCAATTCTATTTTCTTGGCTTTGCTCTCTCGTGAGTATTTTTTTCTTGCTTTGGCGTTGCCAGTCTTTTACAAAAAAAGGGTTGATTTTGTGATGTGTTTCATATCTTGTTTATGAAACACATCTGTGTATTGGAATATTAGAAGAAAAGTACATATAAAAGAAAGTGAAAATATAATTTACCGCCAATTATTATAAAAAAAAAACAAGTATCAAAAAAATATCAATAACAAAACCAAAGGAGTTTTATGTTTCACCGAAAAAAAAATAATTTTCAGGAAAAATTTATTTTTCTTCCACCAAATAATTATATTTTTGTTCTTCTTTGTGTGTGTGTATACAAACAAACGCCAGAACAAAATTCAAAGCCAAAGCCTTTGTTTAAATCAAACGCCCTCTCTTTACACAAAATTCAAAGTCAACGCCAGAATTGTAATTGCACACTTATGCTTGTGTGGTAAGCAGCACACGAGAGTCGACAAACCAACAGCCGATCGTTTACACACGAAGATTCTTAAAATGTACACAAGCAACACATTTTTGAAAATATAAAGGGAATGAAATAAAAAAATCATTATTCAATTTGTAATAGATTTCAATGATGAACAATTTTGATCATTCAATTGAATGATTAGCTTGCAAGGAATTAATTCTCTTGGGAATTAACTCAATTTGATTTAAGCTTTGAGAATTTAGCCTTTGAATTAATTCGTGTTGAATGCTATTAAGGAATGAAAATTCAAAACTTTTTAAACCAGAATTGAAATTTTTGGGAATTAATTATCAATAGAATTAATTCGTTCGAAGCTCTGATATCGACCAATTATTTTTCCGAATCAAGAAATTAACTTAAAATGGCATCGATTTGTTTTTGCGGGTTTTTGCATATTTTTTGGTGAAAATGCATATTTTTGCATATTTTGGTTTTAACTGCATATTTTTTGCATATTTTCAACTTTTAAGTGCATATTTTGTGCATATTTTCAACTTTTAAGTGCATATTTTTGGATATTTTGGTATAAATTAGCAAAATACAAACTAAAATTTATTTTTTCAAAAAATTTTAAATTCTGGAAATTTAATTTGTAAATAAAAAGAAAAATTATTTTCTTTTTAATTTTTTTTTATAGATTGTCTCAATTTCTTAAAAAATCTTGCTTATATAAAATTTTAAATCGTAATTATTAAGACCGGCGTTGTTTTTGCTTTTTCACAAGTTTTTCGTATAAAAAGAAGATTTTTATTGTAAACATTTTATTTTTAAGTGCATATTTTGGGGGCTTTTAAGTGCATATTTTCGATTTTTAGTGCATGAAAATCTCATCCCTAGTTATGAGTGTAAAAGTAACATTTTTTTTGTCCCATTAGAATCAAAATTTGCATAAACTTATTTTTTCAGAATGTTTTTTTGCTAAATGATCCAAGATTTAAAATTTACAGTATAATTTTTTAAAGAAATCTGAATTTTCTTAAAAGTTATTTTGTCAAAATGTTTTTTTTTTTTTTTTTTGTTGATTGATCAAGGTTAAACATTTCAAGTTCCCTGGAAATAAAAAAGTACTTTTTCAGAATGTTTTTTCGGCAAGAGGATCCCACCTTTAAATTTGTATGACCGTTATTTCATAAGAAAGTACACAAAGTACCCCCTTTTGCGCCCTTTGCCACGAAAATTCTCAAAAAAAATTTTCCGATTGTTTTTTCTGGAAATCTAAAAAAGTATCACAGTATACCTTTTTAACCCCCATCCTTAGTGGATTAATTTTCCGGAATGTAAATCTTAATTCTAAAAAAATAATGCTTGTGCTAAAATTTGTTCCGTCTTTAACACTCCACTTTAAAGCGGTATTCACATTTTAACCTGGGTATGTAATCATACTTAAATAATCCAGCAGTAGTTATTTTTGACATTATCCTTGACTGGTTACATTCTATATGAAAGTTTATGCGGAAGCATTATAATAATTTCCTTAACCCAAAAATGTTTAACAATTTTAGCAGAAATTTCTTTATTTTTTAATAAAAAATTATATAAATAAAAAACAAAAACCTTATTCATAACCTTCAAATGATTTGCCCTTTTTTCCACAGTTTAATTTTCTAATTTTATGATTTTGTTTGTTGTCATGCATGCAAGCAGGCAGGCAGTCAGGAAGGCAAGTATTATTTTTCATTTCATTTCGTTTGACTTTATTTCATTCATAGATGGGAATTTTTCATTACCATTGAAATTTAATTACCATTGGTATCAATGATAATGAAAAAAATTTCATTACCATTTAATGGTAATTAAATTTTTTTAATTGAAAAAAGTGATTACCAATGGTAATGAAATGCACCAATTGTTGAAAAACACAAATTATAATTGGTTTCAAAACCATTGGTTGGCACATTTTTGTTTTTTTGAAAAGTAATAAATTTAAACATCAAAGTATGTTTTTCAAAAAAATATGAAAATGTTAAAGACAAAAAACAAAACGCAAAAAAAAATTTCAAAAAGTGTGTAATAAAAAAGGCAATCAACGTGTGTTTGGTTTATAAAATGTAAAAAACTAAAACACCATATAACAAAAAACAACAGATTGTGACGACTTTTACTAATTATTTTTTTTTAATTATTTTTTTTTTAAGTGATGCCATACCAATAATAATATTTTTTTTTAATTTTCATTAGTAATTAAATTGATTAGTAATTAAATTGGTCCAATTGATACAACCAATGGTAATGAAAAAAATTGCATTACCATTGACATCAATTAAATGGTAATTAAACAATCAATTAATTGGCCCCTTTAATTAATTAGTCCCATCTATGATTTCATTTTTGTTCATACAATATTTGCACATTCTACAACATATTGAATTATTGCCGCATAAGTGAAAATTTGATCAATAAACCTTTTGTTTCACTAAAACAAAAAATATGAATTAGGTCGGAGTGTTTTAAGGTAATTTAAATATTTGAACAAAAATTGTTAACACCTGTTACCATTTTGACCCATTTTTTGGTACTTTTTTAGAAATGTTGATACTATTTCTATTTACTGAAATTATAGTTCTATAAACTTGAAATTAGGATAACCCAGCGAGAAAAAAAAAACAATCTGACAAACATTATTCATTGGAACTTTTTAATAAAAACTTAATTTTTGGGGCGTAGGGTCCATGATCGGACTTAGACATTATGAATACAAGGTAAACAATTGTAATTCATAATTTTCGAAAAAAAAAGTCAAATAAAATTTTGGAAAAAATTCCCGCAAAATAGTTTTAAATACAGCCTACGATCAGTACCTTAGTAACGGGAATACCGCTATTCCCAGTTCTCCGTATTACCGGAAATTGGTACCGGTTTTCCGGTTCTTGAATAATTCCCGGTATTGCCGGTTCTGGTTCTGACGGTATTACCGGTGTTCCCGGGTCAACCGGTATGTACATCATGTGAATTTTTGTACTATTGAAAATTTTTCTTAAAAAAAATCTAAATTTGATTAAAAAAACAGTATCCAGTTTTTTTTACGAATTTAAGAAAAACAAGTGAGAGTGTTAAATTCGGCTGTGCCGAATCTTTTATACCCTCCAAAATGTAAAAAAAAAAAAAAATTGACAGGGGCGTTTCTTTTTTTTGGGGGGGGGGGGGCAGTGGGGCACGTTGAGAGCACCTTACCATCGCGATAAATATACCAAATGTTTCATTTATTTAACAAAAATACAAAAAAACCTGTAAAAACGTGTATTTTTTTAGAGGTTGGTTTAGTTCTTCAAGGGGGAACTTTTTTCCCCCTGGTCCAATTTGGCCAATTTCCGAACTTAACCTGCCTAGGAACATAAGACATATTTGTGCCCAACTTGAGGTTCCTAGCTCTTTTATTTTGGACTGCATCGTGTTAACTACAGACGGACGGACGGACAGACAGACGGATAGACGGACGGACGGACGGACGGACGGACATCGCTAAAATGTCTTAGAATCGATCACTGATCAATAATATATATATATGCCAGAAACAGAACCGGGAATACCGGTATTCCCGGGAATGTATCTAGTGCCGGGAAACCGGTACCAGAACCGGGAATACCGAGAGCCGGGAAATGAGGGGCACTAGTTTTAAAGTTTTCTTTTAATTTTCAAAAACTAAAATTGGAAAATTTTTATAAATTTGAAGAAAAAACCTTAGTCAAATTGTTCCAGCCTAATGTTCATATTGTTTTTCAGTTCACTATATTTTATTGAAGGTTATAAATATTAAGGGACTAATGGATTGCATAAACAATTGTTACAAGGAACAAAAGTAAATAAATAATTCACAGATGTAAGTAGCAATTTGAAAATATAACAGCCTGAAATACAATTCTTGCTGGCTGGACAAAAGTTAATTAAATTTTATCGATATTAAAAAAATTTAAACTAAGATCATAATACTTTTTATTTGTAGTAGAATTAATATTTAGTTTTTGCATAATCAGTCGTATTTAGAGATAGGAATACAAAACTTTCTGAATTGTAATGGGATAAAACCAAAAGCAAATGAAGGTAGACATTTTCCATAACAAAATCCTCAAGGTTTTTTTAGTTAAGTGAGAGATTATTTTTACAAGCATTTGAAGCTAGTTTCTACTTAGGGCCCCTGGTGTTGCGCGGGTTTCAGTGGCCAAACTTAAGCTCGAAATTACGTTATGAATTTCGCTGCAATCAGTCCAGTACTTACTGAATGGTCGAATTATTAAAAACAAGTAAGAAAGTTATAGTCGGTCAAGACCGACTATATGATACCCTACACCAGTGTTTTCCGGAAAATGGGCCCCAAGTCCAAACACGGACCGATTGGTCCTATCTTTTGTTAGACCTTTATTTAGTGTAGAAAACACGCACAGATCAAATTTTATTGAAATTGGTTTATTTTTTTGCCTATAGACCGATTTGAAATTTTTATATGGGGGACTAAGTCCAAAAACGGCCCAAATGTATTCCGATTTGATAAGGTTACCAAAGATCACGTTTAACACATAGAAATAAAATTTTAATCAAATATTTTAATTTTTATAAATTTTTATGAATTTTTTTGGGAATTATGTGAATATCGGGAGGGTGGTTTGTATGGGGACTACCAGAAGGACTGAACCGATTCCTTTGAAATTTAGTATGATGGTTTGTGCGTATAAAATATTATTACCTGTTAAATTTCAAAACGATATAATAATATGGTTTTCAGAGGCATTTAAGCGGAATTTAAAGGGGGCGTTTGTATGGGAGCTAGGTCTTAACATGGACCGATTTTTTCCAATTTCAATAGGCTTCGTCCTTGGGCCAAAATAAACTTAAGTTTCAAATTCCAAGTCAATTGATTGAAAATTGCCAGTATCGTGCTTAAACCGATAGATGGACAGACGGACGGACGGACAGACAGACGGACGGACATCGCTAAATCGACTCAAAAAGTAATTCTGAGTCGATCGGCATACTTGAAGGTAGGTCTAGGACCAATACTTCGGGCAGTTACAAACATCAGCACAAACTCATTATACCCCTGTACCACAGAGTGGTGTAGGGTATAATAAACCACTGTGCACCGTTGCCTAGGAGTGTTATTTAAAGGCATTTACAAAATTAATTATACGCCTTTAATAAAGTTTTAAAGTAAATATAAATTATAATACTACTTTGTTCACCAACTTCAAATGCATCTAAAACAAGTAAGAGTGTTAAATTCGGCTGTGCCGAATCTTTTATACCCTCCAACATGCAAAAAAATAAAAAAAAAAATTGCAGGGGCGTCTTTTTTTTTTTTTGTGGGGGGGGGGTCGGTAGTGGTAATTGGGGGGCACAATTCCTCTCGAATAAGTGTTAAAAAAAATAATTCTTATGCTTTTTGCACTAAAGAAATACAAATTTATCATTATATATAAAAAAAAAATTATTCCACGCCCATAAAAGGGGGGTCGGACCGTAAAACGATTTTTTCTAATTCTGTGGGTCCAAATGCAGGACATTGAACTTCTTGTAGCATTAAAATGTTGGATTTGTTAAACAAAAACACAAAAAATCATGTAAAAATATGGTATTTTTCAGAGGTTTGTTTAGTTCTTCAAGGGGGAACTTTTTTCCCCCTGGTCCGATTTTGCCCATCTGCGAACTTAACCAGCCTATGAATATAAGACATATATGTGCCAAATTTCAGGAGTCTACCACTTTTATTTTGGACTGTATCGTGTCTTCCACAGACGGACGGACAGACGGACAGACGGACAGACGGACAGACGGACAGACGGACAGACGGACAGACGGACGGACAGACAGACGGACAGACGGACATCGCTAGAATGTCTTAGAATCGATCACTGATCAATAATATATATACTTTATATATACACACGGAATGACAAAGTGAGTATACCCCCATACTGTAGTTGGAGGGTATAAAAATAATTGCATGCTTTTAAGGTAATTTTACAAATACAACAAAATATTTTTGAAATACTGACTAAAATGGTGTAATTGTTAAATTTCAACATTTTATGTTATAGCACTAGTTTTAAAGCTTTCTTAAAATTTTCAAAAACTAAAATTAGAAAATTTTTTTAAATTTAAAGAAAAAACTTTAGTTAAATTGTTCCAGCCTAATGTTCATATTGTTTTTCAGTTCACTATATTTTATTGAAGGTTATAAATATTAAGGGACTAATGGATTGCATAAACAATTGTTACAAGGAACAAAAAATAAATAAATAATTCACAGATGTAAGTAGCAATTTGAAAATATAACAGCCTGAAATACAATTCTTGCTGGCTGGATAAAAGTTAATTTAATTTTATCGATATTAAAAAATCTAACTAACAATAACGTCATAATACCCTTTATTTGTAGTAGAATTAATATTAAGTTTTTGCATAACAGAAAAAAACGAATTGTTATATTGACCCCCATATTTGTGAATACAATTAATTTTTTCACTAAAAGTGCTCCTATACGGAAATTTGTAATATCAACAAACGTTTGTAAATTTTGATTGTTGAAAATAGAATTGATAAATGTATTGACAAACGTAAAAAATCCAATGTAAAAAATCTTATTTTTGTTTTCAACAAAGAAATTTAACAAACATTTGTTGGCATGATAAAATAATTTTGAAATAAAATTACTTGACTAATTTTGTTGAAAACAAAATCGAAGTTTTGTATTATAGACTAACAGGCGGCCGTTTTTACTGGTTGATATCATGTTTGGTTAATTTACAATTGCTGTTTGTTGATTCAAATTTGGCGATATTATTTTCTGTATAATCAGTCGTATTAGAGATAGTAATACCAAATCCAACTTTCTGAATCGGAATTGGCTGAAACCAAAAGCAAATGAAGGTAGACATTTTCTATAACCAAAATCTGCAAGGTTTTTTTAGTTAAGTGAGAGATTATTTTTACAAGCATTTGAAGCTAGTTTCTACTTAGGGGCCCCTGGTGGTACCCTAAGTGGACACGTGGGTTTCAGTGGGCAAACTTAAGCTTGATATGAATTTCGCTGCAATCAGTCCAGTACTTACTGAATGGTCGAATTATTAAAACTAAACCACTGTGCACCGTTGCTTAGGAGTGTTATTTAAAGGCATTTATCAAATTAAGTATACGCCTTTAATACAGTTTTAAAGTAAATAATTCTATCCAGTTAAATTAATTTCGTAAGAAATTAATTTAACTGGATAGAATTAATAGAATGAAGGTTGAAAGAGAAACTGAAAAAACCCTTTTTGTTTTTTTAAAAGAAACACTTTTATATTGTTTTAAACAAAACAAATTTATGAAATTTACGTTCTTAAAATGTTAATGATTCAATGTAATTTAAAAAAATATTAAAAGTGCAAATAAAGTACAAATTTCATGACATTAAAAAACCAAAAATTTTACTTGATCCCAGACAGATTTCGCGTGAGAAAAAAGAGAGTTAAACCAATTACAATCTCTTTACTTTATTCCTCTATGATTATAATACAACTTTGTTCACCAACTTCAAATGCATCTAAAAAAAATTACGCCCAAACCTAAAATAAGCCCTTGAAGCTTTTGTTATGAAAAATGTCAGTTTTTATTTGCTTTTGGTTTCATCTCATTCCGATTTTGGTTGTTGCATTGTGTAATGAATAAAATAATGAGCATTGCAGTTTTGCTTACGGAAAGTTTTCTCATATTTTTTAATACATATTAATTTTGTTTCACACTCAAAATATTTTGTTGGCAAAAACACATTCAATTAACAAACATCAAAATTTATTTTATACTGCTGACAAAATTTTCGTAAATAAATACATTTTATTTTTTTGTACCTTTTGGTACTAAAAATAAAAAAACAACATTTAAATAAATAACATTACGTTTTTCATTCTTTTTTACCAACAAATTCGAAAAAAATAACCTACGAAAACATTAAAAACTAATGATAGTTCTGCTATTTTTACCAACAAATTCCAAAAAAATAACCCACATAAACATTAAAAAGGTTAGGTTATTTTTTACAATTTTTAAATTAAATAATTTTTAAAAAAATTGTTAACAAAATTTTGGGGAATCCATCCCGCAATCAACTACATTCTGGTCAGACACTCTACCCATCGAGCCAAAGTCACTTGATACAAAAACATCTTTTATTTATTTCTATAAATAATTTTTATACCCTCCACTCTAGTGATAGAGGGTATATATAAGTTTGTCATTCCGTTTGTAACACATAGAAAAATTGGTCTAGGACCCCATAAAGTATATATATTTATGATCCTCGATCGATTTTAAGTCGATCGAGCGATGTGCGTCCGTCCGTCTGTCTCTCCGTAGAAAAGACGCTAACTTTTGAAAGACTTTACAGAGGCTACTGAAGTTTGCCATATATGTTGGTCATTTACCTGGTCAGGTTGGTATTGCAATCCAGCCAAATCGGTCCAGTGCACAGTGCCACATTTGGCCAATCTAGCACGACAAAAATCAAAAAAAAAAAGTTTCCCGATTTTCATGATATGTTTGTATATATTATAGAACATTCCTAATGGCACGAAAATAATCATAAAAGATCGATAATTTTGTTCGTTACTAACAGGTGGGTCCATAAAGTTGCATCTTGTAAAATTCTGTAACTAGTGCACATTATTTCGCATAAATTAAGTCGAGTTTAAACTGTTGTACCTTTTGAACAAAAAGAGATATTTATCCACTCTTTTTTGGTAATTTTAAAGTATATTTAAATGCATTAAGTCATGTCTTTTCTTTTTTTTTTAAACAAATTTTTCTATTTTTTATTAAATTTTTAACAAAATACAAATTTTTGAAAAGAAAATTATATATTTATTTTTTCGATGGAATAGAACTTTTGTGTTTGGTCCGTATTGGTCGCCGGACTTTTTCAGATATATTGACCAATATCCATAGTACTTATTTCTACGGCTAACTTTTGCGACCGTCTGCGACGCCGACTACAGTGGGGCGATATGTAAACGTTGTTTTCACATATTTTTTACACATATTTTGAAAAAGTGGGCGTGGCAGTAGTCTGACCGCCCCCTTTTTTTGTGATATTATTTCTACAGTCATTGAGAGTATATTTACTAAATTTAAAGAAATAATAACCAAAATTACAAATTTAAAAAAAAAGTGGGCGTGGCCCTTAACCGGCCTCCCACAGTTTTCATAATGTTATTTTCGAAGTCGAAACGAACATTTATACCGAATTTCAAGTCAATATAATTAAAATTGGATTTTTGTCGTCCTAGATTGGCCAAATGTGGCACTGTGCAGTGGTTCAAAAGTTATGAGCAAAAGAGTAAATTTTGACAATGGTTTTTCGCGAATTTACAAAATAAAAATCACGCTAACTTTCGAAGGAGAATAATGAGATTGCTGAAGCTTGGCACATATCTTTGACGTTCCCCAAGTCTGATTGGTTTTAAATTTCAGCTCAATCGGTCCATTGGTTCAAAAGTTATAAGCAAAACCCTGAATTTCAGATTTATTTCATCTTAAATGCACGTGTTAAACAAGTTTTAAAAGCATCGGTGGTAACTTAACAATGCTTTTTAAACTTGTTTAGTTTTAAAGCAATGCTTTTTAAACTTGTTTAGTTTTAAAAGCATTGGTAACTTAAAAATTGCACTCGAAAAAAATTTTACACTCAATAAAAATTTTACATAAAAAAAAAATCTTACACTCAAAAAAAAAATTAAGTTTATTTTTACAAAAATTACACATTTTTGTGTACATACGTACATTACACTCGAAAAATATTGTACACTCAAAAAAAAAAATAGAAATTTTTCTTTTTTTTTATACCCTCCACACTAGTGATAGAGGGTATATATAAATTTGTCATTCCGTTTGTAACACATCGAAATATTGGTCTAGGACCCCATAAAGTATATATATTTATGATCCTCGATCAATTTTAAGCCGATCTAGCGATGTCCGACCGTCCGTCCGTCTGTCTGTCCGTAGAAAACACGCTAACTTTTGAAAGACTTTACAGAGGCTACTGAAGTTTGGCATATATGTTGGTCATTTACCTGGTCAGGTTGGTGTTGCAATCCAGCCAAATCGGTCCAGTGGTTCAAAAGTTATGAGCAAAAGAGTAAATTTCGGCAAGGGTGTTTCGCGAATTTACGAGATAAAAAACACGATAACTTTCGAAAGACAATAATGAGATTGCTAAAGCTTAACATGTACCTTTGCCGTTCCCCAGGTCTATTTGGTATTCAATTTCAGCTCAATCGGTACAGTGGTTCAAAAGTTATAAGCAAAACCCTGAATTTCAGATTAGTTTCATCTTAAATGCCATGTGTTTAACAAGTTATAAAAGCATTGGTGGTAACTTAGCAATGCTTTTCAAACTTGTTTAATTTTAAAGCAATGCTTTTTAAACTTGTTTTGTTGACACTCAAAAAAAGATTTTACCTCAAAAAAAATTTTACACTAAAAAAAAAAATTTATTTTTTTTTGACAAAAATTACAATATTTTGTGTACATACGTACGTGCATTCCCTCAGAAATATTTTTACAGTAAAAAAAAACATTACACTCGAAAAAAATTTTAAACTCAAAAAAAAAAATAGTAATTTTTCTTTTTTTTTTAAAATGACAAAAAAAGAGTTTTTACTCAAAATAAAATATTTATAATCAAAATTGTTAATTTTTTCACATTAAAAAATGTACTATCCTTTAAAAAAAATGCATTGTGGAGGGTATTCATAGATTCGGCAAAGTCGAATTTAACTTTTCTACTTGCTTGAATTTTTTTTTTTTTTTTTCTACAAAGAAATAACCCACACAAGTGGGAAAAAGTTAATGATATTTCCTTAAAAAATGACAACAATTTAAAAAAAATAACGTACACAAATCATTAAAAATTAAAGAAGAATTTCTTATTTTTACTTACAGAGCAAAAAAAATTACTTTAAAAATTGAATGCTAATGAAAGTTTTTATTTTTTATGTTGGTATTTTTGAAACAATAAACAGAAATAGTCATTTAAAAAAACTGAACGTTAAACAAATGGGTTTTCTTTTAAAAACAACAGAACGTTAAACTTTTCAAATAAACTACAAACATTTAATGATATAATTTTATAAGTGTAGGGGCATTATCTATATTTTGTCCGGCAACACTTGTTTTATCTCAATTAGAAAGATAACGCACTTTTTTTAAGCAGTTATTACATTTTCATTTGATATGCAAGTAATATGCACTCATATGTTGCTAATTCAATTTTGAAAAGATAGGTTTACATTTTTTCTTTGGTTATTCTTCTCTACTAAAAAAGTTAGTATTTTTTGAATGAAATTACATCCAAGTTGCTTACAATCATTAAATATTATATTAGATACTATATAAAAAGCTGTTTTATATACGAAAATGGTCACTTTTTTTGGATAAATTTGTAAAATTTTGTTTATATATTACAGTCTACTTTTTCCAACTACTATTAACTTGTTTTTATAGCATACTTCTAGGCACTGCGTTAATTAAAAGAAAATATATTTTATTTATTAAAAAACATATTTACATACGGTGTCATAATATTCTCGGGATTTTCAAACTCTTTTTGTCTGCATTTAGTAGAATTTCATTTATTTTTTAAATTGTTTGATTTTTTTTTTTTAATATCAAGTACCACCAAACACCCACGAAACGAATGCGAGTATAAAATAAGAAATAAAAAAGAAATTAAAAAAAATAACAAATCACTATTTTTCATAATTCATTTAGTAAAGAATGCCAATTACAAATGCAGCCAATTTCACGCACCTTTTCTTTTTATGCCGCATTTCAGCAGGGGAACGGACATTTTGAGTGCCATGCATTTTTGTTTAATTGGACACGATTGTCCAGTCGCCAATAAAATTATTACGATAATTTTGAATTTTACGCACAAAATTATAAAAATTTTCTTTTTGTATTTTAGAATTTTTTTTTTACAATATTATGTAATTAAATTTTCCATATCAAATAACGCACTATTATAACTATAGAGAACACATTTGAAAATATTATGCTGTTTTTTTTTTTTCAGAACTACATGTTAAATTTTTACTAAATTTTGAGACTTTATGCTTTGACAATTATGAAATCTACACTACAATCTAGATTTTAAAAAGTGGAAAAACTGTGTAAAAAGAAAAAAAAAAACTAAAAACAACATAAAATAGGAAAAGAAAATTTACAACAAAATAATGTTCAGCTACTTATTTTAATTTAATTTTAATGTTTCCACTAAATAATGTCACTCACAATCACTACTATTTGACGAGTCAATTTTGGGTTGTTAATTTTCAAACGAGTGGATTTAGCAATAGAAACAAATGAAAAACAAGAAACGATAAAAGGCAAGAAAATTTTAAACCTTGGCTTTGAACAATTATGTGAAATAAGTTTATAAAAATAAAAAAAACAATGGCAACAAGAACAAGGTAAAAAGGTAATGAAACTATATATCATGTATGTTTGTAAAAAAAACACAAAACAAAAAAACACAAAACAAATTAAAATGTTGTGTGAAAAATTGCACACTTTAAAATAAAACGACAGCGGAATTTTTAAATAGAATAGCGTACGAACAGTACACTTAAAATATTTTTTTTTTTGTAAAAATAAATGAATATACTTTAAAAACAAATGAAAAAACAATTTAAAACATTCAACCAACTTTTCATCAGCTTCAACAATTATTATAAGACAAACAAAACCTTAAAAAATGTTTTTTCATTTATTTTTACAACAGAAAATAAACCACAAAGTCATTACTACACTCAAAATAATAATTCTGTAAAATACTCTGTAAAATGACTGTAATCTCAATTCAACAGATATTTGACAGAGTTTTCTGTCAAAATACAGATTTAAAGAAAATACTTTGTATTTTGTTGTGACAAAAAAACAAAGTTTCCTCTGTTATATTACTTTTTACTTTGTAATCTTAATTTTACAGATATTTAACAGAGTTTTCTGCTAAAATACAGATCTAAGCAAAATACTTCGTATTTTTTATAACCAAAAAAGTTTTCTGTTTTGAGTAGTTCTTGTTTTTGTTACCAAACATCAAAATTTTATCTGTATATTTTTGTTTTTTGAGAAAAATTTGAAAAAGTAGCAAAAAAAGTTATCAAAATTTTTTTTTCAGAAATCTTATAAAAATTTTACAAAATAACATGCATTTAACTAAACTCTGTAAATTTACAGAGTTTTTTCTGTAATTTTTTTTGCATCAAATGTATTTTACAAATATATGTAAATTTATCTAGTTTTCTTTGCTAAATGGTGGTTAATTTAACCAATATTTTACTAGAAATTCTGTAAATTAACAGTTTTTTTTTGTCCAAATCATTTTACCCAGTTTTATAGTAAAATTACAGAGTTTTTTCTGTAAAAAAGCTTTCATATTTAACCAATATTTTACTATAAACTCTGTAAATTAACAGTTTTTTTCTGTCAAAATCATTTTACAAAGTTTTTTAGTAAAATTACCAAGAAATGTTGTTAGCTGGAAAAGTATGGTGTACTCTGTTAAATAAGCAGAGCTTTTATGTAATTTAACAGAGTTATTATTTTTAGTGTAGGGTTGAGATTTTCATTTACTAAAAAATTGCGGGAAAAATTCAAAATTTACTCTAAAAACCCTAAAAATATGCACTAAAAAATATTATGTGAGCAATAAAACTCTTATTTTCATACGCCGGGTTTAAATAAAAACTTTTAAAACTTTATTTAAGAAAGATTTTTTTTAGAAATTAAGATAATCTTTAAAAAAAATAAAAAGGGGAAAAATAATGTTTCTTATTTTAAAAATTAATTAATTAAAGTTGCTTTTTAATTAAAGAGCTTTTTTTTAATTTTTAATTTATTTAATTTTTAAAATAGTTTTTAAAACTAATTAGTCAATGTGATGCACAAAATATGCAAAAATATGCATTTAACCAAAATATGCCATTTTAACGCAAATTGTTCGATTCGGAAAGATAACACTACTCTACACGGTTTTTGCGCAAACATGTGGAATACATTTTCAAAAGTATTTTGGCATCCTTAACAAGAATTTGTCATCAGAAAAGTTGTATTAAATTGCCTTTGCGGGATATAGGCATTTTCATTTATTGTTGACCAAGCCCTCAAAACAGACAAATTTTCTTATTTCGGAAAAGCGTATGTTAAAGTTATTCATATTTTATTTTTTATACCCTCCACTCTAGTGATAGAGGGTATATATAAGTTTGTCATTCCGTTTGTAACACCTCGAAATATTGGTCTAGGACCCCATAAAGTATATATATTCATGATCCTCGATCGATTTTAAGACGATCTAGCGATGTCCGTCCGTCCGTCCGTCCGTCCGTCCGCCGTCCGTCTGTCAGTCTGTCTGTCTATCTGTTGAAAACACGCTAACTTTTGAAAGACTTTACGTAGGCTCCTGAAGTTTGGCATATATGTTGGGCATTTACCTGGTCAGGTTGGTATTGCAATCCAGCGAAATCGGTCCAGTGGTTCAAATGTTATAAGCAAATGAGTGAATTTCGGCAAGGGTTTTTTTTGGAATTTACGAGATAAAACACACGGTAACTTTCGAACGGCAATTCTGAGGGTGCTGAAGTGTGGCATATATATTTGTCGTTCTTCAGGTCCGGTTCGTTTTAAATTTCAGCCAAATCGGTCTAGCGGTTCAAAAGTTATTAGCAAAGCCGTAAATTTCAGATTCGCTTCACCTTAAATTCACATGTTGAAAACCCGTTAAACATGTTTTAAAAACATTGGTAAGTCACAAAAATATTTTACATCGCAGTTTTGTCACTCAAAAATATTTTTACACTAAAAGAAAAAAAAAAATACACTCGAAAAATATTTCACATTAAAAAAAATTTTACACTCAAAAAAAAATTTAGTAAATTATTTTTTTTTTTTCAAAAATTAGTTAAAATAAAAAGTTTTTTTACACGAAATAAAATATTTAAAAAATATTATTTTTTCACTCTAGAAAATTTACTATAACTTAAAAAGGGCGTTGTGGAGGGTATTCATAGATTCGGCCAAGTCGAATTTAATTTTTCTACTTGTTTTATTTGAATTTTCAATAAAATTTCCTAATCCGGACCATAAGGACATTATAAGGATGTTCAAAATGTTATTTTTTTGTTTATGTCCTTATAAGTATCAGAGTTTTGCAAGAAACTTCCTGTTCAAAGCAGATATGTAAAGTAGACACTCCAATAAAGGGAACCAAAATACATTGAGTATATCCAGAAATATTTGCAAAGAAGTCAAAATTTTAAATCAAATTTGCATATTTTTTTCAAATTTTTTTTCGTACCAACTTTTATGATTTTTTGTTAAAATTAAAAAAAATTACAACACATCTCCTTAAGTGTTTTTGTCTCCTTAACACCAAATGAAATTAGAAAAATCGTATCAAATCGCCTTCTCGAGATAAAGGTATTTTAAATTTTTGTGGCCCAAGCCCTCAAAACCTACAAATTTGTTAATATTGGAAAAGTGTAGATAAAATTATGAAGATTTAAAATTTCAACAAAAAATTTTGAAAACAATTGTTGAATTTCCTTTTTTCCTGGGAAGGACACCATGGTTTTCCAGAATCAAAATTTTGTAATTAAGTATAGAATGCCCTTTGAAGTCTGTTTAAATTTCAGAGAGGTGTTTTTTGTATTGTTGAGATTGTTCAGCAATAAATTTTCTAATTCTGGCAGCGAGCCAAATATTTGATTTTTTTTTCAAAATTTTGGCAAAAAATCAAGTAGTTTGCTCGAGACAGCTTTTTTGGGTTTTTTTACTCGGAAACCGTAAGTTATACCAAAAAACTTTGTGTGACAATATTTTTGATAAAATTACGGAGATTTTAAACTTAGAAACAAAAAAAATTTTCAAAAACAATTGAACAAAATATTTTAAAACAATATTGGAAGGTTCATTTCTCCTTTCAAGGACACCATGGATTTCTAAAACTAAAATTTTTATTATAGTTTATTTAACGCTGTTAAAATTTTAGGGAGGTGTTTTTTTCGTACTGTTGATCAATAAATTTTCAAAGCAATATATTTTGATAAAGCTAACTTACGGTTTCCGAGCCCAAAAATGTTAAAAAACTATATAAAAGTCAAACGCTCATATCTCCAAATTATTGACCCAAAAAAATACGATTTTTAATCACACTAAGAAAATTATGTCATTAACTGTTTGTAGGTTATTTTAAAAAGTAATCAGTAAAGTTATTTCAAAAGTAGTTTAAAAAATATAATTTACTGTCTTAAAAATGAATTTTCTGTTACATTTATTTTCGGCAGTAAACGTTTTACGCTTTTTCAATACAAAATAAGTGAATATTCAGCAGTTTTTTAATGTTTTGGTTAGTCATTAAATTAACATTTAAAATTGACTGTAATGTGTTTTTATTTTAAATGAAAAAACAGTGGAATGGTTTTTAAATAAAATTTCATTTGTTTTAAGTGAATATTCACTGGAATTTACCTACATAATTTTTTGAGTGCATTTACAAAGCTCTACACAGAAAATAAAATCGTCAAATTTAAATCAACAAACATTAATTGTAAATCAACCAAACATGATATCAACCAAAATTTCAATTTTGTTTTCAACAAACTTAGTCAAGTAATTTTATTTCAAAATTATTTTATCATGTCAACAAAATAGTTTTTGTGTTTGTTAAATTTGTTTGTTGAAAAAAATAAGATTTTTTACGTTTGTCAGATCAACAAATTGTGTTAGTGTTTGTTGAATTTCCTTGTTGAAAAAAATTTAAGATTTTGTACGTTTGTCAATACAAATAATAATTTTAGAGAACTATTACAAACTCGTTTATCAGTTTTTTTACATTTTTTTTTCAACAATCAATATTTACAAACGTTCGTTGATATCACAAATTTCCGTATAGGAGCACTTTCAAAAGAAAAAGTTAATTGTATTCACAAATATGGGAGTCAATAAAACAATTCGTTTTTTTTTTCTGTGTATCAAATGACCAAAAATAAACAAAATCGGTAGTCTGTTAAATTTTTCATCCCCACCAAAAAATACTGCTTGCCTACACTCAAAAAAATAAAACTGTAAAGTTAACTAATTTTTTTTTGTTAACTCGAGTTTACTGGCTTTTTAGCAAATTTTTAGTTAAAATCAGCGTTTTAACTACTTTTTTTAGTTAAGTTCAATTTACGAAAATACTAGTTTTGAACAAATTTTGAATTAATTTTTTTTGTTGACTTCAAAACTGAGTTTACGAATTTTTACTAATTAATTTGCTGATTTTTCGTAACAAATTTGTTAAGTGGAATTTCTTGCGAAGCCTCCTATGCAAATCTCATAAGTTCTACTTAAGCTGATGAAAAAATAGAAAAAATAAACTTTTAATTTTTTACAAAATATTTTCTAAATTTTAGTTTACGAAAAGTAACAAAAAGTTTAGCTGAATTCAACTAATTTTTTTGTTAATATATGTACATAAAAACGTTACGAAATTTCAGCTAAATTTTTAGTTAAAGTTACGGTTTTTTTTGCTAAATTCGTTCTACGAAAAGTTAACTAAATATTTTTAGTTAAATTAACTAAATATTTAGTAGGCCCAAAATCAGGTGCTTTTTTAGTTAAAATTAACTAAATTTTTTGTTAACTTTACAGTTTTTTTTTTTTGAGTGTATAAGCAGGTTTGTTAGGAGTGATTTTTGTTGTTTGCTTACAAACCTGCTAACGTATGAAATGATATTTGTTTGCGCTTATATCTGCACAATGAATATGAATTAAAATCATACCTTTTTTTAAATATTTTTAGTATTTTTTTTTAAGTCACTGCCATACTTTACTGCAACCAGTATGCAGGTTAATAAGCCAACAAAATCTCTCCCTTACACACCTGCATACGGTATGCAGCTGTGTAAGCGAATGTTATATAAATATAACAACATCAAAATTCGTTCGCTTACAGAAGTAAGTGAATTCTTGTATGCAGTGCTTCCAAAATCTCGATTATTTTTTGATGGGTCGTATTTCACAGGAATTCCTTGTTATTTTACAAGCTTTTTACCAAAAAAAATTAAATTTACAATTTTTTTGAAGCAATAAAACTTACAATTTTTTGAAGCAATAAAACTTACAAGGAGGTTTCGTGATTTTACTAGATTTTTTGCTTCCTCCTATTTTACGAGGATTCCTAGTAAAAATTACGAACTTTTTTGTAATTTTACAAGAATTTTACCAATAAAACTGTAAATTTAAAATTTTTTTGCGAAATAAAACTTACAAGAGATTCTCGTAAATTTACTAGATTTTTTTTTTTTTGTAAAAAATCTTGGAAATTTGTAAAATTACAAGAAAAACTGTAAAATTACAAAAAAATTTAAATTTCGATCGAAAATTATTTGTTAAAAAACAAGGAAAAGTGTAGAATATTGGTAAAATGAGATTACGAGACTTTCTAGTAATTTAACAAGGTTTTTTTTGTGTGTATTGAAACAAAAACCACATAATCTCAAAGTTTGACAACTAGAATCCTCCAGCAAAAATACCATCATAGGCTATTAGTTCTAAAAAGACTTTTGAATTTTTTTATTTTTTAAACGCCTGTTATACGGAAAGAAATGAAGCTTACATGGCACGAAATGAGATGGAACTGGGAACAAAATGGAATTGAACGTGAAATGAAATGGAATGGAACAAGAAACAATATAGAATAATACATTTTTTGTACTTAATTTATTTTACCAAATTTATTTTTACTCAATATTATTTTCTTTAAATTTTCTTTTTTACTTAAATTTTTTTCACTAAAAATATATTCCACTCAACTTCACAGGATAATACTTTTATTATTGTCAAGATAATTTTTTTCTGGGACCAAAATAATAACGTGCCAGCGAAGATATTTTAATTTTATTGCTTAAATAATTCTAAACAGTTTTGATAAAAGACCTAAGTGTTCACAATTATGTAAAATAAAGAATACGTAGGGGGAATTTTAGAAATCGGGACTCTAATCCTAATCAATCGATTTGTCGGATGTCAGAGTTCAAACCTAATTACCCGGGATTCAATATTACAGGTAACTAACAATAAATTCCGGCGGTCGAGCTTAGTCAAAATATGTTAGCCAAAAAATAAAACTACCAAATCAAATATCTCAATTTTGTCCTAAAACTTTAAGTGCTGGACTAGTGTACAATAGGGTGGCTCGTTTTTGGGCTTTTCTCTCTGATCAAATTCTAATACCCGCCAAAAGTGATGGTCCGCTAAGGGTAACTCTTTGAGCCTCAAAATTGGAGTTTTTGCAAAAAAGGGCTTTTAAAAAAAAAATTAAAAAATTTAAAGTTTTTTATTAAAATAATTAAAAAAATATTTTTGTATAGTATTCGATCGTAAATACTTAAATATGAAATCTAAAGATTTTACGATATCATTAACCCGTTCAAACTTGATACCATAAAAATGGCAGGAGTTCTCAAAACACCTTTTTCAAAATTTGAAAATTTTATTGAAAAAAAATTTAAAATGTATAATTTTTTCTTTCTGAATTCATTAAGAACACCTTGGAGAAGAAAAATTTGAAATATTGCGGATATCCGTTGGGCCACTTTTATGGAATCGCGGGGGGGGAGTTAGCGGATTTCAATTAAATGTTGGTTTTATCAATAATTTGGATTAATAAAATCTTATAAATTTCATTTTTGGGAAATTTAACGTTTTTTTGGTGTCATGGCATTCTATTAAATAACTGTCTTTCATGAAATCTTACGGATCTAGGATGTCTTTAACCCACATTGGCTGGGGGTCAAATATGACCCCAGCAGAAAATTTGAAGTTTAGAGCTTAAATTTTGTGCTATAAACAAGTATCAAATGGCTTCTGTGCTGTTTCCCCAAACTATAATTTTGTATTAATATATTATCTTTAAAAAAAATTATTAACCCTTCCTGGTAGGGGGTCAAAATTGACCCATTCAGTAAAAAATAGATATTTTGTTGATATCAAAAAATTCAAGCACTATGCTTAAAAGCATAGTGATTAAGTGCCAATATGGGTTAAAGATATCTAAAATAGGTAAGATTTTAGGGCTGAATTAAAGTTATCTAACAGATTGCCACAAATTATTTTTTTATAAAAAAGTATATATTTTTTATTGAATGGGTCATTTTTGACCCCCTACGAAGAAGTGTTAACGATTTTTGTAAAGATAATATATTAATACGAAATAATAGTGGGGGTACAAAACACAAAAGCCGTTTTATACTTGTTTATAGCATAAAATTTAAGCTCTAAACTTCAAATTTTCTGCGGGGGTCATCTTTGACCCCCAGCCAATGTGGGTTAAAGACGTCCTAGATCGGTAAAATTTCATGACAGACTTAAAATTATTTAATGGAATGCCACGACACAAAAAAACCGTTAATTTTACCAAAAATTAACTTTATAAGATTTTATTAATCCAAATTATTGATAAAACCAACATTTCCTTGAAATCCGCTAACTTCCCTCTGCGATTCCCGAAAAGTGGCCCGACGGATATCCGCCATATTTAACATTTTTCTTCTCCAAGGTGTTCTTAATGAATTCAGAAGGAAAAATTATATATTTAAATTTTTTTTTAAATAAAAATTTCAAATTTTGAAAAAATGTGTTTTGAGAACGCCCCCAAAATCATACCATTTTTTTGGTATCAAGTTTGAACGGGTTAATGATATCGAAAAATCTTTAGATTTCATATTGAAGTATTTACGATCGAATATTATACAAAAATAATTTTTTAATTATTTTAATAAAAAAACTTAAATTTTTTTTAATTTTTTTTTAAAGCCCTTTTTTGCAAAAACCACATTTTTCAGGCTCAAAGTGGAGACAGAAGATAAGCTCCGATCGGAGTGATATTTTGCATGTGAGTTACCCTTAGAGGACCAACACTTTTGGCGGGTATTAGAATTTGATCAGAGAGAAAAGCCCAAAAACGAGCCACCCTAGTGTACAACAAAGCAATAAAAAGATAATTAAATAAAAATTAATATGATCTCGTCTGTCTGTATGTGTATTGTTAAGTTTATTTTTTTATTTATCTAATATAAACATATAATTTTTTAAACAAAATAAAATTTTAAAAGGAAAACATAACAATTGACTTTTTTATGATTTCAAAATATTTGGTTAAGAACAAAATGTACACAAACTGTTTTAATATCAAATAATCTTAATGATATCGAGTAAATAAAATAAACAAGGGAATTTATAAAATACTTTTGTAACTAAAGGCCTATTTACAGCTGAGGTGAAATCTCGTTCGAACGAGATTTCGATCTGTATCATTTTATACACAACCATATGATAGAAATCTCGATCGAACGAGATTTCACCTCACGTGTGAATTGGGTAAAAATCCAAAAAAAAAGTAACCAGAGTCTTTAAAACATCTTTTATTTTTCACGAAATCAATAATACTGATAAAAAAATAATAGTATTTTGACTTATCGTTTAATTGGGAATACACTGCACGCACAGAAGAGATATGATTATAGCAACCATAATCAATTTGAGGGCGTCACATTATGATTGGAAACTTCATCATAACTTGTTTATAGCAACCATAACATTTTTGCAGCAATCAATTTATGATCCATAATACTCGAAAAGTTATAATTAAGAACCATTATATGATTGAAAACATATAACTATACAATTTTCAATCATAATATGTCTTTCTTAAATTGTGGTTGCCACAATCATATCTCTTCTCTCAGTGTGCATTTTGATATTGTTTTCAACTAAACATTTTGATTTTAATTTGTTATATTTAACAATTATTTTATTTTATATTTATTATTTTGTTTACAATCAGACAGAATTTTAAATGATTTAAGAAAATATTTTGTTTAGAATGGAATACTTTTTAAAGAACAAATTTATTTTTTTTTTTTTCAATAATTTAAATTTATATACAAACCAAAAATGAATTTAACTAACATAATTTACCTTGGAGCTTGTGTTAAGCTACCATGTGCCGAGATGTATGCCATGCAAGCAATCCATTTACACACTTTTACACCAGATAAAACAATATTTGCAATACACTTCTTCTAAGAAATGTAAAAAAATAATTTAATATATATATTTTTTTTTTATTATTATTTTTTTTTTAATTTTTTTTCGCAAATGCATATAATTGTAGAGGTATATACAATACTTTTTTTTTTTGGAAATTTGAAAAATTTAGCACATCAAATTACATAAACTTAAAAAAAAAACAACCATTAAATTTAAAATTGACATTTTAAGAAACAAAACAGATTTTTAACAATTTATTTTTTTTATATTTTAAAATATATTTTTTTGTGCAGATATTATTTTTTTTTTTTTTTACTTTTCAATATTATTTTTTATATTTTCTTTTGTTATTAATTTTCTTTGGTAAATATATTTATTTTTTATATATATTAGGGTGACTCTTATATTTTTTTTGTCAAATTTCCTTGCAATAATGAATTATGGATTGGGCAATGGACCGTACAACACACTAACATTTTTGGGATTTATAATTACTTCATATAATTTCATATTTTTTATTTTATTAAGTTTTTTCTAAGCACAAATTTTTTATTTAAAACTTTAAATGACTCCATTTTTAAATTTTTTCTTAGATTTTTTTTAAAGGAAAATTTTATATCCCAAATAATTTCTTAGTATTTAATATAAAATTTTAAATGATTCCATTTTCTTAAAATTTTCCTAAGTTTTTCCAACACCCAGAAAAGTTTTACAGTAACTATTAACGGTTATTCAAAAAGTTTTTAGTTAAAGTTGTTTTAAACGTTTTATCGTTTGTTTTTCATGGAAAATAAAATATTGAATGATTTATACAGTCGTTAAAATAATAAACTAAAAAAGTTACGGAAAAATATTTTTATCAGTTAAATTATTTGTGGCTGATTATGCCGTATAATTTTACGGAAGTACTGTTTTTGTAGTTTGTTATTCGAAAAAAAATATTTTTACTTCACAAAATAAAAAATTGTAACTGTTAAAATAACTGAAATATCGTTTGTTTTTACGGAATGTCTAGTCATTTATTAACGTTTAAAAACAACTGAAAAAGTATGTTGTTTCAAATGAAATATATGTTTTTTAAAAGGAAACACGATTGTTTTAAACGTTTTTTCAGTTGAATTTACTTACAAAATATTTTGAGTGAAGGACAAATTTCTTATGATATTTTCTAAATGTTTTCTATAAAATTAAATGTGATAACATTTTTGAAATATGTAAAAGTTTTTTTCAAGAACAACTTATTTATTATTTTTATTATTTTAATTTTTCAACTTTTTATTAAAAACTAAAAAAAAACAAGTAGAAAAGTTAAATTCGACTTTGCCGAATCTATGAATACCCTCCACAATGCATTTTTTTAAAGGGTAGTACATTTTTAACGTGAAAAAATTACCAATTTTGAGTAGAAATATTTTATTTTAAGTAAACTCTTTTTTTGTAATTAAAAAAAAAAAAAAAAAAAATTACTAATTTTTTTTTTGAGTGTAAAATTTTTTTCGAGTGTAATGTTTTTTTTACTGTAAAAATATTTCTGAGTGAATGCACGTACACAAAATATTGTAATTTTTGTAAAAAAAAAATATTTTTTTTTTTTGTGTAAATTTTTTTTTTTGAGTGTAAAATTTTTTTTGAGGGTAAAAACGGACGGACGGACATCGCTAGATCCACTTAAAATCGATCGAGGATCATAAATATATATACTTTATGGGGTATTAGACCAATATTTCGAGGTGTTACAAACGGAATGACAAACTTATATATACCCTCTATCACTAGAGTGGAGGGTATAAAAACATCTGATTTATAAAATAATATAAATTTTAATATAATTGGATATAATTTTATATCATTGGATTAGACCAAAACTCGTATCATAGACGATATCTATATATTATAAAAGAGTAATGTGACTGACTGACTGACTCATCATCGCCCTGCCAAAACCGCTGAAGCTAGAGACTTGAAATTTGGACTGTAGGTTAACCTCCCGGAATATAGATCCACTAAGGCTGGATTTTTGCCAATGTTGATTCTAAGGGGGTAAAAAGGGTAAAGAACTGTACTTTTGGTACTTTTCAAATCTCCTGATATAATGATCATAGACACTTGAAATTTGGATTGTATGTTCACCTCACGGAATATAGATCCAATAAGGCTGGATTTTTGCCAGTGTTGGTTCTAAGTGGGTAAAAAGGGTAAAAATTATTCTTTTGGTACTTTTTATATCTCCTGAAATAATGGTCATATAAACCAGAAATTTGAACTTTATGTTCACATCCTGGAATATGGATCCAGTAAGGCTGGATTTTTGTTGATGGATGTCGGCTGGATGTTGATTCCAAGGGGGTAAAAAGGGTAAAAATCTGTACTTTTGGTACCTTTTATATTTCTTTAAAAAATTGTCACAGAGATTTGAAATTTAACCTCCCGGAACATAGATTCCCTAATGCTGGAATGCCAATGATGATTCTAAGGGAGTAAAAAGGGTAAAAATCTGTAGTTTTGGTACATTTTATATTTCCTTTAATAATGGTACTAGAAACTTGAAATTTGCAATGATTCACTAAGGCTGGGTTTTTGCCAATGTTGATTCTACGGGGGTAAAAAAGTGTACTTTTGGTACTTTTTTTATTTATTGAAATAATGGTTATTCAAACTTGATATTTGGAATGTAGGATCCTTTAGTGAAATAAAACATTCTGGAACAAGTACTTTCCGAAAACTCTGTACCGTTTACAAAAAGTACCTTTAATAAAAAGTATCTTTTATAAAAAGTAACTTTTATAAAAAGTACCTTTTATAAAAAATACCTATTATAAAAAGTGCCTTTTATAAAAAGTACCTTTTATAATAAGTACATTTTTAAAAAGTGCCTTTTATAAAAAGTACCTTTTTTAAAAAGTACCTTTTATAAAAAGTACCTTTTATAAAAAGTACCTTTAATAAAAAGTACCTTTTATAAAAACTACCTTTTATAAAAAGTACCCTTTATAAAAAGTACCTTTTATAAAAAGCACCTTTTATTAAAAGTACCGGAAGTACACTTTTTGGTACTTTTTTATTTCCTGAAATTATATTAATAGAAACTTTTTATATTTCCTAGAATCTTAAAATTTGTAATGTAGGAGAATTAGTGGGGTTAAATGGCCAAAAAAAGTTTATTTTCGGTACTTTTTATATTTTTTGGCGTAATGGGTCTAGAAACTTAAAATTAGGAATGTAAAATCGTTTTTGTTCTTTTAATATTTGAAAATTTAAATATGGAAAATTCAGCAAAGAAAAAAAATCGGGAAGAGGTTCTTTTTGGAAGTTCCGTTTCTAACGGGGGCAGAAAGTGTACTTTTGGTACTTTTTTTTTTTGTTCCAATAATAATGAAAAAGTGTAAATTGGTTATTCTTATATTTCTTGAAATAATGGGTCAGAAAATGGATATTTTAAATAAAGGATCACCTAGCACAAAAAAAACAGTTTTTAGAAAATTTAATTTTAAGGGGGAAAGCGGGCAAATGGTTATTTTAACCTATCTAACTGTTAAACTAAAAGCCCCAAAAATAACACCAAAGAGAAGTACATATTTTAAAATTTATAATTTTAGAATGGGGAACGAAATAGAAAAGTGCAGGGAACAATATGGAATAACGCATTTTATTAAAATTTTTCGTATTTAACTTTTTTGACTCTATATTTTTTCTCTCTATATGTTTTTTCACTCAAACCTATTTTTATTCCAATTTATTTATTCACTGAAATATTTATTCACTCAAAATATAAAATCCCGATATAAGAACTCGAAAATTATTCAAATTTTATTGTTTAAACTATTCATTGAAATATTAATTTATGAAAGACTTAAATAAAACAAAGACTACGTAGGGGAATTTTCGTGAAATCGGTAGAGTAATTCTGATCCTTTTATTATCCGGTATTCAATACAACCGGTAACGAAGTACCGGGATGGTAAGCTAGTAAAGTTATATATTATTAAATGTTGTTTTTTTATTTTTAGTACCAAAAAGGTACATAAAAATAAAATGTATTTATTCGGCCTTTATATATGTATATATATTCGATTAGAGTTTTATTCTAGTTCGAGGCCCAAAAATATTTCTATATATGATATTGTCATAATAGAGTATTTTTAATTTATTGCTTTAAAAAAGTTACTCATCTCATAGTATATCTGTACTGATCAGTTTCATCCCCACTAAAGGAATCATCAGCAGACTTTAGAGAATCATCGTTGGTCAATCAAACATCAAACCAGACATAATATTTGATATATTTCACAAGTTATTTGAGAAATACTATTATGATGGTCCGAAAACTGTTTTCCAACAAAAATAACTCTTTTAAAGCAAAAATTGTATTTACAATTGTTGATTTAGTATATACAATTTTTGCTTTAAAAGAGTTATTTTTGTTGGAAAACAGATTTTCGGACCTTCATAATAGTATTTCTCAAATAACTTGTGAAATATATCAAATTTTATGTCTGGTTTGATGTTTGATTGACCAACGATGATTCTCTAAAGTCTGAACGATGATTCTCTAAAGTCTGAAGGGGTTCAGAAGTTAGCATATCGGGAACTCTGAGATTGGTTTCACCTTGAAGTCACGTGTTGAAACAAATATTAAATTTGCTTTTAAAAACATTGGAAGGCCACAAAAATATTTTACAACGTATTTTTGTTACTCAAAAAAAAAAAAAACGATAACAAAAATGTTTTTAATCAAAATTAAATAATTATTAAATTATTCAAAATGTTTTGGAAAATTACTTTTTTTAAGTTAAAAAGGTTACTAAAACTATTGATGGATTCTTCCAAGTCGAATTAGACTTTTCTACTTGTTTTATATTAAAATTTTATTTTTATATTTGAAATAAAACACACATGAAATGAAATTGAATAAAACATAAAACGAAATTTAGTAGCACAGAAAACAGAAGCGGAATGGAACACATAACGAAATGGAACATTTAATTTTTTTTAACTTATTCTCATTTTGGCAGTGCACTTAAATCTTTTACAATTTTAATAGTCGCCTTAAAAGATTTCCGATTTTGCTCAAATTATCGCCATCAAAAAACCCAGCAAGGAAATTAGACCGAAAAACAAAATAATTTCTACCCTAATATACATAAGTATATATATTTTTTTGTTATTTTTTTATATATATTTATACAAACTAGAAAACACATTTTATTTATTTTATATATATGTCACATCACTACGAAAATGACCACGTCAACATTTAAAATTTTAAATGACTTTCCAAAAAGAAAAAAAAACACTCAAAATTATACAATACAAATAGAGCGAAAATATAACACAAATTTTAATGAAATTTTTATGACAATTTTGTTTAAAATTTTTTGTATTTAATTTATTTTTTTATACATATTTTTTAAACGTCATCAATTTTAATAAAAGTTGATGATGATTATGATTAATAATGCTGATTAAAAAGGAAATCCACCACGGTTTAGTAACATTTAAATTTTTTAAAAAACTGTGCAAAAATTTTACAACACACGTTCTACATATAATTTCGTTTTTATAAATTTCCCGTTTTAAAAATGTTACGTTCTCTAGACCGTCGCAAGATCAACTAACCAAAACGTTTTACGATCAGTCAGAATTCTACGGAAAAGTGGCAAAAAAAACTAAGAAATGCTACTAACAAAAAAAAAAAACACAAATAATTTTTCACACTTTGGAATACAGAAGCTGAAGAAATAAAGACTTCATCAAATTTTTATTTTTTTTTTGCTAAACATCTTAGAGGCAGGTATTTTTTGTGTTTTTCATCTTTATATTTTTTTGTTAAGAAAAATTTGTTTTTAATTTGAATTTTTTTGTTTCTTAGAGAACGTCATAATTCTTTGAATATTATTTTTTTTTTATGTTTTAAACACACATTTTTTAAATATTTGTTTTAGACTGAAAATAGAGTTAATATTAAAAAAAAATAAAATGCAAAATAAGATCATCATATAATTTTCAAATAAGTATTTTGTATGTTTTTTGATGCTGGTGATGGATGTATTGTTTTATTATTGAATTATTAATTAAGTTAAACTTTTTAAGAATTTTCAAATTGTATTTTTTTCCAACAATATTGTTGGCAGGATGTCTAATTTTAAAAAAAAGTTGCACTACGCCACCTCAGTTTGACTATATTAACTAACGATTAACAAAATAGAAAATAATAATTACTGTTTTCATTTTCATAAAACCATATAACAAAAATTTTAGTTTGTAACTTGGATAATAATTCACCTCGTGGTGAATAATATCTCGCAATCGATTTAATTGTTTTGGCTCTTATTTCTTTCAGAATATGGAGGAACTTAGAGGGATAAGCCCGTGGATATACTATACTATATTAGACTGAGTAAATTTGATGAAGCACATATCGTCGCTGCGCCTAAAAATGGAGTCATGTGTTTTGGGGCAAGTGTTCAGGAGAGCAAAAAAACTGTTTATTTTCGTCCCTTCGCGATATTTTTTAAAAGTTTGTTCTACAAAAAATTCTTGTACCGATATGCTATCCACATACTGCAAAAAAATTATGAAACATTTAGCGGTTTTCAAATGGTGCAGAAATTTTGAAAAAACATACACATAACTCCTTTTTTAAGTACTTTTTGGAACAAAATTTAAATAAATGGAAATATTTTTTACACATAACTCCTTTTGCTGATGAAACCATTCTTATTGTTAATTTCTTTTCGAGAGGGACAAAGACTAAAAATAGTTTGTAGGCGGTTTAAAGCGACATTAGTTAGACAAGGTCCTTAAAATTTTGATATTTAAAATCTCTTCACTAAACAGCGAACAATAGATTTTTCGCAAAACTGATGCTGATTTTTTGTTTTTTCTAGTAAATATTTAAGAGTTTTGACATAAATTGACATATGCGAAAGATGCTGTACTTTAGATACTACAATTTATCGCCATCATTGATTTAATTGCTTTCACAAGGCTTTATTACCCGCCATTTAGGATTTAGATAACAGGATAAAAATTTGCAAATATTTTCCAAAAAATCTTGACAAATTTATTCAAAATACTTGGATGCTATGTGTGAACCTCATATTACTAAAATAGTGGTCCATTTTGTCACGTGCTGTTACTTTTTTATCAAAAAAAGTTATGTGTAGCTTAACACATAACTCCTTTTCAAACCTTTTTTTAGTACACTCAAAAAAATAAAACTGTAAAGTTAGCAAAAAATTTAGTTAAATTTAACTAAAAAAACACCTGATTTTGAACCTACTAAATTTCTAGTTAATTTAACAAAAAATATTTAGTTAACTTTTCGTAGAATTAATGTAGCAAAAAAACCGTAATTTTAACTAAAAATTCAGCTGAAAATTTCGTTAAATTTTTTATTAGTTGAATTCAGCTAAACTTTTTGTAAAAAATTTTAAGTTTGGTAAATATTGGTTTTAAACACTAACACTTCACTTATTTTTTCTTTTTTTTCACAGCATTAAGTTCAGCTTAAGTACACTCAAAAAAATAAAACTGTAAAGTTAACAAATTTTTTTTTGTTAACTCGAGTTTACTGGCTTTTTAGCAAATTTTTAGTTAAAATCAGCGTTTTAACTACTTTTTTTAGTTAAGTTCAATTTACGAAAATACTGGTTTTGTACAAATTTTGAATTAATTTTTTTTTGTTGACTTTAAAACCGAGTTTACGAATTTTTACTAATTAATTTGCTGATTTTTTGTAACATTTTTGTCAAGTGAAAAATTTTAAACATTTCTTGTGTAGCCTCCTATGCAAATCTCATAAGTCCTACTTAAGCTGAACTTAATGCTGTGAAAAAAATAAGAAAAAATAAGTGAAGTGTTAGTGTTTAAAACCAATATTGAACAAACTTGAAATTTTTTACAAAAAGTTTAGCTGAATTCAACTAATAAAAAATGTTACGAAATTTTCAGCTGAATTTTTAGCTAAAATTACGTTTTTTTGCTACATTCATTCTACGAAAAGTTAACTAAATATTTTTTGTTAAATTAACTAGAAATTTAGTAGGTTCAAAATCAGGTGTTTTTTTAGTTAAATTTAACTAAATTTTTTGCTAACTTTACAGTTTTTTTTATGAGTGTAGGACTTATGAGATTTGCATAGGAGGCTACACAAGAAATGTTTAAAATTTTTCACTTGACAAAAATGTTACAAAAAATCAGCAAATTTATTAGTAAAAATTCGTAAACTCAGTTTTAAAGTCAACAAAAAAAATTAATTCAAAATTTGTACAAAACTAGTATTTTCGTAAATTGAACTTAACAAGAAAAAGTAGTTAAAACGCTGATTTTAACCTTTAACTTACGAGGTGGTGGTAAATTTTACCCCAGAGCTGTTTTAATTTAATTTTCTAAGTATCTTCTCATACCGTAATCGTTATTATTCAGTTGAATTTTGAAAAAAAAAAATGTTGAATTTTATTTTAAATAAACAAAAAATAATAAAAAAAAAAGTTTTATTATATTTTTTTAGTGCAATTTTAGGGGGTACAATTTCACCTCGTTAATTAAAGGTTAACTAAAAATTAGCTAAAAAGCCAGTAAACTCGAGTTAACAAAAAAAATTTTGTTAACTTTACAGTTTTTTTTTTTTGAGTGTATGACGAGCACATAGCTCCTTTTACTAACTTTTGAACCAATCAAGATATCAAAAAACGGTTTAGTGAGTAAACGTATGACCAATAGGGGATCAGAAAGATGTAATAAAAAAAAATTTAAAAAACTACACATGACTCCATTTTTAGGCGCACCGACGATATGTGGACTTAAATTGTCATGCTAAGGGTTAACCTTACTAAACTAATCAGCTGGTGAATAAAACGGAATATAATTATTTGTCATCAATAATTTTTTTAACAATATTTTTTTTTTAATCAATATTTTTTTATCAATATTATTTTTCATCAATATTTTTTTGTCATATTTTTTTTCTTTAATATTTTTTTTTTGATAATTTTTTTTTTTCATCAAATATTAAAAATATTTTTTTTTTTATCGACAAAGAAACCTTTACGGATCAACATAATAAATATAATGGGGTCCTCGACCGATATTTCAATGTTTTTGCTAGAAATAACAAATTAATATACCGTTATTTTTTCTAGAAAAAATTTGCTTTGGAAAGAACACCTATTATACAGCAAAACATTATCATGATTCAATGGTTTGGGCAAGAGTACACACTTTGTAGACATATTTCTAAAAATAGTCAATAGAAACTGTCGTTTAACTTTGAAATATGCCTTTGAAAAAACAAACACTCCACTGAAATAAAAACAGGTAATGTTTTCTTAACTCTTCGAGGGTTTTAGTCTACTTAATATTTTTTTGTTCATTTAAGATCGGAGAACCCAAATTTGTTGCCTTGTGTTATTTGAAATATCTAATGTGCAAAGGCCCATGGTATAAAATCCAATTTTTTAGCACAGCTCTAAAACAATCTTTGAAATTTTGGTAAAACTTTGTAATTTTCCTCAAAAAAATTAAACATTAAAACAACGTCCTCCTAAACAAATCTTTATTATATTTATTAAAAGTGTCATAAACTTAACAGTTTCATAAATACAACGAGCCAGTTTAATCTGCTTACAGGGGAAATATTTATGAAATGTTTCATTATATTTTAATTACACTCAAAAAAATAAAACTGTAAAGTTAACAAAATTTTTTTTGTTAACTCGAGTTTACTGGCTTTTTAGCAAATGTTTAGTTAAAATCAGCGTTTTAACTACTTTTTCTAGTTAAGTTCAATTTACGAAAATACTAGTTTTGTACAAATTTTGAATTATTTTTTTTTGTTGACTTTAAAACTGAGTTTACGAATTTTTACTAATTAATTTGCTGATTTTTTGTAACATTTTTGTCAAGTGAAAAATTTTAAACATTTCTTGTGTAGCCTCCTATGCAAATCTCATAAGTCCTTCTTAAGCTGAACTTAATGCTGTGAAAAAAAAAAGAAAAAATAAGTGAAGTGTTAGTGTTTAAAACCAATATTTACCAAACTTAAAATTTTTTACAAAAAGCTGAATTCAACTAATAAAAAATGTTACGAAATTTTCAGCTGAATTTTTAGTTAAAATTACGGTTTTTTTGCTACATTCATTCTACGAAAAGTTAACTAAATATTTTTTGTTAAATTAACTAGAAATTTAGTAGGTTCAAAATCAGGTGTTTTTTTAGTTAAATTTAACTAAGTTTTTTGCTAACTTTACAGTTTTATTTTTTTGAGTGAAAGTTTCGTTAATAAAACAAAGAAAATTTCAATAACTTTCATGAAACTTTTCATAAATAAAAATAAATGTTTCCTAAATATTTCATGATATTTATGAAACAATTTTAAAGTATTTATGAAATGTTCCATAAATTATGATAACAAAATTTCATTTCATGGACGAACTTTATTAAAAAGTTTCATATAATTTATGAAAAGATTTTAATGTGAAATATTTCATTAATATAAGAAAATGCTTTTAATTATTTTAAGAAAAAGTTTTACGAAAATTTTTAAACGGCGAAACAAAATGAGGACTCCCGAGTAAAAATTTTCTGATATAATCATATATAATTTGATACAATCTTATATGAGTTAATATGCTTCCGTATAAATTTATATAAAATTATATCTATCATTTTGATACGGTTGATCCACTTTATATGGTTACATATTGCTCCAGATATGATTAGATTCGTATTTTGGTTTTGCTCATCAAATTGTACAAAAATAGATATTATAAGATCAATTTGATAAAATTAGATTTGACCAAACTCAGGATCAAATTGTATCAATTTTTATATTTTTTGATCTAAAGTAATACAATTAGATATTATTTGATACAACCATTTTACGGATCAAATTAGATCTATTTAGTAAAATTAGCATAATATTTTTACTAGGGCTTTTAAAACAACTACAAGAGTTTTAAATTGACTAACATCCCAGCAGAAATTTTGCTGAACTGGCAGCAGCTTTTGGAAAGGAAACTCGAATGAAGGAGCGCATCCAAACCTGCTGAATTCATGCATGATTCTCTAAGGCGGTGTTACTCTTTAGAGCGCTAGTTGGATACACCGAAAAAGCGCCCTTAAGATGATCTTTTTAGAGCGCTGAAAAAATCACTATAAAGATGCAGTGAATTCATGTATCTTTTTAGAGCTATTTAAGCAGAATAAAGATGAAGAACATTTGACTATTTCTGAAATGCAAATTACAAAATTTTAAATACAATTGACTATTTCTGAATACAATTTGAAAATCTTAAATACAATTGAACGGTTCATGAATAAGGACGAATAGACCGTTTGTATAATTTTACATATGACGATAAAAACGCAGGAAACGGCTAAAAACTAAATTTTTTTCCAACATTTTTGCATAATGCACTAATCCATTAATGCAAAAAAGTTCACAAAAATATAAGTTTTAAACCGTTTCCTGCGTTTTTATCGTCGTTTGTAAAATTATACCAATGGTCTATTCGTCCCTATTCTCATGAACTGTTCAATTGACTAATTCTGAATATCGCCAAATAGATCTAATTACATTTAAAAAATTTCCAATTATATTTCGAAAATATCAAATTATATTTCAGAAACTTCCATTTATATTTCAGATATTACCATTTATAACCAAAAAATGTTTAATAACATTTCAAAAATTTTCAATTATATTAGAAATTTTGGAAATATAATTGGACATTTTTAAATATGATTGGAGAGTCTAAAATATGATTGGACATTTTTTGTAATATAATTTGTATTTTCTGAACTAAAGTGGAAATGGTGTACCCATTTTTTTTTTTTTTCATTCAAAATGTGTTAAATGTGCAATGATTGAAGCACTCTTTGCAGCGCTGATTAATGCGCAATAATGATGCAGTGGGATCATGTGTCTTTGTCCAAAACTCATGGTTTTTTATTCAAAAAGTGTTAAATATATTTAAAAGGAAAGCATGTGTGCAATTTTAACAAAATATAATTTTATATTTTAAGTTTTATATAAAAAATCTTAACAAAAAATTTAAATTTTTTCCCCTTACTTTTACTGCATCCTCAAGAGCGCTCTTTGGATGCGCTTCGGTATGCTATAAAAAGATGCTGTGTCGCCAAAATCTCGATTTATTTTTGCTGGGATATTGAAAAACAAGTAGAAAAATTAAATTCGACTTGGCCGAATCAATGAATACTAAATAAATTTTCTAATGTGAAAAAAAAACTTACAATTTGGATAAGAAATATTTTATTTTAAGCAATTTTTGAAAAAAATAATTTTTGAAAAAAATAATTTTTGAAAAAAAAAAATTGCTAAATTTTATTATAAGTATAAAATTTTTTGTGAGTGTAAAATTTTTTTGAGTGTAATTTAGTTTTTAATCTTTTTACAAAATTTTACTCTCACTTTAAATTATAATAAATATAAGCCCTAGAAATTATATAAAACAACGCGAATTTAAGTAAATATGTAAGTAACCATTTTAAATTTCGTATAAATAGTCTAAAAAAACAAAATAAATTCAGTTGTTTTTTCTACATTTTGCGCATTTTACTACAAACTTCACAGACGCGACACTTATGACAGGTGTCAAAAAACCACATGTATTATCAAAAAAAAATCAAATGAAACAAACTTTATTAAATTTGTTCCCAATAAGCTTGATATTTAAAAAATCCTTTGAATTCCTTCATTGGTTATATGAAAACCAATTTATGAATCCGTTTCATAAATTGGTTAACGGATGGTTTATTTTGTGTAAAATTTATTAAAATCAAAACCAGTTTTTCGCAGCCATTTTTCGATCATTTTATAAAAAAAAAAAAAATATGGAAGGCTTATGATAGTTTCATAAATATAATGAAATTTTATGACAAAATCAATTATGAAACCATTAGATGAATATAATGAAAAAAATTTATTTGGGTGTACCGATAAATGTTAAAAAAAATATTTTTTATTATAATCCCTGTAGGTAAGTTTGCAGCATGCTAGCATATGAAACAGGGGTCGTGGGTTTGATTCCCACCAAAACCCTTGGTCGATTTCTATACATCGAGAAAACGGTCATTTGTTATCAGTACTCGGTTAGGTTGAAATTATTAAAAATGATTTGTAATTAAAAGGACAAAATAAATAAAAACACTTGAGAAAATTATTATTAATACAATTTTATAGTTGTTTATTTTAATTTTATTATTTCAATTAATATTAGGTTATTATTTTGTATATCTACGACCACAAAAGAGGTAGGGCCGAAAAAAAATTACTCTAATAAGTTGGGTCCAAGTGCAGGGCTTTCAACTTCATCAGACATAAAAATATTTCTTTTGTTTAACAAAATTATTACAAGATATCCGTTTTTATCTTCAAGGGGAAACTTTGTTCCCCCTAGTCCGAATTGGCACATTTACCAGCCTATTATTATGACATACTCGTGCCAATGTAATGCAAAATGTTAAATTGACCTTAATCATTTGTAGTAGTCAATTGGCCAAATTGTTTCCAAAAAATTTATAATTTAACAAGAAGAAAAGAATATCTTTAAATATTGAAATAAATTTTTTGACAACATAAATATTTTTTATGAAAATTGGACTGAAATTTAGCCAAATTGTTTTTCATTATTTGTTGTCTTACAATTCATACAAGTTGTTTGCGATTCATCTATGATTTCAGCACTTAAAAAAATTGGTTTGTTGCCAATTTAGCCGCCAACCATTTAATATTTACACACATACATGCGGTAATGAAAGTATAAATCCATGGATTAAACAAACAAAATACAAACATTAAATTGAAATGAAAATATTAACACAAATAAAAAAAATACAAAACGGTACTTAAAAATAAGTAAAGCTATTAGAAACATTTTTAATAAGATTCTTCTTCCCGAGTAAAAAAAAGTTATATGACGCAATATTTAATTATATATGAACAGATATGCTTTTATGTAAATCCATATTAATTTTGATCCGAAAATTGGCGGATCGAATATTATACGATTATATCAAATTCTATTATTTTTGATAAAATAATATCAAATTTGATTAAGTTTGATCCCAAAAATGGGTCTATCTAATTGTATTAAATCATATCTTATCTGTTAAAATTAGATAAATTTTTATATAATTGGATGAAATCTGGTAAAATTTTTTGGAATTTTAAACGTGAAATTAGAAATTATTTTATCAGATTGGAAACATTATCAATTAGAAGAGTTTTTATTGCATTCTTCGGAATTTTTTCGGGACTTAGCAAATTATTAAAAATTTGTAATTTTTTTTATAAAATCATTTATAAGGGATTTAAATTTTCCAAAAAATGTTTGTGTCTTAGAAAATTTAAAAACATTTTTTCGGAACTCAAAAACTTTTCAAAAAAATTAAATTTCTCATAAAAACATTTTCAATGATTTTTTTACTCCAAAAAAATTGCCAAAAAAATTTTATGTCCGGGACTTTGGAAAATTTTCATAAAATTTTTTAGGACTTGAATTTTTTTTTTATTGTCCGGGACTTTTTTTCGGGATATAATTATAAATAAAATCATATATCTTTTTATCTGCCGGGACTTTGGAAAATTTTCATAAAATTTTTTAGGACTTGAATTTTTTTTATTGTCCGGGACTTAGAAAATTTTGAAATTTTTTTCGGGATATAATTATAAATAAAATCATATATCTTTTTATCTGCCATATCTAAAAATTCCCGACCTTATATGTCATATCAAATTTCATATAGATCAGTATATAAATAGATATGAATATGTATGCTATCATATTAAAAACAAGGAAAAATACAATGCTATATATAAACTTGTATGTCCATATCAAAGTTCATGCATAACCATATATAAATATAAATAACTATATAATAGCATATATGATTATATCAGATCTTTTTTACTCGGGTATTAAAAAAAACTTTAGATAAAATTTCATCCGAAAAAAAAAATCTATTTTTAGAACTACATATAATTTTATCCGAACAATAAAATCTATTTTTAGAACTGATAAAGTTTCATCCAAACAATTTTTTTCAATATTAAGATATAAATATATATAATTAAAATTTATTTAAAAAAAAAAAAAAACTTCGAGCGGCGGGGGAATCGAACAGCTACCAACTGTTTTGTAATCGCAATCTCTACCCTCTGACCCAGCGGACGTTGTTAATAAATGACAACTTTAAAAGACTATGTTTTAAAAAAACTTAGAAAATTTTTAAAAATAGTTTATCATATATCGTCGGTGCGCCGACCAGAACACCTATGTGTAATTTTTTTATTTTTTTTTTATTGGCCCATTAGGAAGCCTATCAGGTAATGCATTTATCCCCCAGAGCGTTTCCCGTTATCTCAAATGGTTTCAAAGTTAGCTTAAACTCCTATGTGTTACCTATAATAGAAATTCTCCGGCAAAAACACTTATGTGTTATTAGTACACATAACTGTTTTTGATTTAAACGTAAAAACATTGCGTCTGCCTTTGGTTTTTTTATAAATTGATATTTTAAAAGTTTTCTGAACATTTTTTTTGTAATATTCCGAAACTTTATTGCATAACACTGTGCAACAGGATTTAAAAAAAAATAATTTCCAAATTTTTTTTAAATGCGTTTTGAACAAGCTAAAAAAAGTATAAAGTATAATTCTGAGGTAAATAATATCAAAAGATGTCCTTAGTGAAATTTTAAGGCGGTTCGTTTCTAAGAACATACATTTACATACATTAACCCTGTGTGTCCCATTTTTACGTGTCGTTTTGGTACTTTTTTTAAATATCCTCGTTGAACGCCATTAAAACGTGCGGTTAAAGGATTAAAATGTTCTACAAAAAAATTAGTTTTACATCAAATTTTACTAGGGGTTGTCACAGGTCAAAATTTTGTGCGAAAAGTGCAAAATGCTTAAATAAATTTAATTGTAAATTACACCGCTCTACAAATCTGAGGTTTGTCGCTGCGTTTTGAATGAAACCGAAAAATGTTTATAGGTTTTGGTTTCCTGATTCCAAAACGGTCACTCAATTTTTTCTATCACGTCACAATTTTGAGAAAATCGCGGTTAAAGTGTCAAAAAAGGCCCATTTTGGCCATTTTTGAGCGTCTATAAAAAAAGATCCTGACATTCGAATGACTTGAGATCAAGCTCATTCGAAAGTGCGTAATTTTCTCTTTAAGACTAAATCAAATTTTCTTAGAATTTAATTTTTTATAATGGTGAAAAAATCGTTGGCCACAAGTGCTATAAATCTAATATTTATGTATGTATTTGTATGGAAATTTGTTAAAAAACACTGTGTAAATAAAGTAAATATTTAAAAAATGGAAGGTTTTTTGATAATGATTTTTTTACCATTTTAGAAAATTAAATTTTTAGAACATTTTATTTTATCTTTAAGAGAAAATTACAGGCTTTCGAATGAGCTTGGTACCAAGTACCAAGCATGTCAGGATTTTATTTTATAAGCTTTTAAAAAGGGTCAAAAATGCCCTTTTTCGGCACTTTAACCGCGAATTACTCAAAATCCTGACGTGATAGACAAATTTGGGCTCCGGATTTGGAATCAGCGCAACAGACACTATCCAAATCACTAACCAGAATCCAATACGCATTTTCTTGTTGAGCTGTGTTATCACAAACTGTTAAATTGTTTTTCACCAAAGTCGTGTAAAATAAGTAAAAAAAAAATATAAATCTTTGTCTGAGCTAAATGATGATGTCTTCAGTGAAATTTGATGGCGGTTCTTTTCTTGGAACACATTATCTTCCATTTTTGGGAGTAATCTTGGTCCTTTTGCCAAATACCCTCATAGAACTTCACTTAAACGTGCGTTAAAAGGGTTAAAATGTTCTACAAAAAAGTTTTGCAGCAAATTTTACTAGGGGTTCTCAAAGGCCAAAAGTTCGTGCGAAAAGTGCCTAAAAAAGTAAAATTGTAAAGTATCTTGGTAAGACACAATTTAACAAATTATGATAAGTAATTTAAAATTTTCCTTTTTTAAACCTTTTGTTTACATCGCACGAACTTTTGGCCTTTGACAACCCCTAGTAAAATTTGATGCAGAAAATGTTTGTAAAATTGTTTAACCCTTTATACGTATGCCTTAGTAGTGGACTATGATGATATTTAAAAAAAGCACCAAAATGAGGATAAAGGGTTAACATGTTCTAAGAAAAGAACCGCCATCAATTTTCACTGAATTATCTCTTAACTTTATTTAGCTCAAAAGCAGATTTATATTTTTTTTCGACTTATTTCACTCGACTTTTGCAAAAAAAAAGTTTAACAGTATTTGATAATTTACAATTTTACTTTTTTAACCATTTTGCACTTTGCAGGAACTTTTGGACTTTGACAACCCCTAGTAAAATTTGATGCAGAAAATCTTTGTAGAAGATTTTAACCCGTTAATGTACGTTTTTGTGGTGTAGGTGGTGTTGTATGAGGATATTTAAAAAAAGGACAAAAATGACCCCTAAAAATGGCAGATAGAGGGTTAATATGTTCTACGAAAAGATTCGCCATTTCATTTCACTGAAGATACATTTTGCTATTTTTTGCATCAGAATTATATTTAATACTTTTTTTGACTTATTACTTATTATTTTGGTTTTCCTGATAATCACTTTCTGCATTGGTAAAGTTTTTCCGTCTCTTTGTGATAACAAAATTCACATCAGAAGTTTTCAGCCTTGCAAAGTACGAAATGAAAAACTTTTTACAACAAACACATGGGATGAAAAAAACACCAAAATAATTTTACGTGTGTTTTTTGTAGTAAATGTTGCATTTCGCACATTGCAAGGATAAAAATTCTAACGTGAATACCATCAATATTTCGCTACAAGTCCATGCGGATATATAACTTGCAAAATTTTTACTTTTGAACAACAAATAAAAATTTATTTAAAATAAATTTAAGAACAAAAACACCTATGTGTATTATATATTTTTTATAAACATGTAAAAAGTCCGAAACAAAATCACCTATGTGTAGTTTTTTGTTAAAATCTTGTACCACTTCAGATTAAAAAAAGATTTTGTATGTTTTTCAACGTGTAATATTTTTAAATGGGTTTAGGAAAAATAAAAAAAATTTACTTTAAAAAAATGTTGCGAATTGGCAAAATAAAACGGTTTTTTTGCTCTCCTGAACAATTCATAAAAAACACATAGGTGTTCTGGTCGGCGCACCGACGATATAATTATATCAAGTTTAACTTATATATAATTAAATCCAGTTTATCTTATCGTGTATATGATTGCATCAAATTATATTCGATTTGAATTTGAACAAAATTTTAAAAAAGACTTCCCGACTAAAAATAAATATACAGGTCCATATATAATTTGAAATTGAGCCATATATAATTTAATATGGCCCAACACGTATTTGGATAAAATAGGATGATGAAATTGGTGGATCAAAATAGATCAAAATTTGTTATATTAGATTAAATATGATCGTTTTTGATCCGAATATTGGGTTTATCTAATTTGATATAATTGTATATAATTTTATATCATAAGATAAAATATGTAGAATTTTGCATAAAATATTTTTTTTTTTATCTCATTACTTTCAAATTTATCCCAAGTTTTTTCGGGAAATGCAAAAAAATTGCAAAAAAAAATTGTGTCCGGGACTTAGAAATAAAAAAAATCGAAATTTAAAAAAAAAAAAATCTTAAAACTTTGTTAATAGATTTTTACATCAAAACGGAAAAATGTACCAAAAATATTTTTTATCCAGGACTTAGAAAATTCTACAAAGCTTTTTCAGGACTTGTAAATTTTTTCAAAATTTGGCTAAATTTTTTTTTTGTTTAAATAATTTTTAATGAAATTCTTAACTTCAAAACTCAAAAATTATTTGTGTCTGGAAATTTTAAAAAATTTTCTCGGGACTTAGAAAACTTTTTTCCCCCGATTCGGCACCATATTTTTATGTATATCTCATCTTGTATGAGGTCAGAAATGGAGTCATATAAAACATTATATGCAATATCTAATTTAATAAAGCTTTATATATTGTATGTGGAGCAACACATGATTCGATATCCTTTTATATGGCACCATATTAAATTTTGGGTGTAAAACTTAATACAAGATACATTAACATATAATTATGTAAAGTACTGTGTATGGCCATATATAAATATATTAAATAATATGTTACTATATCTAAACTTTTTTAGTCGGGTTAGAAAATTTTTGCAAAAATTTGTGATTTTTTTTTTTTAGTTAATTTCAGAGCTAATAGGGGGTTTAATACTGAGTTCAACAACATGATTTTCCTGTTCCAATGCTCTTTGCCTTCGAAGTTATAAGCCTTCAAAGTCAAAACGGTTTTTGGCTTATGAGCTTCAAATTTTCACCGAATCCAGAATACCTTTCTGCCGTTGGAAATTTAATAAAAATACCTTTAAAATGGTATAAAACATGTATAAACTTTTTTACTCACCAAGGGCCAAATAATGAGTTTTAAGTTTTTTTCAGAAGTTTTTTCAGACAAAAATAATTTTATCTGAAAATCTTTCTAACATAAGTTCGAGCCAAATACACTTTTTACTATCGGCAACAATTAAAGCTTTGATTTGAGCTTGATCTGAGCACTTTAGCTCTCTTAAAACCAGAGATATTGATGGTTAAACATTAAAGTTTTAAAATATTTTTTTCTTCGGATGAAATAATATATAATTATATAGATACATAATAATTTTTGAAATATTTTTGTTAAAATTCAAGGATTTTATTTTTTTTTTAAATTTGAAAAACGAAAATGCATTAAAAAAACATTTCGATTAAAAAAAAAATTTAAAAAAAATAGTTTTTTCTTGACTTAGTCGGGAATCGAACTCAGGGTCCCCAAGAATTATATATTATCATATATGATGCAATATTAAAAGTTATAGTACTATATATAAATAATATTTATTTCTAAATATTATCATAAAAATTTAATTAATCAATATTTTTAAGTTTTGAAAAAAATTAAAGCTTCTAAAACATATTTTCGTTCCCAGGGTAATCAGGAATTATATATAACTATAAATAAATAACATTTATTTTTAATATTATCATAAAAACTTAATTATTCAATATTTTTAAGTTTAGAAAAAACAAGAAGCTTTAAAAACATATTTTCTTTTTAAAAAAATTATAAAAAAATAGTTTTTTTTTGGGTTGAGCCGGGAATCGAACTCGGGGTCCCCAAGCAGCATATATTATCTTATATAAAGTTACACACAACTATATAAGTAGTACGCATTTTTTAAAAATTTAACATTTAAAATCCAATATGCATTTTTTTAAGTTTTAAACTGCAACGGATTAAACAGATTTTTTTTTCTATTAAAAAATTAAAAAAAAATTATATATATTTTTTTTTTTGACTGACTTAAGGTGCTTTGAGAATCATACATAATTATACAGGGTCTCTTGTATACTTACATAAAAATATATATGATGTAACATTAAAAAAAATATATTGAAATACTGTCATATAAATTTATGCAAAATTTTATATAAAATATAATAAAAGAAAAAAATATTTTTTTACCCTATAGAATTGTATAACATTTTATATGGTGTCACATGTGCGACCATTTAAAATTATATATAGAGTTTCAACAACAATTTTATTTATATGGTACCTTACAAAATTATATACGGTATCGCATGAGCCATATATAATTATATCTACGATAATATTAAAAAAATAAATGTTCGATGCCATGTATAGTTTTATATAACTGTATATAGAGTTATATGTGCGACCATATATAATTATATTTGAAATTTTTTTTAATCGTTTTTTTAGATGGAACCATATATAGTTTTAAATGGTTCCTTGTAAGTCATATATAATTTTAAATGGATTCTTGTAAGTCATATGTAATTATATATATAATGATATTGGATTTTTATTAAATATGCTCGTATACGTTATTTGATATTAAGTCTCATATAAGTATATATGCAATCAGATTAAGTTATATGTGTCACATATGATTATGTCTCCCACATATATTTATATATTTATTTGGTTATCATTAGATGTAATTGTATATGACTCCGTTTAAAAAATTTGGAAAAACTCAATGCGAGATATAATTATATACTTTGTTTGATATGAAAACATATTGTTTCACATGGCTATATATACATATATCAAATAATGTAAAATTATATGTATTCATTTTTACTCGGGTCTTCGGAATTTTTTCGGGACTTAGCAAATTATTAAAAATTTGTATTTTTTTCTAATATCATTTATAAGGGATTTAAATTTTTCAAAAAATGTTTGTGTCTTAGAAAATTTAAAAACATTTTTTCGGAACTCAAAAACTTTTAACAAAAATTAAATTTCTCATAAAAACATTTTCAATGATTTTTTTACTCCAAAAAAATTGCCAAAAAAATTTTGTGTCCGGGACTTTGGAAAATTTTCATAAAATTTTTTAGGACTTGAATTTTTTTTTTTATTGTCCGGGACTTAAAAAATTTTGAAAAAATTTTTCGGGATATAATTATAAATAAAATCATATATCTTTTTATCTGTCATATCTAAAAATTTCCGACCTTATATGTCATATCAAATTTCATATAGATCAGTATATAAATAGATATGAATATGTATGCTATCATATCAAAAAACAAGGAGAAATACAATGCTATATATAAACTTGTATGTCCATATCAAAGTTCATGCATAACCATATATAAATATATATAATTATATAATAGCATATATGATTATATCAGATCTTTTTTACTCGGGTTCTTCTAATAAACATAATAAAAAATTAATTTTTATGATTTAAAAAAGTTAAATTCTCCACAATGTTAAACAGATTATTGACTAAAACTTAATTAAAAATGCCTGCGAATTTTGTACTCTTGCCCAAAATATTTAATCATGATAATGTTTTGCGGAAGATTTGGGTGTACATGCCAAAGCAAAGTTTTTTTTGTTTTTACATTTTGGAGAGTATAAAAGATTCGGCACCAAAGAATATAACACTCTCAGTTGTTTTATGTACATTTGATAAACAAATGGAAAATTTTTATGCGAAAATCTTAGACTTGGTAAAAAAGCAGTTTTGGTAAAAAAATGATTTTTTTTTACGAAAAACAAAATTATGTTAAAAAAAATTTAATGAACCCAAAATTTATGGTGAAAAAAAAAATTTGATGACAAAAAGGTTTTGATGAATTTTTTTTGATGAAAAGAAAAATTTTTTGATATAAAAAAAATTTTTTGGTGAGAAAAAATTATAAATAAAAAAATTTTATAAAATAAAAAAATTTGATGAAAAAAAAATATGATAAAAAAAAAATTGTGAAAAAAAAATTTGATGAAAAAAAAAATTTTGATGAAAAAAAAAATATTAAAAAAAAATAAAAAAATAGGTGATTAAAAAAAGTTTGATGAAAAAATAAAATTGATGAAAAAAAAATTATGGAAAAAAAATTGTGAAAAAAAGAAAAAAAATAATGAAAAAAAAATATGAAAAAAAAAGTTTGATGAAAAAAAAAAAAAAAAAATTATGAAAAAAAATAATTTGATGAAAAAAAAAGTTTGATGAGAAAAAAAAATTGGTGAAAAAAAAAAATTTGATGAAAAAAAAAATTTTATGAAAAAAAAATTTTATGAAAAAAAAAATGATGAAGAAAAAACTTGATAAAAAAAATTAAAAAAAAAAAAATGATGAAAAATAAGTATGACAAAAAAAAAAAATATGAAAAAAAAAAAATAAAATTTCATGAAAAAAATAAAATATGAAAAAAAAAAATTATGGGAAACAAAATTGATGAAAAAAAAAAAAATTATGAAAAAAAAATTTTTTTTTTGTTGAAAAATAATTATGTTACTTTTATTCACCAGCTGGTGAAAAACGGTTTTATTCACCACGAGGTGAAATATTATCCAAGTTACAAACCCAAGTTATTAAAATTTTTGGTTTTAAGAAAATGAAAATAGTAATTCTTGTTTTCTTTTTCGTTAATTTTTAGCTTATATAGTCAAATTGAGGTGGCGCACATTGGATCCTAAATGCGCATTTTAGAGCCAAACAAATGTTTAGTTATTTACAATTAATGCTCGTATTTGATAAGTAGACACCCTAGGAGAAAGGAAACCGTTCATAGAAAGAAAATCCATCGCTTAGTTTAGTCAGGACATAAATTTAAAGTAAGGACATTTTGCATAAATTTTAAAAAAATATTTTTTTATGAAGACTTTTTATATTTTATTTTTTTAAAACTACTTCTAATAATGCGATTTTCCTGAAATTAAGTGGAGATTGTAGCTATAACTAGTACCTTTCTTACCCATTTTATGGTTTTTGATATTACTCTTTGTAATTAGGAAATACAAGCCATCAAAAAGTGTCAATTTTTGAAAAATTAGAAAAAAACAGTTTCTATTTTGGATTGCAACGTTTGTGGGGAACGAAAGGGAATGGCGATTCTTTTTGTACAATAAACTGGAAGTATTACTTAATACTCCTGGGGTAGAAACTTGTGCAGCCAGTTGCAGCTGCGCCCTGAAATGAAGTTTAAAGTGGGGTCTATTAACAAAAAATTAATATTTTAAAGCAAGGTTGGCAATCGATACCCACCCAGAATAACGGTATTTGGCTATTGTACCGCAACCAATAAAGATATGGACATTTTTAAAACCGATTATGAAAGTCGATGAAATTTCTAGTATTTTTGAGTGTTACTTCAGGTTTGTACCAGTTCATTTTCGTTATATAGGCCAATACCTTTTAAATACCGTTTCAAACGGTATTATAAAGGTATTGGCCTATATTTCGAAAAGAATCCGGTACAAACATGAAGTAAATTATCAAAAAAACTAGAAATTTCATCGACTTTCATAATCGCTTTTAAAAATGCCCATATCTTTATTGATTTCGGTACAATAGCCAAATACCGTTATTCTGGGTGGGTATCGATTGCCAACCTTATTTTAAAGTGATTATTTTTTAAAACAATTTACTGTTAATCGTTTTATTACACAATTTTACTTAAATTACCTTTATTGTTAACAGATAACCGCGGTTTCCAATAATTATTGATTTTGATACCCTACCTCACTTTTTTAAGGCAAAAGGAATTTCACCTAATGCTTGTAACTAAAAGCATTTCTTGGCCGCAGTTACGTCCAAAATAACTGGAAAAGAAGAAGATATTATAAAACGGGTTGATATAATACCTCTGTGTATCAACGCAAATGAAAAAAATAATTCCCTTAAATTTAGAAAACACATACATGGAACTGAAAAATTATTAGTTGAAAAGTATGGTTGGTGACCCATGAGTACCACTTTGCATACAATTCTAGCTCATGACATTATTTATACAAAAATTGTGATTGCCCGTTGGTATTAAAATTACCCTTAACTAATTAAGTAACATTTAAAAAGTATTTGCCTTCTTTTATGGCAATTATCGGAGCAGGCTCTGAAAAGATTACATAGACATTTTAAAAATTATAAAAGAAACTTTAACAGAGAAAACTCAAAAACAAACAACCTACAAGATGTTTTTAGTATCTTTATGATTGAATCCGATCCAAATATATCCCTAATAAGACAGACAGAAAAGTTGGAAGTACTGATTATAGAGAAAGGTTTTTTTAATATTTTTTTTTACCAAAAAACTTAACAATTATTGCAAATAATGCTTATTTACCGTGTGTTGCTTCTTTGTTTGATATTTTTCCGCATTATTTTTGTTTAAAAAATAAAAAATGATAATAGATAGAAAACAGTTAATTTTGCACGTTATTTTAGTGTAGGGTGAAAGAAAACACGTTGTATTGAATGGTAAGCTGTTATATAGTCACTTAAAATACGTAACTGTTTAATAATTGACCTTCATTTTATTTTTTTATATGAATAAATTAACCAACTTTGCCTTAAATTTTCAAGTAGGGTACTAATGCGAAAAATGTCCTATCCACATGAGTGAGTTCCTTAAGGTCTCCAGTTTTTATAATGGTAAAGAATGTCGTGAAATTCCTATCCGTTCAAGAGTTATAATAAAACAAGTAAAAAAGTTAAATTCGGCCTTGCCGAATGTAGTGATACCCTCCACAATTTCAAAAAGATTATTGCAAAAAACTTTATTTAAAAGGAAATTACTTTTGAAAAAAAAAAAAAAAATTTTTTGAAAAAAAAAATTTCCGCGAAAATAAATTTTGGTAAAAAAAAATCCGCGATTTTTTTCTTTTTTTGTCAAAAAATATGTTCGTACTTGTTGAAATACCATTTGGTGTTCAATTATGTTCACATATGTCAACCAGAAGCTGTATTAAAGCATTTTGTATTTTTAGGTTATGTTGAATGTACTGAAATTTTTGAGGTGTGCTTACATTTTCGTTCATAACTTTTGAACTGCTGAACCGATATCGCTCAAATGCAATACCAAACTTCTCGGGAGAACTTCCAATAAATATGTTAAGCTTCAGTCATCTCTGTGCAATATTTTGTCCGCGACAGCATTTTCCACAGACAGACAGACAGACAGACAGACAGACAGACAGACAGACAGACGGACAGACGGACAGACGGACAGAAGGACAGACGGACAGACGGACATCGCTAGAATGTCTTAAAATCGATCGGGCATCATGAATATATATACTTTATGGGGTCCCAGATCGATATTTCGATGAGTTACAAACGGAATGACAAACTTATATTTATTTTATTTTATTTTATTTATTTTATTTATTCGTTCAATAGTTTTTAAGCCCTTAGGGCCAAATAAAACCAGTTAAATTCATATGGCATAGCAATTTTAAGTCTTAATTCTATAAATTTTATATGTTTAATACTGTTAATCCTAAATAAAAATATTTATGTATAATAATAAAACCCCCCGCATGCACAAATATTGAGAGCACCAACAAAACAAAAATGCATCAGATAAAATGGAGTGATGACATCCCCCAGCATAAACAAAATATGTACGTACTTAAATATTTTTCCTAACAACTTTTTTAAACTTGTTAATAGAATGTGAGAACTTTCTATCATTGTAAGGAACTACAGAGTTCCAAAGTCCAACACTCCGAACAACAAAAGATCTTTTCATAGCTAGCGTCATGAATCTCGGCGGAATTAAAATATGCGTTCTAGTAGAACTACCAAATTGAAATCTTTCACTCAAATATGGAGGACAATCGTACTTAATTATTTTGTACATTAAAAGAAGCAGTCTTGTATTAATAAAATTTTGAAAATCACATCCAATAAATTTCATTACATGAGAGGTCATACGTGTTCTATAATTAAGACCATATACATACCTAACAATTCTATTGAAGCAGTGCTCAAGCTTTGTTATGTTATTTTGGGAAGTTCCACTGTAAATTTCTATGCCATACAAAAAAAGAGGTAAACAAACAGAAAAAACCAATCGCTTTTTAACGTTAAGAGGCAGATAGCACCCTAACGTGTAAAACCGTTTTAACAAAAAAGATATCCTAGAAATAATATGATTGATTTGTACTCCAAAATCTAAATCTTTGTCAAGGTAAAACCCAAGTGATTTATAGTAAGATACAAATTCAATAGCTTCACCACCCAAATTAATATCTATACTTGTAACAAGATCGTGTGAAAAAAGTATTGCTCTTGTCTTTGAAGGATTAAGGTTTAAGAAGTTTCTATTTGACCATTCTAATATTCGTTGCAAAACGATATTTACGTTTAACCTTAGGTGACTAAGACCATTTCCATCATCACCTGCAATAATCTGCATATCATCAGCATAAGTATAGCATAATCCATGATCAACCTGTTGAAATACATCATTAACATACAGCATGAACAGAAGGGGACCCAATACGGACCCCTGAGGTACCCCCCTGTAAGTACTCAAAACTGACGATACCATACCTCCCGAGTCTGTAAATTGACTACGACCAGTAAGATAAGACCTCAGCAACCGACATGACGAATTGCCAAACATAAATTGATTACTTAGTTTATTTATTAATAAGTACTGATTCAAAGAATCGAACGCCTTAGAAAAATCAAGGAATACAACAACAGAATTAAATTTTTTATCCATGTTTTCTCTCAACTTTTCCACGACATCCAATGTCAATCCCGTTGTATTGTAACCTTTTCTGAAACCTGACTGAAATTTATTGACAAAATTATATGACCTTAAATGCTCTTGCATCTGACTTCTTAGCAATATTTCCAGAATTTTGGAACAACTACATAAAACATTTATTGGCCGATAATCTAATAATGTCCGCGGCGATTTTATCTTTGGAACAGGTATGACTCGCCCAATTTTCCAAATATTTGGAAAATTTGAGGAAGTTATAACCGAATTCAGCATAAAAACTAAATGTCTGGCAATCATAGGGAAAATTAATTTTATAAACCTAATAGGAATCCCGTCATGACCCATAGCATTCGATTTAATGCTGCAGATTGCATTAAATACCTCTAACTCATCCACTGTTCTAAAAGAAAACCCATTTTCATCACACGAATAATGCTGACTCAAAGAGATATCAGCATTATCAAACGGAGGTAATATTGACATACCATTGAATTCCTCAACATCAATTGAACTTACAAATTGAGAACGCCCTAATGCACCCTCTGTCCTCAATCTACGCCACAATTGAGATTGATTACAATTAGAAAAGTAATTTATACTCGACCTTCTTCTATGCTTCCTTATCACATTCTTTAATTTATTTCTATTTTTATTGTATACACTACGATTGTAATCAGAATTATTCTCTCTGTAGGCACGAAAAGCTAAATTACGTTTTACTCGAGCAATTTCTATTTCTCGGCAGGTCATCCATTTATCATACTTTGATTGGTCTGATGGAGTCGCTTTTTTTAAAGGAACATGTTGGTTAAAAATTTCAGTAATAGCAGCATTAAAAAAAGCAACTTGATCATCCACTCTTGTACTATTATATATATACGAAAAATCCATCGATTGCAATTGAGAAAAACATTGCTCTAAATTTAATGAATTATAATCTCTAAACCAAAAATCTGACGACAATCTCTCTAAGTCTATTTTATAAGAAATTGATATAAAGGCATGGTTTGAATTCAAAACTGGCATTTGATATTGGGTTTTGTCAACAATTAACTCAGGTTCTGATACCAAAAAATAATCAATTAATGTTGTACAATTTCTACTCTCACAAAAATGAGTAGGTATACCATTATGGACAATAGATAAACCTGTTCTTGATGTAAAATCTCGCACTAATTGTCCCTTTACAAATAAATCTGTATTAAAATCTCCCATCATAATGATGTTTGAAAATCGGTTTGTTACGTCTCCCAAAAAATCTTCATTATTTCTAAAATTACCTGCAGGAAGGTACACGACACCAACCACAATTCTCTCAGATTTGCCTAAATCCACCTCAACAAACAAACTTTCTATATCACCCTCTTCCATTTTAGAACATACAACCCTGGCCTTAAATTTGTTGGATATATATAGGCACACGCCACCAGATCTTCTCCATATCCTATCATTTCTAAACACTTGATATCCCGAAAATGAAACTGCATTATCAGATGTCTCCCGCTTAAACCACGATTCGCTAACACCGACGACATCATATAAGCTGTTCTCAATTAAATGTTTAACTTCTCCAAATTTGATGGATCTACTACATGGTACCAAACTTTGGGCGTTGAAATGACATACATTAAAGTTATCAATACTTAAGTTGCTGTTTATACGGTTGACGTCAATCACTGGACCCAAGTTATCTAACAACATAATTATTGCATTGCGTTGTTACTCTCAAAATTTGTGCACTTAATATACAATATTCCCCAAAACTTATAATAATAACTTTAATGTTTAATTTCATTATAAAATTATACATAACCACTTACAAAATCACTAACTGTGCGAATTAAAAAAAAAATGGAAATAAGTAAAATTAAATTAATTGAGTTAAAATTAAATTTATAATTAAGAAAATTTAAAAATTTATATAAAAACAAACAAAAATTTACGCTAGCAAAAATACAACTTAATGCAACAGTATTTGGTTCAATATAACATCAAAACAGAGGAATCAAAATAGAACTGATGCAAATGGCAGCAGACACAGGAAGAAAACAATTATTATCTTGTTGCCAATTCTTCTTACAACAACAAAAAAGAAAGTCTCTATTAATTTCTCCTGCTCCAAATCACATTGGATCAAATACTATAATCAAATTCCACCGTTTTTACCATCACTGTATACATTTTTTACAAAAGTAATAATACAAAGAGAGAAAACAACAATGCATTAATTTAAATGAATATTTGCTCATAAAGAACCATGTATTAACCGTGTAAATATTTAAGCAAAAATAAAACACTCAATTTTTAATAATATAAGCAACCTTTTTATAGTTGAGCAAAACATAATACAAAAATTAAAGCAAGGAATGATAACAGTCACAGCAAAAGAGGAATGTTAATAAAATTGCGCGTAAATGAGAAGAAAGTAAAAATATTAAATATTCATAAAAATTGATGATAAAAATATTAACGAAGAAGGAATAATAATTTTTTTTTTTTTTTTTTTTTAATAAAAATATAGTACAAGAATTCAATTAATTATTATTTCATCTTACGTCAACTCTAATGTCTATCCCCGCAATCATTCACCATTCACATTAGCAGTTTCAATTACATCAACAGGCTGTGTATTTGCGTTATTGGAAGCGCTTAATGTCATGTTAAGTTTTACCACGTATTCCAAATCACCTTCCTCTTGTTTTCCATCCAAAAAGTAGAATTTAGCACAAGGAATGTCCCAATTTACCATTTCAAATTTACGAATTTTTTTCCCAACCAGTTTACGACAATAATATCGGAATTTAGACACAATTGGTGTGTGATGATCGTTAAGATATACTCTAGAGTCCTCTTTTTCGGTTGGCATTATTTGCTTCAGTGTCAAATCATAATTAATGCGATAACTTTTCAATATTAAATCCCTTATTAAAACATTGTTAAACTTCACCAAAACCCCAGATTTTTTGCCAATCCAAGTACAAAAATTTATGTGAGATAATTCAATTTCTACTCCAAGCACTTTCGCCAAGTCTATTACTACAAAGTATAAATGCGTATTGGCAGTAGTTGACGGTAAACCCGTAATAATAATATCAGCACGATTCATTTGTTTTCTAAGGTAATTGTTGTCAGCTTCAAGTCTTTTTATCTTAGATGTAACAGTTTTCTCAAAATTCTCATTGCGAATCATGTTACTGGCAAGATCTTTTTTTATTTCGGTTAGTTGCGCAGTTATTTCCTGCATATACTTTTCTAAGTTATCAAGTTTACTAGAAACACCATCTGACCCACTCTTGCGGGTTGTAAGACACTTGTTGCACTTGTATGTAAGACTTCCACTTGTTTTTTTGACACTTTCCAAAACAGTTCGGGTTAGAGATGGAGTAAGTATAGTTGCACATTCTGGATGAAATAGGGAATCACAAAAAGCACATCTCATACGACTATCATTTTTATTAAAATTTTTATCGCAATGATCACATTTACCATCCATCATTTATGTAGATATATATTTAATGAACGTAGCAGATGTAAAAACTGAGGTTATGTTCTCAAAATTTTAATTTATGTTATAATAAATTAATTATTTTAACAATTTAATTTATTTAACAATAATACTGCTTCCTTTTTTTTATTTAGCACGTTTTTATAATTTAATTTATTTTTAAAACTCAACAAATTTAATTAAGAAATAAAAAAAATCGCACAGCAAACAAAAATGTCTACTCAGTTGCCATAGAGTTGCCAACAATTTTTTGCCATAGAGTTGCCAACAATTTATATATGGGTCATTATTAGTGAAATCAATCATGAATATTCTTGACCCCCTCCGATATTGATGAAATTTGGTTAAGTTCTTACAATACGTAATAAATTAACAAATGCAAGTTTTCAGCCCTCTAAGTCAACAGGGGCCGAAAATACGGAGGGTCAAAATTTCCCCCAAAATCTCCCAGTCGCGACACTTTACACCGTAAAAACTTAATATCGTTGGTTCTATTATAGCTAGAAAGCCCATTTTTGGTTTGTTTTGAAGCTCATAATATGCTCTATAAGACCTACCATAACCAAAAAATTTTCAAAAAAAATAAGGGTTACCTCCCTTATTTTAAGGTCGTGATAAAGGGAGGAGAAAATGGGGATGATGGTATCCCCCGATTTTTTTTTTACTTGATAAACTTATAGAGAAAGTCCTAAAGAATATACTCTAAAATTTTTAAGTTGGGACAACAATGGGATCACTCAAAATCAAAATTTTTCAAAATTTCCCATAAAATCTCCAAATCGCAACACTCTTGAACATTAAAAATTTAATATCGTATGTGCTATTAGCTCCATTCGATTACCAAAATTTCTTACTATTTTTTACTACAACTGGAAAGTCTTGTTTACTTTTTGTATTGAAAATTTCCAGCTGTAGTAAAATGAGTAAAAAATAGTAGATTGTAGTAAGGTAATCGAATAGACCTATTATAGCTACAGAGTCCATTTTTGTTTGTTTTAAAGCTTATAGTACGCTCTACAGTACCTACCTTAACCAAAAAATTTTAGAAAAAAAGGAAGGGTGCTCCCCTTATTTAAAGGTCGTGGCAAAGGGTGGAGGAAATGGGGGGAAAGTATTCCCCGATTTTTTTTTTTACTTGGTATTTTCAAAGTGCAAGTCCTAATGAACATATCCTAAAATTTTTATGTTGGGACAACAATCAGATCGACCAAAATCAAAATTTTTCACAATTTCCCCCAAAATCTCCAAATCGCGACACTCTTGCCCATTACAAATTTAATATCGTGGACTGTATTGTAGCTACAGAGTCCATTTTTGGTTTTGTTTTAAAGCTCTTAATATGCCCTACAATATTATTATTACAAAAAAAAAAATTAAGGGTGCCTTTTGTATTATAAGATCGTGGCAAGGGGTGGGGGAAATCGGGGGATAGTATCCCCCAATTTTTTTTTTACCTTTTTTTTTTAAAGAGTAAGTTCTATAGAGCATATCCTGAAATTTTTATCTTGGGACTCCAATGGGAGGCGCCAGAATGTCGCGATTTGATAATTTTGGGGGAAAATTTTGAAAAATTTTGATTTTGGTCGATCCCATTGTTGTCCCAACATAAAAATTGTAGACTATGTTCATTAGGACCTGCACTTTGAGAATCCCAAGTAAAAAAAAAAATCGGGGGATACTTTCCCCCCATTTCCTCCACCCTTTGGCACGACTTTCAAATAAGGGGGGAACCAATTCCTTTTTTTGGAAAATTTTTTGGTTTTGGTATGTCTTGTAGAGCGTATTATAAGCTTTAAAACAAAAAAAATTGGCTCTGTAGCTACAAAAGCACTTATGATATTAAATTTTTAAGGTTAAAGAGTGTTGCGATTTGGAGATTTTGGGGAAAATTGTGAAAAATTTTGATTTTGAGCGATCCCATTGTTGTCCCAACTTAAAAATTTTAAAATATATTCTTTAGGACTTTCTCTATAAGATTATCAAGTAAAAAAAAAATCGGGGGATACCATCATCCCCATTTTCTCCTCCCTTTATCACGACCTTAAAATAAGGGAGGTAACCCTTATTTTTTTTCGAAAATTTTTTGGTTATGGTAGGTCTTATAGAGCATATTATGAGCTTCAAAACAAACCAAAAATGGGCTTTCTAGCTATAATAGAACCAACGATACTAAGTTTTTACGGTGTGAAGTGTCGCGACTGGGAGATTTTCGGGGAAATTTTGACCCTCCGTATTTTCGGCCCCTGTTGACTTGGAGGGCTGAAAATAAGTGTGCATTAGTTTATCACTTAGTGTTACAACTAAACCAAATTTCATCAAAATCGGAGGGGGTCACGAAAATTTTTAGCTATTTTTGATTGATTTCACTAAGACTGACCCATATACCCTCTATCACTAAGTGGAGGGTATAAAAACGTCGACGCGCGCCTTTTCCATACAAAGTTCCCAATGTGTGGCGTCCTGCAACTTTTTTAAAATTAGACACCAGCCTAAAAACATTATCATGTTAAAAAAATATTAAAAATTAACTATAACCTTTCTTACATAAAAACACTTCGAAAATAAATATGATGTTCTAAAGTTTTAAGTCAGAAAGTTTCAAAATACCCTAAAACATCTTAAAAGATTTAATAAATCAAAAATCTAATTTTCGTTACTTCGTATGACTAGTTCAAGGTCATATCAGAAAAAAAATATTTCAATTTTAAATTCATCGGAATATAGAAAAATGTCTATATCGTTCGTTGATTTTTTTTTTGTTTTACCCGCCAAGAAACTTGAAATTTTGTTGCCTCTCAAAATGTATAACATTTCAAGTACACAACAGTATCACTCATCATATAAAAGTTCACTTAACCCTTTATTTACACTCAAAAAAAAAAAATCTGTTAACTTACGATTTTTTTTTTGCTGTTTTTAAGGGGATGAATAAGTATTACGAGAAAAGTCTGTTATATTACGAGTTTTTTTGCACCCCATTTTTCCAGCGTAAATTAAGGGATAATTGTAGAATAATCTGATCGAGCATATGGATATTTTCTACGAACAATAATTGTAATAGTAGAAAGATTTAGTGGTTAATAAAGTTAATTAAATTATGATGTGAAAATATATGATTTAAAAAAAAAAATTATTAAAAAAATGTGAGAAATTGCGATCTCTAATTACGATATATAATTTATACCCTTTAAACACAGTATGGACTTATACTCGACAACACATGATTCTTGATGGATTCAATGTACCGATACAGTCCAACATTTAAATTTTTGGAGGGTATAAAAGATTCGGCAGATTCGTTTATTTTGGCACAAAGACCAAAAAGATAAAAAATTGTCAATTCTGTCGGAATTTTTAAATTAGATAAAAATTTCAGTTATTTTACGTTCAAATATCAAAAATAAAATTTTTCTCAATTTTTTTTTTTTTTTTAAATTCCACAACGAAAAAATCATATTTGTTTAACATAACCAACAAATTACAGATTGGTTTATGCTCTATAAAAAGGTCAAGGAGAAAAAAATTTTGAGATTATTTGAAAAAAAAAATAATAAAATTTACATAGATAAAACCATCATGACGATTTCGGCGATTTTTGAAAAACCGTTTGGCCGATTTTAAAAAGACATTTTTTTCTCATACTATGAATGGCTCTCAAAGTAAATAAACATGTAAATAAATGTACGAATTATCTTTAATACAAAAAAAATCAAAACATTAACCACAATGTCTAAAAATATTACTAGTGCTTTCTATATGTGACTGTCTGACTGTAGTATCCCAGCAAAAAGGGGGCTTTCACTTTTAATTGAAATAAAAATTCCAAAATAAAATATGTATTTCTTGTTATGCATCTTATTTATTAATTTTGAAGCACTGAACACGAATATAAAAAAATAAAAATGGTTTAGACAGTTTTCGAGATATCGCTTTTTGAAAATTTAAAAAAATGTGTTTTTTTCCTTCGATCAAGAAATTAAAAAAAAATCACAAAATCGTTTGCCTTTACCCTTTCATAGAGCTTGAAACAAATTTTCATTTAAAATTAATTTGAGCCAAGATCCATAATTTTAACCCTTTTTGCCTTCCGATCAAAATTTTAATTTTTAAGAAAACTTTTTCCAAAAACTCTTATCTTTTAAAAGTTTCTCATACTTGGGAAAAGCCGCCATTTTTGAAATTTTTTCCAAAAATTCAAAAAGCGATATCTCAATAACTGCTCGACCGATTTAGAAATTTCTTGATAGTCGTATTCAGCATGTTCAAATTAATAAAAACAATGTATCGCAAGAATTTTTTTTTTTGTTTTGATTTTTTAATTTTTAAAAATTCAAAATGTTGGTGGAAATTTTCCAAAAATTCATAATTTTGACCGAAAGCCACCATAAGTGAAAATTTACCACAAATCAAAATTAAATGAAAGATGTCTTAAGCTTTATGGAAGGATTAAGAGAAAAAACTTTAGCTTTTTTCTTTAAATTCGTAAAGCTAGGAAAAACCCAAAATTTTTTTGAAAATTTCAAATGGCGATATCTTGAAAGCTTTTCGACCGATTTTAAAACTTGTTTTATATTTCTGTTCAGAGCATAAGAAAATATGTAAGTAGCAGGTATCGCAAGACACATTTTTTTCTTTTAATTATTTTTTTTAAGATTTTCAAAACTACAATACTTTGATAGCAGGACGCCACGGATTAATTTAATCCGATTGGCCGCAAATTTGTACTTAATAAGTTTTAGGCCTAGTAGAATGAAAATTTGATCAGACATTCAAAATCAAAAGTAAAACGTGTTTGACATACAAAAAATTACGCTCTTATGGAGTGGTTTTATTTAGAAATTAAAAAAAAAATGCGTTTTTTACAAATATTGTTTACTGTTTTTATAGTGACCTACGTATCGCTTCACTTGATCATTAAAGATCAAACACATATTACTAATTTGTCAAAGAGTCCAAATTTTAAGAAATTCGGGCAACTAACTGGTCTATTTAGCCAGCAAGGTAAGTCTAACAGCCCCCAACAAATTTCGTAAAGGAAAAAAGAAAGGAAGAGAAGAGAAGAAAGGAAGAGAAAAGAAGAGAAAAAAAAGGAGACAAGTAGAAAAGTTAAATTCGACTTGGCCGAATCCATGAATACTCTCCACAATGCCCTCAAAAGGTAATATTTTTTTTTTAAGTGAAAAAAAAACAATCTGGATTGTCTTTCAAAAGTTGTCGTGTTTTTTAACTAGTAAATTCGCGAAAAACCCTTGCCAAATTTCACTCTTTTGCTTATAACTTTTGAACTACTGGACCGATTTCGCTGGATACCAATCTGCCTTGGTAAACGACAAACATATATGCCGAACTTCAGCAGCCTCAGTAAAGTCTTTCAAAGTTTATCGTGTTTATTTAAAAGCCATTTCACTGATTTTTTATTTAAAATAAAATCATATTACAGTCAATTTTTAATGTTAATTTAATGACTATCAAAAACTTTAAAATCTAATGAATATTCTGTTATTTTATATTAAAAAACATTAGAACTATAAAAGACATTTTTTACTGCCGAAATTGAATGTAAAGGAAAATTTATTTTTAAGACAGTAATTTATTTTTTTTAAACTACAGAAAAAGTAAAAAACAAGAAATCCTTAATAAAATAAGTGATTTTTTACTGATTACTTTTTTAAATAAACTACAAACAGTTAATGACATAATTTTTTTAGTGTACCCTCTATCACTAGAGTGGAGGATATAAAGAAGTAAAAAAGTTGAGTTCGGCCTTAAAAAATTTACTAATTGTAAGAACTTTAAAAAAAAAAATTATTTGTGGAAATCTCTCTTTTAAATCTCTCTTATAATTCTGATAATAGTTTTTTTATTTAGAATTTAAAAAGTTGTCTTTATTTATTTTTTTTATTTATTTATTTATTCAGTCTATAGAACAATGTTCTTTAACTGACTATAACTAATACAAAATTAAAATTAAATTTTATTTTGAAAAATAAAATAATATACACTGCGAATCACATCAATAAGGAATCGAGTTTTTCACTTTTTAATCGAATATATCTTTGTAACGAATAAGCGGAAAAATATAAAAAAATGCACTGATAGAGACCATTATCTAGCTAATAATGTAAAATAATAACAATAATCAAAAGACTGAAAGAAGACCTTTAAAAAAATATTTTTCGGCAACTTGTTAAAAAATTACTAGTTTTTTATGAATCACTTGAATAAGGAATATTGCAATACAGACCAAGTAGGACCTGAATCCAATTTGTAATGAATAGCAATCCCTCAAACAACAAAAACAAAACAGTTTTGTTTTGAATTCCAATAAAAATGGGACTCCCAAAGCTCTTAGCTCTTCCGAAAAGGAAAAAGTACTGACTTTGAAGTTCAAAGTGTTAAAGGTCGTTGAAATCGCGGAAATAAAAGAGAGGAAAAAAACTGTTGTATGCAATTATCTAAATAACATTCAGAACTATGGAAAAAACATGAATGGGCGAACTCAAATGGCAACAACAGAACCAGATCGACAAAAATTTTAAGAATTCCCCCAAATTCTACACCGACATCATTAAAAATTCTCGAATAAAGTGGCGTTAATGCGAGTATCTGTACATTCCATCGGGTTTAAAAGTCAAGTGAGCACATAGCTCGTCGAAAATTATGCAAAAACTAATCGCTGAATGTCAAACGTAGTAAGCAGCGCCTTAATCTCTGCAGGAATACAATGACACGGCCTGAGAAATTTTTCAAAGTAATTTATTCCGACGACAAAAAAAATAATACCGTTGCATGAGACGGATACAATTGTTTTCGGTGATTTGAGACAATAAAAACCGTTTTTGCATAGCAGACAGATCATAGAAGGTGTTGTTATGGTATGGGGTGCGCTATTCTACTGTGGCATCATTACTGTTCCGTGCGTTACCATCGATGCTTCTTAAATTTGGAACTAAGGGGTGGCTTTTTTCCATTTTGCAACAGACTATGAACTCATTTAATTTGTAATCGTGATGGACTGTACAAATACCCATTAAGTCACCACTTTCTTTGAGAATTTTGCAACCTGTCAACGTGGAATTCGAGGGAATTCTTAAATTTTTTTCCGATTTCGTTCTGTTGTTGCCATTTTAGTTCGCACATTCATGTTTTTTCCATAGTTCTGAATGTTATTTAGATAATTGCATACAACAGTTTTTTTCCTCTCTATTATTTCCGCGATTTCAACGATCTTTAACACTTTGAACTTCAAAGTCAGTACTTTTTCCTTTTCGGAAGAGCTAAGAGCTTTGGGAGTTCCATTTTTATTGAAATTCAAAACAAAACTGTTTTGTTTTTGTTGCTTGAGGGATTGCTATTCATTACAAATTGGATTCAGGTCCTACTTGGTCTGTATTGCAAAATTCCTTATTCAAGTGATTCATAAAAAACTAGTAATTTTTTAACAAGTTGCCGAAAAATATTTTTTTAAAGGACTTCTTTCAGTCTTTTGATTATTGTTATTATTTTACATTATTAGCTAGATAATGGTCTCTATCAGTGCATTTTTTTATATTTTTCCGCTTATTCGTTACAAAGATATATTCGATTAAAAAGTGAAAAACTCGATTCCTTATTGATGTGATTCGCAGTGTACATAAAAAAAAAGTGATATATTACAAAAAATGTAATTTAGAAAAAATCTTTAAATTTAAGAAATGTTGATACGAAAAATGTTTTCGATATAAAAATGGAGTATAAAAATCTGGAAAATTTTTCTACAGAAAAATATCCAAAAGATGAAAAAATGTAAAATAATTTCAAACGCTCCCGTTAGAAGAAGTGCTCACTTTTTTTGCCGGGATACTATTAAATACATATCATCTAAAAAGAAAATAACAACAACAATTCTATCATCAGTATCATCACCACTATGCTACACCAAATGAAAAAAAAAAACACACGCAAGACTGTCTAAAATGAGTTTTGAAATGGAACATATGCAAAGCAACAAACAAAAACAACAATATCAGCAAAAAGTCATTTGTAGACATGTTTAGAAGGTCATCTCCTCTTAGTGTATCATCATCAGCATACCATACGTAGTAACTAAATGTACGAAATATAACAAAAATAACAACAACAAAAAAAAGCACCGTGAAAAAATGTACTTAATTTATTTTTAGTAAATTATCTGTTACTCTCGTCATCTTTCTTAAAAAAAAAAACTTACATACAGTAGACTGTATCGATTTTCAATTTTATCGAGGTGAAAGTGGTTCAAAAAATTTCATTCAATCGGGAGTCAAAATTTTTTTTATAAAAATTTTCATAAAAATCAATTTTCCAATGAACGATTTTCATAGTATTTATGAACAAATTTATACAATCTATTAACTTTTTTATAATAGTTATAAACTTTTTTATAGTATTTATGAAAAATGTTAAATACACTGAAAAAAAGACATAACTAAATTTAAGGAAAAAATGTCTTTGAAAATTTATCATGAATTTCCCTAAAATTTAGTTAAATTTAACTTAAATATGAGAAATTTTCTTAACTATGAGGAAAAAATTTTAGTTCATTTACTTATAATTAGTTCAAAGTTTTCTTTAAATGGATTTTTTAAATATTAGGAAAAAAATTCTTACTGCCAAAGAAATTTTCCACAAATCAAAGAATCGTATCTTTATTTTTAAGATATATTTCTTAAAAAACAATTTAGTTCAAGTTTAGTTAAAATTTACTAAAAAAAACATCATCGTATTTCTCTTCTTTGAATTGAGGAAGTGTACTTCTTAGAATTTAGTTAATGACTTCTGAGAATTTAGTAAATAACTTCTTAGAATTTAGTTAAAAATTCAAAATGGCGATATCTCAAAAACTAAGCGAGATAGAGCGAAACGGATGAAATTTTCAAAAGAAAGACTACAAAGAAAAATATGGAATAGCCTAGCTCTGCATATCAGTCAGGGTCTCAAGACCCTAATTTTAGATCTAAAATTTGAAATTCCCGAGATTTTATATATACATATATCTCGGTAAATACTGCCAACACGTGAAAACGTCCAACGGAATTTTTGTAGCTTTTGACTCGTAGAACACTTCCGCAAAATACCCGAAATCCCTCCGATTAATAGTTTTTGAGTTATCCGGTTTTTAAGATTCTCAAGATCCTATCAGGCCCCTTATTACCGTATCTCAAAAACTAAGCAAGTTAGAGCGAAACGGACACAAGTTTTGGTTCAAAATCTATGGGGACCCTTAAAGGACCCAACGGGGTCTCGAGTTAAATGGGGGCCAAACCCATGGGTCCAGGGTCTAGACCCAATCTATTTCTAAAATGTGAAGTATAATTTTTCCCATTTTCTAGTCAAAATTGGGTTAAAATTAAATAACTTTGTTTTCCTTATTTTTGGGAAAATTATGAACTTAAACCAAGAAAAAAAATCTTTGGAGCCAAATCATTCCCTCTTTTTCTCAAAATTGAGTTAATTTTCCCAGATTTTAGTTCACTTTTTTTTTGAGTGTAGTTCTTAAATTTCACATTTTATGATTTATTCATAAATACTATGAAAAAGTTTATAAGTATTATGAAAAAGTTAATATATTGTATGAATTTGTTCATAAATACTATGAAAGTCGGTCATTGGAAACTTTTTTTTTTTTTGTGTGAAATAACTTTAATTTTTTTCAGATTTTGTCGTTACCTTTGATGGAGAACCTCAGGAAAATTTTTACTTTTATAAAAAATTGTATGGCGTAATTTTAACTGCTAATAGAAAATCTTTCTTACCCTTATAGTTTGAAAAACTATAAATCGATACGACCTAATAGACAGATATAATACGTATGTATGTGTACACAAAACATATAAAAATTAAAAATTACGATAACAAAAATTTAATGTGCTAAAAACTCATTAGTTAAAAGATTTTAAACAGGACTTTCTGAAATATTATTTTTTCACAATTTTCTAAACAATTTTAAAATTTTTTTTTTCCAATCTCTCATATTTTCAACAACAATATGAATTTGATTTCACACCTGTGGGAATTTTCGTATTCGCATTTAAATTTATTATTATTATTGTTATTTTTGAAAACGTCTCATATTGAAAATGTTATTCTTTCATCAATGTTTGATTACACATCTGCTCTCGTCGTATATCAATTATAGTGTGCGGATATTCATGTGTTTCATGAGCGATTGAACGAACGTGTGTTTAAAATGTATTTTTATTGTTTATTTGAATAATTTTGATTTTGATTATTTTTTCGTGTGTGTGTATGAGTGCTTTTATTTTGGTGGGTGGGTGTGTAGTAGAGCGGCATTTTTTTGTATGGAAAAAGAGTTTTTCTTACGATTTTGAATGTCCGAAAATATTTTTGTTTTACCTGGCCTAAAACATATGTTTTTCAAAAGTTTCTATGTGTGTTTTAAAATTTTCTAAATGCTTTTCAGAATATTCCATTTAAGAAATTTTCAATTCTATTTCAGAAATTTCCAATCAATTTCAGAAATTTCCATTTTTATTTCGAAAATTTACTTTTATACCTCAAAATTTTCTAAATTCTTTTCAGAAAATTCCAATTATATTTCAAAAATGTCCATTTGTTTTTTAAAGTTTTTTAAATTTGTTTCAGAAAATTTTGATACACAAATCGAATTTTATGAAAATCCCTTAGAAAATTTTAAAATACAAATAAAAACTTTTCAAAAACAAATGGAACTTTTTTTAAATACAAATGGAGTCTTTTTAAATTCAAAAGAAATTTTCATAGCATCTTTAAGAAAATTTTGAAATACAAATGGAAATTTTTGAAATAGAATTTTTTGGGGTCCCCCGTAGGCTATTTGGTAGCATGCTAGCCCTTCAACGTGGGGGTAGTGGGTTCGCTTCCCACCAGAACACTTGGTTTTTTCGCTACAACGAGACGACGCACAGTGGGAAAAAATTGACTTTTTTCCGATTTTGTCGCAATTCTTAACCGATTTTAGTATTTCTTCTTTTGAATTTTAGCTAATAAAATTCCTCATCGGTCTGTCATGGTGGATTTCTAAAAATCGTTTTTGTTTTATTTGAATATTTTTTTAAAGTTCAGAAAATATTATTTTTTTTAGAATTTTTGCTCTAAAAAATGTAATAGGCAGGGGATGAATAAACTGTATGGACAAAATTAAAGGTATTTGAACAACTTATAAATGACATTATTAGCATTTGTTAATTTATTATTATTTTGGCTTTTATAAACATATGAAAACTTAAAAATGTTCACTTTTAAGTACCTATATAATTTTAAATAGTGTACCAATTTCAATGAAATTTTTTTTAGATTAAAGCTTATCATTTTCTTAACCATTATTGGTAAATATAGTATTTTTGAAAAATTGTTTAACTCCATTATTCGAATTTACAATGTAACAACTTTTTTTTTTTAAACAGACTAAAAAATAATTTTAAAATTCCAAAAATCATAAGGTAAAATTAAAGCAAAAAATAAAATATTTTTTTTTTTTAATTTTGTGTACCAATTACACAGTGATACAAAATCGAACTTTCGGAATCGGAATGGGATGAAACCAAAAGCAAATGAAAGCTGACGTTTTCCATAACAAAACCCTCAAGGCCTTTATTTAGGTCAGAGCTAGATTTTATTTTACACGCATTTAAAGTTGGTGATTTTAAAGCATTTAAAGTTTTTGTGTACTGAACATGTCCTAATTTAAAGGCCCCTGGTTGTGCCCTTATTGGACATGTAGGGTCCAGTTTCCAAACTTAAGCTCAAAAGTACTTCAGCTATGACTGGTATGAATTTTGCTGAAATTTCCAATCAATTTCAGAAATTTCCATTTTTATTTCGAAAATTTACTTTTATACCTCAAAATTTTCTAAATTCTTTTCAGAAAATTCCAATTATATTTCAAAAATGTCCATTTGTTTTTTAAAGTTTTTTAAATTTGTTTCAGAAAATTTTGATACACAAATCGAATTTTATGAAAATCCCTTAGAAAGATTTTATTTTACACGCATTTAAAGTTGGTGATTTTAAAGCATTTAAAGTTTTTGTGTACTGAACATGTCCTAATTTAAAGGCCCCTGGTTGTGCCCTTATTGGACATGTAGGGTCCAGTTTCCAAACTTAAGCTCAAAAGTACTTCAGCTATGACTGGTATGAATTTTGCTGCAATCGGTCCAGTACCTATTTACTTAATAGGCAAATTATTAAAATAAACCACTGTACACCGTTGCGTATGATTGTTATTTAAAGGCAATTATTAATATAAACCACTGGACACCGTTGCGTATGATTGTTTTTTAAAGGTAATTACAATATTAATCATTCGCCACTAATACAGTTTTCAAGCATTTATTATTATAATTATAATAAAAGTGCACTAACTTCAAATGCGTGTAAAAAAAATCTAGCTCTGAACTAGAAAAAAGCCTTGAGGGGTTTGTTATGGAATATGTCAACTTTCATTTGCTTTTGGTTTCATCCCATTCCGATTTTGGGTGTTGCACTGTGTTATTATTGTCCAACCGAATATTCGGCTTCGGCAACGGCTTCGGCCAAAAAGCACTATTCGGCCACTATTCGGCTTCGGCCACATTTTTGGCCGAATATGTCCGAATATCGAATAATTGTGTACATTTTGTACTCACGTGTTGAAAAACACACTAAACACACTTTGAATAACATTAGTAAGCCATAAAAACATTTTATTAAGTGTTTTTGAAGGTAAAACAAGATTTTACACTCAAAAAAATTTTCGATCGAAAAAATATTACACTCAAAAAAATTTTCATTTACAAAAATGCCTAAAAAAGTTTTTGGCTCAAAGTAAATCGTTCTAGACATCATTTTTAAACATTTATGTATTCCGACAAGTCGAGTTTCACTTTTTTCCTTGTTTTTACGACATTATATTATATTTTTTTTTTGAATATTCGGCTTCGGTTTCGGCCGAATAGTAAAAATGTGGCCGAATATTCGGCTTCGGCTTCGGCTACGGCCAAAAAAGGTGTATTCGGTCGGACACTACCAATTATGACTAAGAAAAACAAAAGCTGTAATCTTAAAAAGATTTCATTGAAATTGGTACATTATTTTTAAAGATATAGGCTTTTAAAAGTGAAAATTCTTGAATTTTAGTCTGGTTATAAAAACCAAAATAATAATATATTTTCAAATACTAATCACGTCGTTCATAAGGGGTTTCAATACCTTTAATTTAGTCTATAAAGCATATTCGTCCCATGCCTAATGCATTAAAAATTAATTTAAAAATATACAAAATAATCGGGTTTTACTTTTATATTGTTGGCAACATTTAGGAAAGCAAAAAAGACGAATTTTTTCATAATTTTGTCGGCTGTAGGCAAAATCGCCCAAAGAAAAATGACCCAAAAAAGAAAACGAAAATTCGCCCAAAAATTTTTCATACAAATTTGGGTCTTATTTCATATGAAAAGTTACCCAACATTTTTGGACAAATTTTCATAGCTTTTGGGCAAAATTTCGCAATTAAAAATTGGGTGATTTTTCATTACGAAAAATTACCCAAAAATTATATATGAAAAATTGCCCAATTTTATTTTGGTTTTATTTTTTGTCAAAATCTTAAAATGTCAAAACTAAAATATGTATGTCACAATAAATCAGTATATTATAATTTTTAGAAACAGTAAACGCATATCATGCTTTTTTTTATAAATAATATATTTAACTAACCAAGAATAAGCTGAAGCAAAACCGTTCCGTTGTTGCTAACATAGAAAGGTTCTGGTGGGAATCGAACCCAAAATTCCCGCTCTTACATGCAGATTACCACACGATATATTAATCTATCGCAGCCCAGGAGAAAATCAAAAGTAATGAATTTAAAAACAGCATGCAACTCCGATGAAAGCGCCGCAGGCGAAAAATTTTACCAACAAATTTTAACAAAAAATCGCGCGATTTTTTGTTACAATTTGTTGGTAAAATTTTTCGCCTGCGCCGCTTTGATCGGTGTTAATTACAATTTTTTTATTTCGTTAAAATTTAAGTTTCACACTTAAAACTTTTACATCAATTACTTATGCATTTTACGGGCTGTATTCTCAAAACAACGATCTATAAAAATAAATAATAACCACGTAAAATACGGTCTTATCTTACAAGTTTTTGTTTTCGTCTTAAAGTTCTTCTGCGTATCCGGCCTTCGGCCGGGCTTAGGGATTACAAACTCCATGCCTTAGACCCACCCTCTCCGCAAAATAAAGCTTTTCTGTAAAGTATGTGTTTTGGAAAAAATGTGTTAGAAAATTTTTTTTTTAATTTGTTTTGGGCCATTTTTCATTTCTTTTTTGGGCTTTTTTTCGTTAATTTTGGGCGAAGTTTCGTATTTTTCTTTTTGGGTTATTTTTCATATTTTTTGGGCGATTTTGCATTTGGGCGATTTTTCATAAAATTTTTTGGGCGATTTTTCTTTGGGCGATTTTGCCTACAGCCAATTTTGTCATAACCTTACATTTCATTCGTTAAATCAATCATTATTTTGATTGACTAAAAATAAAAAATTGATAAATTTTTTGATCAAAATCAAAAAAAATTTTGATTTAAAAAATATTCATTTTTGATTTAAAAAATTAACCTACAATTTGATGGCTGGTATAAAAATTTTCTTGATTGGAAAAAAAACTTTGATCGCCACATTATTTTTAGATTTAGTAGAAAAAAAATTTCACAGGCATTTGCAAAAATCAAAAGTAGAAGAAAAAATGCCACCTTAGTGTTTAGGTACTTATTTGCAAACAGTGTTCTTTAATCAAGCATTTGTCTGATAAAATACGATTTTATATGATTTCAAGATGATTTTTAAAAGCAACTAGCGGTTCTATTTCAAACTTTGTAGCTCAATTGCTTAAGGCACCCCTTTTTACCCTAAAAATTTCTAATTTCAGAGTATGTCCTTCTGTTGCATGTTCATTCTGGTGGAGGATTCTAGGTTGAGTTTTGCCTCCTTTAATTCAAAACTTAAATTTTATATGATATTTATTTTTGAAATCGAAAGTACTATTATTTACCCTATTTAAACCAATTAGAATACTCTTGCAAATATTTCCCGACTTATATCATATACGCACAAATACAGGTACATATGTGCACTAAAATGTGTATAACTCATGAACCAATACATATACAAATACCGAATACACATAAAAGCCTTAGTATTGACATCATCTTTTATAGGAAGTTTGCAGAAACAAAATAAGTTCACGAATTACAGAGGAACCACATTACAAACACAATGCAACTAATTATAGAAGACTAAACGCAGCTTTGGGCGTAGGAACCTAAAAACTACATAAAGTTAAAAATTTATCAATTCTACGACAATCAAGAGATGTTCGTCGTTCTGTCTCTTCGTTCGTCTGTGGAAATCACGATAGAGTACTTGGTTTTACTTAAACAAAAAAAAATTATGCAATTCTAGTATTCGAGATATGGGGTCTTAAAAACTGGAAAAATCCCAATATTCGATATACATATCGCTCATTTACTTGTATAGTGTCATAACGCGAAAAACGCGATTTTTGAGTTAATAATGCAGAATTGTTCACCATTTCATGGTTTATATTGTGTTAAAATTTCTAATCAAGATCTTGTATACTCGCCGCTTGAGAACAGAATATGCCGTTATTTCATTCCATATGTACCGAAATTTTTTAACAATAAGAACGACATACCTCAGTTGTATCTCATCAGTCAGCGTGTTTTGATGTATTGGTTTTCCGAAAAAGTGTCATATTCTGTATTGGGACGTTATTTGCGAAAAGGTAATTTTATTTTTAATGTAAAGAAATTTCATGTAAACTGTATTATTTCGCGTTGTTAATGAGTTGTTAAAATAATTTAATTGCATTAAATTTGCTGTAATACAACATGTGACGTTCTTGATGAAAAAAATATAATCGTCAACTATATTATTTTTTCTTATGACGTTATTAGAAAAAAAAAAATACAGTTAAGAATTTAAAATTTTTTATTAAAAGAGAATGTGTCGTTATTGAAGATAATTTTGTCGATGGTTATGCTCAATGGCTCTCAATAACTCAAAATCAGTCACTACTACTGATAAAAAATTATAACAGTTTTGAAATAACACTCGCAATAACAAAAAAAACTTGAATTTTTTGTAGATAATTTTAATATGTCATGCTGCAACTCATCCACATCAACGTTTTCGGAAGACTGTGATGATTCCGTAGATGATGTAACCTATTGCCCAGATGCGCCGAATGATAGTGATAACAGCAACGACCAATCTACTACGTCATCTTTAGTGGCTCCCACTAAAAATATCTTTTCAGATGCACAACCATCAACATCAAGTTGTAATACGGCAAGTTGTTCCATAATTTTAGGAAGTCCACTGAAAAAAGGGAAAAAAAAGAGTAAAACAACCAGAAAAATGGGTTCAACAAATTAACAAAAAAAAAAAGAAATAGTGGAGAGCAGTATGTATCACGGACGACAAAAAAAGTAGTGCGTGAAAGACAAATGAAAGTTACATGTGCGGAGACTTGCAAGTTTGAATGTTACACAAATTTTAGCGAGGACGAAAGAAAACAATTATTCGCCTCATATTGGGAACTTGGAGACATTGAAAAACAACGTCAATATATTGCTAATTGTATGCAGATCGTTGAGCCTATGTACCGCTATACGCGTGTTGGGGGAACCAGAGGTCCTCGCCAACCCAATAATGCGTTCTTTTTGAAAAAAGATAATAATGTTGTGCGCGTTTGTAAACTGTTTTTTAAAAACACCCTTAATATCAATGATCGCCCAATAAGAACCGTATTAAATAAAGGCCAAAAACTTGCTAACCAAATATTGGAACCCGACCAAAGAGGAAAACACGGTAAACAAAAAAAACTTGATCAGAATTTGAAAGCTGGAATTAAGCAGTTTATAGACAAAATACCAAAAATTGAAAGCCACTACACACGAGCACACACTTCAAAAACATTTATTGAAGGAAGTAAAACCATATCAAGCCTTTATAAGGACTACGTTGACATGTGCAAAGAAAAAGATGAGTCATTTTGCACGTACATCTCATTTTACAGAACATTTACGGATGACTTTAACATCTCATTTTTCGTTCCAAAAAAAGATTTGTGTGAACAATGTACAGCCTATAGCAACATGGATGAAGAGGAAAAAATAAATGAGAGAGAATCATACGAAAACCACTTGCAAGAGAAAGATTTGTCAAGAGATGAGAAAAGAAAAGACAAAGAGAATATAAACGCATTCGTAGCAGTCTATGATTTACAAGCAGTCATGCAATTACCTAAGGGCGAAGTCTCTGCATTTTATTACAAGTCAAAATTAAATGTTTTTAACTTCACTATATATGGCATAAAAACAAACAAATGCCAATGCTTTGTTTGGGACGAAGCTAATGGACATCGTGGAGTAAATGAATTAGGGACGTGTGTTCTTCAATATACTAAAAACTTGTCAAACACAGAAGACGCTGAATTAATATTTTATTCTGATAATTGTGCCGGGCAACAAAAAAATAAATTTATGGTTGCCATGTACTTATACGCAGTGCGCTACTTGGGTATAAAATCAATCACCCACAAGTATCTTATTAAAGGTCATACACAAAACGAAGGTGATTCGGCGCATTCGCTAATCGAGAGGGCATCAAAACGAATGCTTAAAAGTGGTCCCATTTATACTACTGAATCATTTGTTTCAATAATCCGATCGGCTGAAAAAACAGGAGACCCATTTAATGTAAGTGAGCTTTGTTTTGAGGATTTTTATGATCTAAAAAAACTTGCAAGTGACATCGGTCCTTTAAATATGTCAGATCTTAAACTGTCGCAAGTAAAAATACTTAAAGTTCAACGAGAATCACCAAACTCAGTTTTTTATAAATCCGCATACACTGAGGAGCAATTTATGGAGGTCACTATTATAAAAAAAAAAAAACAAGCAACATCGATTACTCTAAGCAAAGCTTTTCATACAAAACCAGGATTACCACAAAATAAAAGGGATGACATCAATGACTTGATTAAAAAAAATCTTATTCCACGTTTTTACAAACCATTTTATGACAATTTGTAAAAAGTTTTTTTGTCAGAATTACGCTTGCCGTATTTTTTTATTTTTCATATTAAATTGTTATTTTTTTATTAATGGAAGTATAAGGCAATTTTTGTTTATATGTAATATCTTAAGATGAAAATACTGGGAAAATAGTGTTAATTTGTATATGTACCTACATTTAAATGAATACACAACGAATACACATATGTTTGTTTTTTTTTTTTTTGATTACTCGATCTATAAAAGATGATATTTTTAATGAAATATAATTTTAAGTTTTTAAAACTTTACAAATAAAATGCATAAATACGCAACCACTGTTTTATTTATCAATAATAACGACACATTTTAATATATAACTCTCAAATCAATATAATTTTGCAACAATAACGTCACAAGTCAAAGGAGAGAAAGTTTTTGTTCTAGAAAAAAAGGTAATTTACATTTTGGTGTTGATTTTTCTTAATGAATATATTAAATATATAGTAGTTTATTAGTTAATTTCGAAATTTTAAGATTTCATATTATTTTCGCAATGTGGGAGTAAATTGAAAACTTTAAACGCGTTTTCTGCAAGATCAAATATTTTGAGTTATGACACTATACAAGTAAAAGAGCGATATATTTTTTTTTTAGTAAAGTAAGTTTTTTAGAAGAAGAAAACCCCAGTTTATTTATTCCCGGTTAACCGAGAAAACCGGTTAACAGGGAAACCGGTTAACAGGGAAACCGGTTAACAGGGAAACCGGTTATCCGATATAGCTCATTTTGGGGTAACAAAACCGGTTTGTAATTTACCGAATTTATTATTTATTTTTTTAAATTTAAACTAAGAAAAGCAAACCTTTATACTAAAAAAACCAATGGGGGGAAAGTAGGTTATTGTAGCTTTCCCGATATATGGACGAAAGGACGAACCTCATTGCTCTTGAGGAATGATAACCTGGAATTTTATTGATAATGTGTTTCTTTTTTAACTCTTTTACAAAACTTTTTCAAAAGTTTTTTATCGTACTTTTGTGTGTTTTAGAAGTACTGTGCCTGCAAGAAAATCAAATATTTTGTTTGTTTATTTAATAAATGTAGTGCTTAAGTTGAAAATAATAAATCAATGATTATTTGGATGTTCGTCTTAATTATAATTTAGTTTGTATTATGAATGGAAAGTGAAAATATTATCTAAAGTGTTTATTCAAGTTCAACTTAAGCCAAACAACAAAAAAATGCCTGCGAGTTTTTACACTTGCCCAAAACATTAAATCATGATCATGTTGTTCTAAAGAAATGGTTGTCTGTGCCCCAGGAAAACGAATTGAAATATCGGTGGAGGCCATATTATTATTGATCCATTATGGTTTCTACGATATCCATCCATTAGTCTGTGGAATGCAATATTCACCCCAAACCAACACATTTTAGTGCTGTGTGTCTGTAGGTCCATCTGTGTAAAGCACACTGCAGTCCAAGCCTAAAGAGCTAGACTCCCGAAATATGTTACGAACAAGTTTTGTATTATTTGCATTTAAGATGGTATAAGAGATTCGGCACAGACGCATTTATTATCCACTTTTTTATTGTTATTTTCTTATATCAAAAGAAGTTCAGATTTGGTAAAAAATATTTTGATAAAAAAAAATATTACGAAAAATAAAATTTCTGAAAACAATTTTGATGAAGTTGTTGATGAGAATAAAAGCTTTTTTATAAAAATAAATGTTTGATGAAAATAAAAATTATTTATAGAAAAAAAAAACTTTTTTAAGATAAAATAAAATTGTTATAAAAAAAAGTTTGATGAACTTTTTGATGAAAACAAGATTTTTTTTGTGAAAAAAACAACTTTTTTATGATAAAACAAAATTTAAATAAAAAAAAATTATAAAAAAAAATCATGAAAAAACTTGTTTTTAATAAAAAAAGTTTTGGATGAAAAAAAGTCATGGAAAATTGTTTTAAAGAACAAAAAAATTATGAAGACAAAAAACTTATAAAAAACCAAATTGTGTTAAAAAAAACAATTTTGATGTGGAAAAAAATATATCAAAAATTTGTATGTTACGTTTTATTTACTAGCTGGTTAATTTGTTTTTTATTCACCAGTTGGTGAATCTATATTAAAAATCCAAGTTACAAACTAGAGATGGGGGCTGGTCACGTGATTTGTGTGATTCACGTTAAGTCACGCGCTAGTGTGAGTGATTTTTATTTCAATCACGTGATTAAGAGTGAGGGTGAGTTGAAAAAAGTCTGAGTGAGTGATTAGTGAGTGAGTCATTTATTTTTTGCGTGAGTGCGTGATTTGATTTTTTGATTTGCCCAATTTTTTTTGTTTTTATACCCTCCACTTATTGTTAGTGATAGAGGGTATATATATTATTGATCAGTGATTGATTCCAAGACATTCTAGCGATGTCCGTCTTCTGTCCGTCTGCGAAAATGGTGATCACGGCCAAAGTATTAAACATATATAACTGAGACTTTGCACATTTACTTGTTGTTCTCCTAAGATGTTTGGTATTGCATTTGCGTGAAATCGTTTCAGCGGTTTAGAAGTTAGGAAGAAAATGTAAGAACACCTCGAAAATTTTAGTGCATTCTACATAACCTAAAAATACAAAATGCTTTAAAGTGGCTGGTGGTTGGCATATTTGAACAGAATTGGACACAGAGTGGTATTTGTACAAGTACAAACCTTTAAAAAAAAAATAGAAAACAATATTGCGGAATTTTTTCACCAAAAATTTTTTCCGCGAATTTTTTTTTTAATACAATTTTTTTTTTCGCAAACAAATCTTTTTTAGATTGTGGAGGGTATCTATACATTCGGCAATTTAACTTTTTTACTTGTTTTTTTTTTTTTATTTCATTTAATTTTTTTTTTTTTTTAATTTCTTGAATGTGAAAAACCCGTAACTTGTATAACCTCCACTCTAGTGATGAGGGTATATGTAATTTTGTCATTCCGTTTGTAACATATCGAAATATGATCCCCGATCGATTTTAAGTCGATCCAGGGATGTCCGTCCGTCCCTCCGTACGTCCCTCCGTCCGTCTGTAACCGTCTGTAGAAAACAAGTTTTGAAAAACTTTACTGAGGCTGCTGAGGTTTAGCATATATGTTGGTCCAGTGGTTCAAAAGTCATGAGCAAAAGAGAAAATTTTGGCAAGGCTTTTTTGCGAATCTATGAGATAAAAAACACGCTTTCGACAAACAATCCTGCCATTGCTGACGCTTATCATATGACCTTGTCGATTTCCAGGTCTAGTTGGTATTAAATTTTAGCAAAATCGGTCTAGTGGTTCAAAAGTTATAAGCAAAACCGTGAATTTCAGATTAGTTTCTCCTAAAATTCACGTGTTCAAAAACCGTTAAACATGTTTTAAAAACATTGGCATATCACAAAAATATTTTGTATTGTATTTTTTCACTCAAAAATATTTTTAAACAAAAAAAAGTTTTTTAAACAAAATAAAAATATTTCTAATAAAAATTGTTACTTATTTCACGTTAGAATATTTACTATCACTTAAAAAGGGCATTGTGGAGGGTATTCATAAATTCGGCCAAGTCGAATTTAACTTTTCTATTTGTTAAAAATGTTTTGGCAAGTTTTAAATGGCGACCGATTTTAGAAATTTTTTGAAAATCATATTCAGTATGCTCAAATTAAAAAAAAATGTATCGAAGACAACCTGTTTTGTTTTTAAAATCCAAATAATTGTTGGAGATTTCCCAAATATAAAAAATTTTGATCGAAGAACGCCACGGGCTAAAATGATCGGATTTGGCTCAAATAAATTTAAGATAAAAGACTATAAAAGGGTCAAGGACAAGAAGCGTTGAGACTTTTTTTTAATTTCTTAAACTTTGGATATCTTAGCGATATCTTGAAAAATTTGTTAGCAATTTTTTTTTGCGTTTTGGAGTTAAACTTTTTTTAAATGCTTTAGAAAAAAAAAAATGGAAAACTTTTTTAGAACCGAAAGTTTATTTAAAATTTGAAGGTCCTGGAACAAACAGTTGCTTTTTTTTGGAGCAAAAAATTCATTAATTACTTTAAGTCCAGAAAAGGTTTTTGAAAATTTTCTAAATTCCGGACCCTATATTTCTTTTGTGTGTTGGAGTAAAGGATTTCATTAAATATGATTTATAAAAAAAGGTTAACGATTTTTGTGTTCCTTTAAAAATTATCGAATTATACGATATGAAATCTGCATTTTTTCTAAACACAAAACCAAAAATATCAACGACATCAAAAATAAATAAATTATGCCAATAAAAAAAGTCAAAATTTCAAATGAAATAAAATTAATGCATGTTAAAAAAAAATATAAAATATATATAAAACAAAAAAGAAAAAAAACTATAAATACTTGTGACGTCAAAAGTGACACAATAACCTTAAAAAACACTATAGTAAACTATACGCAAAATATTTCAAATAAAAAAATGCGGCATATTCCAAAGCAACATGAATCTGAAATGGAAAAGCGCATGTCTTGAGAAACAAACAACAAAATGACAACTAAAAATGTTGAAGGTAAAATGAAAATTTCAGACAAGTATCAAAAACATGAAATGTTTAGCTACAATGCTGCTTAAACATTTTGAAAGATGAAAAATATTTAAATTTTAACAGCAAAAATAAAAACTTAAAGCTCTTATTTTGAAAATAAATTTAAAAGCATTACAAGATTATGTTATAAAATAAACGTTATTTTTAAATTATTTAAATTTTTTTACCAACCTGTTATGTTTTCGTTTTATAAAGTTTAGGTAAAATATTTAAAAACACTTACCTAAAAATAGAAAAAAAAGAAAAAATATATTATATTTAAATATCTATTTTAAGATTTTTAAGAATAATCCCTTAATACTGATTTTCTTAAATTTTATGCTAAGAAAAGTAAGCGACCTATTGACCTAATTTAATAATATAAAGATATAACTGTTAAGCAAACGTATAAATAAAAGAATGAATATCCTTTTAAAAATTTTTTATGACGTCAAACCATAAGAGGAATATTGTAATTTTAATTTTAAACAATTGAGCAATTTTATTTAATATCAAAGTTAAACTAATCGATGTGTTCCGGTTTTGATAACTTTTTGTGAGTGTATGCGGTAATGTACTTATGAATTACTTACAAGGAAGGTCTTTCACAGGGCACCCACCGATTGTCCTGAAACTTGCTTGAAAGAAAGAGGGGAGCAAAATAAGAGTTAACTGTTTTTTATAATACCCAATCTCACATTTAGCGGGTAGAAGGGGAGTGGCAAACCCGGTATTTTTTTCGTTTTTTGAGGATTTTTCCATTTCTTCAAAAGAAACTATATGAACATCTTATACATATCGAAAGGATTTGTTAAGGCCTATACAATGGTGTATAGGTCGTGTCCAAATTCGGCTTCGGTAAGTTCGTTTTTGTGAAAAATGTATAATCGTTGGGGCAGTTTTTATGGAGATGTATATACGTACGACCGCCAAAATCATATTTAATAATCTCTATCAAAATTAAGGTGACCTGTATTTTTTCGTTTGCCAACATTGCTGCTAGGTTGGCTTTTATACGGATTTTCCCGGAAGCCCTCATTTTTTCATAAGGTGACAACACTTTTTTAAAATTTACCTTCGTGGTAAATTTTCATATTTTTTTGATGACCCGTTCAAAAGATATCGAATTTTTAAAAATTTGTAGTTTGCTCCTTTACTAAAACTTCTTTTACTCATAACTTCTTCAATAATGGTCCAAATTTCAATTTTTTTTTTTCAAAATTTTTGTTTTTTTGCGTACTTTCTAAAAAAATTCTTAAAAGCGTTCTAATATGCGATTTTTAAGTTTTTAAATTTAAATCTCATTTTTGAAAATGTTTGTACTCTTCGATTTTTTTGATTTTTTTTTGTGTAAAACTTCTATCGATTATACAAATTTTTTGCCCAGGAAGATTTTGGGATAACGATTATAACTATTTTTTAAAATTTTTTGAAAAAAATTTATTGTAATTTTCCAATCTTAAAATCACTTCTACTGCTCCAATGGTGCGTCATAGAGGGGTCATTTATAAAACCGACCCCCATTATTTTTTACGTCTTAACATTTTATTGGAACAAACTAATACCCTATCTCCAATTTCTAAGGGGGCTCCCACACAAAACGACATTTTTCAAAATTTGCTCCAACCGCTCTAACTGCCCTAATAGTGCCCTTAGAGCAACAAAATGTATGACCGACGCACAATATTTTTTTAGTCCAAACATTTTCTCTGAACACACCTACCCTCTATCTCTTATTGTTAAGGCGGTCCCCATACAATTTTTTTTATTTTTTGTAAATTAGTTTTATTTAATCAGCTTCTACCGGTCCAATGGTGCGCCCGAGAGGGGTCATTAGTGAGACCGACCCCCATTCATTTTTACCCTACAACATTTTTTTAAAATATACCTACGCCCTATCTCCACTCCCTAATTTGTAGAATTGATAGAAGTTTTACACAAAAAAATTTCAAAAAAATCGAAGAGTACAAACATTTTGAAAAATGAGATTTAAATTTTAAAATTTAAAAATCGCATACTAGAGCGCTTTAAAGAATTTTTTGGAATTTTTTTTTAAAAAGTACGTAAAAAAACAAAAATTTTGAAAAAAACAATTTGAAATTTGGACCATTATTGAAGAAGTTATGATTAAAAGAAGTTTGAGTAAAGGAACAAACTACCAATTTTTCAAAATTCGATATCTTTTGAACGGGTCATCAAAAAAATCTGAAAATTTACCACGAAGGAGTTTTCGAAGGGTACTGAAAACTGTAAACAAATTGGGAAAATCTAAAAAAAAAGTTTTTCAAAGTGTCCGATTTCACATGGAATTCCCTATATATAGAGGGCATATATTCAAAATCATCTTTCTTCCATTTTCACGAAAACGACTTTTGATGGCAAAATATTCAGTAAAACGGCCCTCATCAATGGTGTAAAATTCAGAACAAAAATTTTTTTTTCTATTTTATTTGCATTTTTGGTTTTCTCTATCTTAAACAATTAATTTTTCTGAATGCAAGACCCCCTATCTTTTAAAATTATTAATTTTTATTTTTTTTTTGGAATAACATATTATTGATCAGTGGTCGATTATAAGACATTCTAGAGTTAACCGATTGTCTATCCGTCTGCCCGTGAAAAAGTACAAGCATATTTTTTAACAAAAAAAAAATTTCGCCGATTTTTTTTTCACCAAAAAATTTTTTTCGGGGATTTTTTTTTTTGCAAACTATTTTTTTTATGTTGTGGAGGGTAGAAATACATTCGGCAAGGTCGAATTTAACTTTTGTACTTGTTTTTTTTTTAACTTTGCTTAAGCTAAAAAATTTCTGAAAATTCTGGGGTAGGGATTTCTCTTAAAAGGTCATAACCAGGGAAACCAAAAATATGCAGTATCATGTTTTTTCCTGCGCGTTGTATTGATAAATGGGTCAGGTATTTATCCGTTTCAGAAGATTTTAAGAAATCTGGCATCGATTTGTTAGAGCATATTTTTGCATATTTTAGCCTTAAGAGCATATTTTAGCATATTTTAGGTTTAAGAGCATATTTTAACATAAGAGCATATTTTTAGAGCATTTTTTCACTTTTTAGAGCATTTTTTTTAAGTTTTTAGAGCATTTTTTAATTTTTGGAGCACTTTTTTTCTCCAAATTTTTTATAACAACACTTATTTTTAAAATTTTTTTTAATTTTTGTGGGATGTTTTTTTTTTTTAATTTTGTAAGTGGATTGAATGTTTTTTTTTTCCAAAATAACGGGGTTCTGACGATTGATTACGCTTTGGCCTGTTCTTGCTTCATTAACCCATATTAACCCTCTAACTTCCCCACATAACGGTATTTTTTGGGTCTATTATCTTAAAAATTTAAAAAAAATACATCGAAAAAGGGGACATAATTTTTTTAAGAGCATATTTTTATTGTTTTTAGAGCATATTTTCCGCTTTTAAGGGCTTTTTTTAAGCGCATAAAACGTGTTTTTAGAGCATATTTTTGGTTTCCCTGGTCATAACTTTTAATTTATAAAAGATACCGACAAAATGATTTTTTTAAAAAAAAATATTTAAAAAAAGCATTTTAAAAGCCAAAAAGGGGAAATTTTTTTATACAAAATTTAAAAAAAAAAAAAAAAAAAACATTTTTTTTTTAAAACCGCGAACTAAAACCCCTTGTAGAGGACTATAAGTACCCCCCTAAAATGTTTTTATTATCCCGTTATCAGCTCAAAAATGCGCATCAACTTTTGCTATTAGTTAACGAGTTTCGCATATATGCATTTTATCGACCCACCCTAATGTAGGTGGCTTGACATAATCCCCACGGACATAATCCCCATTTCCGTTATGGGGATTATGACCAAATTTATTTCGACTATAATGGTAGTGCGGACTATTACCGCAAATAATTTGGACATAATCCCAACAAAAAACGGACATGCCCAGATTTATGGGATAATGACCACGTAACAAATGGACATAATTCCCATTACAGGGATTATGTCCACTATACTAGTTGTTCATAATACAAAAAATTTAATTTTTTATGTCTTTAAAGATTTTCTGCCGGCCGTGCTTAGGGATTACAAACTCTATAAATTAGTTTAGCGGCTTCGCTAAGCCCACCCTCTCTGCAGAAAGCGGGGATTATGACCAAAATTGCTTTGGACTTACTCCCCATAATGTGAATTACAAAAAAAAAATTTAATTTCGATCGAAAATGCTTTGTTAAAAAACAAGGACAACTGTCAAATATTGGTAAAATGGGATTACGAGCCTTTTTCTAGTAATGTGACAAGGTTATTTTTTTTTGTGTATAAGTATACTTTTACTCTTCACAATTGTTCAGGTTTCTTATGGTGATATATTCGCACTGTTCACATAAATTTTATCAATACAAGAAACAAGTTAGTGTCATAGGGGCTTAACCCTATTGGCAAATCTTGAAACTCCTATATCAACTAAATTTTAATTCTATAAAAACAGCGCCATCTAAAGTTAATAAAGAAAATAACAAAATGGTATAAATACTTGCTTAATTAACAAGAACTTTTATTTGCTAAAGTTCTTAAAACTTTTGTTATAAAAAAGCTTTAACAACCACAAGCTCTTTCTTATATCTCAATTATTAAGAGAAAACACTCATTATAATTTTTTCACTCCAAACATAAAATTTCTCTTTGAATTCTATTTTCTCCTTAAACTTTCAAGTTCATTAAAAAATATAGACAACATACTACATCCGCTTTTTATATGCTTCGTTTTTTTTTTAAGGAAAACAAAAATAAATAAAAAAAACACGTGAATGTTGTTAACATTTTACAAGTTAAAGTATCTTAAGGACAACAACAAGAAATAAGCTATTGGCCCCTCTTTTACATTCACAAACGTTTTAACTAGGGCTGCCAGACTTGAGAATTTATTTCCAAAATTATGGATTTTATGCGAAAAAAATCGGATACATATTTAATACTTAAAACAAAATTTTTAATTTATACAACCAAAAAAAAATGTCTGCTGCTTTCAAATAAAATTTTATTCAAATAATTTGGAGATTGAGCGAAGTGTTCATGCACCCAGAAAAGTTTAAGAGTAACTATTTACGGTTATTCAAAAAGTTTTTAGTTAAAGTTGTTATAAATGTTTTATCGTTTGCTTTTCAAGGAAACTAAAATATTGAATGATTTATACAGTAGTTAAAAAAATAAACTACACAATTTACGGAAAATTGTTTTTATCAGTTTATTGATATGTGACTGAATATACCGTCTATTTCTTGCTATTCAAAAAATTTTATTTTTATTCCACAAAATAAAAAATTGTTAACAGTTAAATTAACTGAAATATCATTTGTTTTTACGGAATGTCTAGTCATTTATTAACGCCTAAAAATAACTAAAAATATATATTGTTTGAAATAAAATATAAGTAGTCCGTTTTTTAAAAGGAAAAACGATTATTTAAATGTTTTTTCAGTTTAATTTACTTACAAAATATTTTGTGTGTGGACTCGCCCAAGCCGAAATCAAGTTTTTCTTACAACATTTTAGTGATAAACACCTTTAAATAGATCCTGACGAATGTTAACCAGGGTATAAATTATAAAACATATTTGGAGACAACGAAAAAAGTATCTGGCAACATTGGTTATTTCAATTTATACAATTACTACCGCAACAAATTTCAACTTTGACATTCTAAGAATAACAGAAAAGCAACAAAAAGAAAACTGTTAAGTAAAAATAACAAAGCAAAGAATTAAAAACTAAAAATGTAAATAAAGTTTTGGTTAAAAATAAACAGAGCAAGAAAAATTTACAACAAAATTTAAAGCGGACAGTTAACACTGTAAAAGAAGACGCATTTTCTTTTAAACTTAAATTGTGCAGGAGGTCTTCTTTTCAAGTTTTCTTTTGTGTTTAAAAATATTAAAATGTTGTTTTGTTGCATAAATTTACCATTAAGTTTTAAAGTGAAAATAAATTCTTAGTTGGGTACAGAAACTCTTGTTGCCTTTGAGGGTCGTCATTTCTTTGTTTTTGAAATATGCAATTTGGGCTTTGGAGTCTTTCGGACCTTTGACGGCCGTGTTTTACGAGCCATGAGCTAAGTATTCATGCATAAAAATACAAACGACTATTTCGTAAAACTTTTTTCGTGGAATAAATGAAATTTTTGTATATATTAAGAAATTTTTGCACTTTCACAAAAACTTATATTTTCGTAAAAATACAATTTTCGTTTATTTTACGATCAACATCTCATCTCGTACACTCAAAATAATCACTCTGTTAAATTACAGAGATACTCTGTTGATCCAGCAGAAAATACCATAGATTTCCAAACAGCAAGATTTTTTGTTATTTTACGAAGAAAACTCTGTAAAATGATTTCGATAAAAAAACTGTAAATTTACAGAATTGTTTGTAAAATTTTGATAAAAGCTTTGGTCGCTTTTACCAAAAAAACTCTGTAGATTTACAAAGTTTCGGTTAAATGCAATTTATGAGTGCAAAATTTTACAAAAAAAACTGTAAATTTATAAAGTTTTAGTTAAATTCATTTTATGATCCATTTCCCGACTCTTTTACAAAAAATACTCGGAAAGTTTATTTGATTTTAAACTTGAACACATGAAATAATTGGGAACAAAAATAACAACAAACATATTTATACACTCAAAATAATCACTCTGTTAAATTACAGAGATACTCTGCTGAGCCAGCAGAAAATACCATAGATTTCCAACCAGCAAGATTTTCTGTTATTTTACGAAGAAAACTCAGTAAAATGATTTCGATAAAAAAAACCTGTAAATTTACAGAATTATCTGTAGAATATTGATAAAAGCGACCAGAATTTTACTATTTTATTTACTATTTGATTTCTGATCAATTTCTTTTTCCTTATTGTTCAAGTAGTGTTGACAATTGCAAAATGCCACCGAGTAAATTTGCCAGCTTTAATGCTTCCAAATTGTAAATTTACTTCTTTTTATTTTTGTGAAAATTACGATGTATTTTACGAGTACCTCCAATTTAACCCGACATCCTAGTAAAATTTACCAGGTTTTATTGTAATTTAAGACGCTTTTTAAAGAGCGGTTGAAAGTTTTTTGAAGAGTTTTTTATTTAAAAACTGTATTACAGAGCAATAAGTAAAATTACAGTTGAAATTTAGTATTTTGGTTACGAGAAAATGTATAAAATCTGTATTTTAACAAAAAACTCTGTTTATTATCTGTAAAATAGAGATTACAAAGTAAAAAGTAAAATTACAGATAAAATTTTGTTTTTCGGTTACAAGAAAATACAAAGTATATTCTTAAAATCTGTATTTCGACAGATAACTTTGTCAAATGTCTGTCGAATTGAGATTACAGTCATTTTACAGAGTTTTTAACAGAGTAATTATTTTGAGTGTAATAAAAACAAGTTGAAAAATTAATAAATGACGATTTGAGCAGGGGCTATTTAAATGTGAAAATTGTGTTTTTTATTAGAACTTTCGTAAACTTCGCGCACGGGAAATGTTATTTTTTTTAATTTCTTGTTTTAATTCACATTTTAAGTGGCAACTGTAAGAATTCTTATCAATTTTTTTGACTATAATGTGCAAGAAGAATATATAAGTAATAACTTGCCACAATAAAGACAATGCCATAAATGCGCCCGCTTAAATGTTTCGCACGCGAATGTTTAACTTTCCAAGTAAAAATGTGAAGGATCAGTGCTGATCCGAAAAATGGATCGCTAAGATTAGATCAGTTTTAATTGGACGGATACATTTTCATCCGAAAAATGGGTTTATCTAATTGTATAAACCCATTTTTCGGACGACATTTTATCCGCCCGATTAAAACTGATCTAATCTTAGCGATTCACTTTTCGAATCAGTACTGATCTTTCAAATCTCGGATCAGTACTAATCTTACTCGGATTATAAGAATATATCTAAACATTTTTACTCTACAAATTTCTAGAATTTATTTATAAACTCACTAGATGTTCTCACGGTTTTTTTTTCATAAACTTCTTATTTTTAGTGCCACATTTTAATTAGATTTTTAAGGAAATAAAAATGAGAAATGTGTCCCGGAAAAATGGAAAACTCGGGATAACTATAAAAATTTGTTTGAACTCAAGACAATTGCTTGCGATAAAAAAGAAAGATATGCGTAATTTATTTTTGTGTTGTTCGTAATAATACTAAAGAAGTTTTAAATTTGTACAGTTCGCTAAAACGAAGGCATGGTATTTTTTATAGTTCCTAAAATATAATTTAAAGATGATTATCTGCCTAATCGGGTCTTCAAAACCACACCCACAAATTTTTCTAAGCCAAGAAATTCATTACAATTTTTGCAGGGCTATATATTTGATGCGAGACGAAATATAACACTGATCTTATGTTTGGGCCAGCAACGCGGACCGGGCCAGCTAGTTTATTATAGAATTGGATTCCAAGTCAATTACTTAGTCTTTAAATCATTTCTGAAATTTTTGTATTCTTCTTAAGAAAAAAAAAAAAATTTTTTAATAGCATGAGTCCCTGATTCTAAGAATTTTTTCTATAGAAAAACAAATTTTTTCTGTAGAAAAAGTTTCAGACTCTGAGACATTTTTTCTAAACAAAAAGTCTCCGACTTTGATTCAGCATTTTTTGTATCTACAATTTATTTTCTTTTTTATTATTCTTTGTTCACTTTTTCATAGATTTTTTTTTCGAAAAAAAATCCTCTTTTCCTTCTTATGTAAGTTAAATTAAGATTTAACCGTGACTGCAGAATTTTTTATGCGGTTACGGAAACGATTAAATAGTGCGGTTAACCGCGGTTACGGTTACGATTAAAACCGCATTGCAAACCCTAATTTCAATATTTCTTACTAATATAAATATGGTAGCAAAAAGGAACTTTAAGATTTGATGCAATCCAATTCCCAATTTCCTGACTCCTAAGCTCTAAAATACGTAACCAGGACCATTTTAAATTTTATGGCTATCGCACAGTGGGAAAAAACACCAATCTGGCAGGAAAAAAATCATATCTTCTAAACTATTGGTCCGATCCGATAACAATACTTGAAGATTTTATAGCTAAGGATATGAGCTTTTTGTATAAAGAATAATAAGAAACTGTTTTTCAATACAGGGTGCCCCAAAAGGTGTTACATACGACTACCTCAGGAGTATTTTTTTGTACCTGTTAGCTGTGCTAATTATGTTTAAAAAAAGAATTTTATACTTTTTGAAAAGTAAAAGGGGTAATCAAATATTGTAAGTGAAATCTGATAACATTCATTTGGACATATACCCTACATCCAGCATATAACTAAAATAGGAGTCTTAGCACCTGATTGCATAAGCATATACGAATTTTTAGTTAACCTTTTGTCAATGTATAGTGCCATTGCCTCTTCTGGTGTGTATGATGTCGGTGCTTCAGATGGGTAAAATACAGATTTTTTCATCTTTGTAGCCCTTTTTGGAGTTTTTTAATTTCATCTAATAATTGACTTACTTTTGTAGCGACCAATAATTATTCCTTGATGTTATTTTGTACAAGATCCGAAACACGACTCCTCTTGGATTTTTTTGTCGTTTCCAAAAATGTCTTTAAAGGACGCCCTCGAGGTTGTGACGGTCCTAGTTCTTCGTCTTCTATTAGAAATCTATATTTTCATTCAACCATATATTGTAATGATTTTCAAAACTATACATTGCGAGAAACACTGGCCCATCTACATTTAAATTTACTACACAAATCTCGCACACTAACAGTTAGTTTTTTATAGCTATCATTCTCGTTGCAGATGTTATTTCCAAGTTTGGACAAGATATAATTGATAACTGTCGAGTTCCGATCAGAAGCACTGTCGCATTTACGCCAAACTTCAAATATCTCTCTCCGTTGAAATGACATGTCAAACAAATTTAAAAAAAACCAAAGAGTTTATTAACCAATTCAAATGATAGTATTAAATTTATTATTATTTAGACACGACTTTTTTAATTACGAATTTTTATTAAGAATTTTTTCACCAACTGAATACGACTTAAATCGGTTATTTAAAAATCATAAAATCAAAAATAATTTTAATTCAGCACGAACTTTTTTCAAGATTCCTTCAACAATCCTTCGCAATTCTCAACATATACGTGAGTCGCGTTCATCGCTGCCTAGGTTTAGAATTCTAATTATTGAAAGACCAAAATTACAAAAATAATTTTAAAAAATCGCTACGCAGGCCTTCGGAGCTAATTTTTTGAATAGTAATACTTTATTATATGTAGAATAATCTATAATTAAAGATTAAATTTAAACAAGTTAAAAAAAAAGTTGTTTATGTAATTCGTTACGGGGGAGCCCTCGCAAAACAGATAACGTATGGAAATTTATACATAATATACCTAATAGCATTCTATAAAAGAAAGCAAACACTTGGTAGGTAACGGCTTACCCCTTCCGATACACGGCGATGACAAGTTTACTATTATAAACAATTAACTGCGATAGCCCAATAAATTGTCCACATTTGATGGTGTGTATTTCCCTAATGGGTTAACTAAACTTTAAGTTCTTAACGGATTGAAACGCAGTCAATATCCCACTTTAAAATCGCATTATAACTTTGTTAAAAACTGGTAGTTATTTTTTGAATTATTTCCCGCTAGATTGGCAATTTTTCCCACTGTGTATCGGTCCAGTACTTACTGAATGGCTGAATTATTTCTAGCTATTTCTAATTTAAAAAAAAAAACAATTAAACTAAATATAATCAATATAATTTACCATGCCTTTAATTTACTTTTAAGTTGAACACACCCTCTTTGTGTAGCAGTGGTTTCGAAATTCATTCTTTTGTTTACACATTTTCTGCACAATCATTTTATTGTCTTCTTCTTTAGAAGATTTTATGGCGAAAGTGGAATTTAAAAACGCCCATCATTGAAAAACATACTCATGCATACATGCACACAGTCAGACGGACGGACAGACAGACAAAAGCAATAGTTATTCACACTCAATTGTATTATTTTAACAAGTAAATGTTTACAAATTGCTTATGACACATTCATGCAATACTATTATTTGTATGTGTGTGTGTATTAATATACACCCACACATACACTCATACAGTATAACTATGAATATAAAAGGTATTGTTAAAGTTCAGCCAAGTATATTAAAGCATACAATAGTGATCGTAGTAGTTTAGTTGTAGTTGTAGTAGAAGTAGAAAATAATAAATGCATTTTATTGAATCGTCAGTCTACTTGAACATAAAAACACAAAACTGCATTTTTAAATAACAATACATACGATATAAAAAAAAAATGACAAGTGCAATGAATTAAATTATATTTATATAAAGGACAAACAAACTCATATAAATATTTTTTTTTTATTGTATATTAGGGTTTCTCTTAAATAAAAGAAAATAAATTTAGATTTGAATTTTTTTTTAGATGAAAAGATGGCTTTCAATTCAAATTAACAAGTTTTTGGCAAATTATTCTACTTAAGTTGATATCTGTTCTGAATTTTCTTTCTTTGGAAACGTTTCAAGTATTTTTCTGAGTTTCAAATTGTGCACATATTTTAAAAAATTATTTTGCAATTTTGACAAAAATACAGGGTTGGCAACCGAAACGAATAACGGTATCGATAACGGTATTGGTATTACATATTTTTTATATCGGTAACGGTAACGGTAAAGGTAACGGTATTTTCGATTATTTCGGTACGTACCGGTATTATGAATAAAATGTTACCAAGTCATAAATTTGTTAAAAACCCGTAAAAAATAAAAAAATAATTAAAAAATATTAAAAAAACTGTTTAATTTAGTACATTTTCTATACATTATTATATTTTTACTACACCCAAAAAAAAAAAACGTGGGTATTCAATACTAAAAATTTTACTAATGAACTAATTTTTTAGTCCAAAATGATCTAGTGCAGGCGTTGGTAATCAATACTAAAATTGTTTACTAATATTATTCAAAACCAGTAAAAATTACTAAGTTTAGTACTTTGAAGATACTAAAAAACTACCGTACTACTGGTAATTAGTAACTTATTAGTAGATTTTGTTACCAAATATTTTAACTGCAGAATTATTTTGAGTGTAGTAATAAATACTATGAATTAGCTCATAATTTAATTAAAGCATTTACGCAATATTGTAATTCAACAAATACGAACTCATGTTGACAGAAACACCTTTGTCCAATAAGCAAAAAATCACCATTTTGAGCCATATGAGAAATCTGCATTTTAAGCCATTTGAGAAATCTTCTGTTTATAGCTGATGCTGTTTGCTAAATTTCTGTCTGGATAATCCAGGTAGAATGTGCAGAAAAAAACCGTCAAGATAGCAAAAAAATCTACTGATTTTAACAGAGAAATCTGCTGATTTCAAATAATCAGCGTGAACATCAAATTGTCCTGTTGTTCAAAAAAAAAAAATCGGCAGGGATAAAAAAACCTCGGTAAGGATGTTTCAGGGGATGTTTTCTGAGGGAAAGGATGGGTAGAATCGGAGGGACACCTTTCCAGTCGCCATAGAAGTGAAGAAATTCATTTTATTTATATTTATGCTTAAATATTACAATTTTATCAATATTTTATTTTCTATAGACAAGCCCACAAAAGGGGCGGACCGAAAAATCGAATTTTTTTTATCTAAACAAATAGACAAAAAACAACCTAAATATGTTTTTCTGGGGTTGTGTAAGTTTTTCAGGGGGGAACTTAATTCTATCTGCCCGGTGAAAAATGAGCATATATGGATACATATATGTATATATGGATGCAAGTATGTAAATATATGAGCATATATGGTCATATATGCAATTGTATGCAGTCATATATGATCATATTTGTAACATATATGTCCATATACGTAAAATGAGGGCATATGCCCATATATGACATATGTGGACATATATGGAGCATATATGTCATATATGTTCATATGCCCTCATTTTACGTATATGGACATATATGTTGCAAATATGATCATATATGCCTTCATACAGTGTCATATATATTCATATATGCTACATATATGGACATACATGACGCTGTATGAACGCATATATGATCATATTTGTGCCATTTTTCACCGGGTGGTCCGATTTTACCCATTTCGGAACTTAACCAGCCTATGACAATAAGACGTATTCGAAGCAGCAGGGTAGCTCGTGTCTTCTACAGACGAACAGACGAACATCTGTTTGAGGGTGCTGTGGCTTAGTGGTTACCGCGTTGGACTACTAGCCAGTAAGCCTGGGTTCGATTCTCAGCTCAGGCAGAACAAAATTTTTTTCAGATATTTATTAGATTCTATTTATAACTAATATCTATCGCAGCACCCTCCTTCGTTGATAAATAGCACTAAAAACGTCAACGAAGTAAAATAATAAAATAATGGCTATAAACACAGCTTCAAAAATAATTCGCCAGATCAATAACAGATGGCGATGCAACAACTGTACTCAAAATTATCAACACGCGCAATTACAGTGTTGCCATACTGAAGCCCTTCTATCTTTCAAAAATCTTTCATCTCTTTTCTATCCCCTTTCCGAAAGAAGCATCACGGTTAAATTGGTAATTGATAGGCAGCATTGCCTGAGTGTTGCTTCTTTTATAAAAAAAAAAAAATGTGATCATTGGTTGGATTGGCAAAGAACAAAAATTATTTTTTTTATTTTACGTATATTAGAAATATTTTACTATGTTTTTAATCCACAAAATAAATTAAAATAAGTAATATTAATACAACCGAAACAAAACCGATATAATACCGGTAAAAATCCGAATAAAGGTAACGGTTTTTTATCGGTAACGGTATTTAAAAATTTTTATTTCGGTATTGGTAACGGTAACGGTAGTCAATATTAAAGGGTTTTTAATCGGTAACGGTATTGAAAGGGTAACGGTAGCCAACACTGCAAAAATATTAAGTAATTTATTTTTTAATATAAATAAAATAACCGAGCTCGAGGTCTGTTTTTGTTGTAAATAATCTTTATTTTACTTCTCCAATATTTCGAAATTCATCGAATTTCATCATCAGGGGACAGTCTATTACTGATAATGAAATTCGATGAATTTCGAAATATTGGAGAAGTAAAATAAAGATAATTTACAACAACAGACCTTGAGCTCGGTTATTTTATTTATATTACAAATTAAAGGTCGAATAAATACAACATTAAAAAATTTCTTTTTTAATTTTAGAAAAAATTAAAAATACTGCCGAAGATTTAATTTTTTTTTATATAATTTAAGATTTACAAATTTTTTACAATTCCAATTAGTATTTTAATAATCCGCGCCTCTTCTGCTTACATAAGAATTTTCTGCTGATAAAAAAATTTTTCGAGATAAAGCTATTAACAATTCTGATTGTATCTGACATGACTTTTTCATTAGACTTTGATTATATCGTTTTAAAGTGAGACTGACGAGTTCCAAATCTCTTACACTATAGCGACGGAAACAAAAACTAAACGATTAATTGTTTAATGTTTCCATAATGTTCATAATTTTGTAGTCACTCACTTTAACCAAGATATTGCACTGATACATTAATTTAACTCGCAAATGTACGTACATCAAATTATTAAGGACATTTTGGGGTCACGCGCTATTCTTTACACATAAATGTCACCTTTTTATCATGCATATTTACAGGAAAGCTCTTCCAAGTTTACACAGTTGGCAGTAATTTTACAATAAAAACTGTAATTTTACAAATATAATTGATCGCGAGGATATATGAGGCATTCCACACCAAATGTCCCGCTACAGAAAAACATGTGTCCCTAACATTTCTGAATAGGTTGTTTGGATAGCCCTATATGGAACTAAGAAAATTGCGTTTTTGTTTTTTCTAATTTTCAAAAACTGGGCTTAGAAGGCTTGGTCAAATATTGGAAAAATGGTAAAATTTGTGGCGAGTTGCCTTGATTAAATATTTATCACATTAAAACGGAATGCACCACAATCTCAAAAATTTACATTCTTATATAGTTTTGTATGGGCTTTCGATTAAAATTTTTTTTTTTTGTGAAAATTTTCAGAACCCGTTCTGAAATTTTCCATTTTTTAAAAATGTCAATTTATTAAAAAACATGCCACTTTTTTTTTTCTTTTTTAATTTTTTTTTTTTAAGTTTAGATGTTTGTCCATCCGCACAAAAAAATTCTGAAACACGTTCTTCGTTTTTTTCGAGAATATCGCATTTGAACTTTAAATTTCATAACAATTTTGTAATTTGCTTGTATTTTCTTGATTTAACGTTGCGAATGAGTAATATTTATGCAGTTGATATTACTCATTCGCAACGTTAAATCAAGAAAATACAAGCAAATTACAAAATTGTTATGAAATTTAAAGTTCAAATGCGATTTTCTCGAAAAAAACGAAGAACGTGTTTCTGAATTTTTTTGTGTGGATGGACAAACATCTAAACTTTAAAAAAAAAAAAATTTAAAAAAGAAAAAAAAAAGTGGCATGTTTTTTAATAAATTGACATTTTTAAAAAATGGAAAATTTCCGAACGGATTCTGAAAATTTTCCAAAAAAAAAATTTTAATCGATAGCCCATACAAAACTATATAAGAATGTAAATTTTTGAGATTGTGATGCATTCCGTTTTAATGTGATAAATATTTATTCAAGGCAACTCGCCACAAATTTGACCATTTTTTTTAATATTTGAATACCCGTTTTTGAAAAATTAAAGCCCAGTTTTTGAAAAATGGAAAAACCAAAAGCGCAATTTTCTAAGTTCCATATAGGGCTATCCATACAACCAATTCAGAAGTTTATGGTACACGTGTTTTTTTTTCTGGACATTTGGTGTGGAATGCCTCATATGTTTGCAGTTTTAGAAAAATAACTAATTTTGCAACACCAGTTTCGAAAAAAAAATTCAAAATTTGACTTCATGTGTGATTTACTAAAAAAATCGTTCTACGCATTACAGAGAAAACGAAAGAAAACGGTAAGTAGTGCATTAAAACACGGTGATACAAAATCTAACTTTTCGAATCGGAATGGGAAGAAACCGAAAGCAAATGAAACTTGACATTTGGCTTTACAAAACCCTCAAGGCGTTTTTTTAGTTCAGCGCTAAATTATTTTTAAGCGCATTTAAAGTTGGTGATTTTAAAGCATTTAAAGCTTTTGGTTAATAAACATGTCCGACTTTAGGGGCCCCTGGTGGTTCCCTTATTGGACATGTGGGGTCCAGCGTCCAAACTTAATTTCGAAATTACGTTAGCTATAACCGGTATGAATTTCGCTGACATCAGTCCCGTACCTACTTACTGAATATCCAAATTTTTAAAAATTATCCACTGTTCACCGTTGCGTATGATTGTTATTTAAATGCAACTACAAAATTAATCATACGCCTAACACAGTTTTCAAGCACATTTTATTATTATCATAATAAAAGTTCACCAACTTCAAATACGTTAAAAAAATCTAGCTCTGAACAAAAAAAAAAACTCAAAGATTTTGTTATGTAATATGTCAACTTTCATTTGCTTTTGTTTTCATCCCATTCCGATTTTGGTTGTTGCACTGTGTAATTGCTGCTCGAAACATCAATTAAAAGATATTTTTTTTTTTTCAAAATGTTAAAATCCACAATGTTTTTTAGATTTTAGTGAGCATATTTCAAGATTTTTAGTTCATATTTTAGGCATCTAATACATAGTTCTTTAGTGCATGAAGGTCCCAGCTGATCAAATATAATTAAATTCCATATTTGTGCAAATGTTTGATCCAATTTTTTTAATATATAAAATGAGTTTTAGCTGAGCGCTAATAAATTTTAGTTTTCAATCTGCATTTTTTTTTTTTTAATAACACTGTAGGGGTCTTCCTTGTATGAAATAAATATACTATGAATTTTATGTACACATACATATTATTACTATTCCAATGCACATCATAGACATTTAGTGAGAAATTTATAAAGAGCTTTCACTCTTTTATTTCAGTGATTGAATTTGAAGTGACAATAAGCATTTAGATGAGTAGACTTAACATTTGTGATAAAATACAATAAAAGTGCCAGCATGAGTATAACACTTTTGTTCTAATGACAGATAATTCTTAATTGAATGTTGTACATTAATTGTTCAAAATAATTAAAAAGGAATGAGAATTATTCTAAAGAAAAAAATGAGACAAAAATTACCTAGAATCTGAGAATATCTTAGAATTTAATAATTTTTCTTTAAGAAAAATATCTCTGATCTTGAGAATTTTTCTATGGAAAACATGTCTAAGAATCTGTGATTCGCTTTGTTAAGACACCATGATGTATGAATAATATTAACATGAATATCACTCATACGCAACGTAAGATAAAGTTTCTTAAACATTTTGGTATAACTCTGCAAAACACTAAGAAAATTATGTCATTAACTGTTTGTAGTTTATTTAAAAAAGTAATCAGTTAAGTTGCTTTAAAAGAAAAATCACTTATTTTATTGAGGGTTTCTTGTTTTCCGCTTTTTTGTATTTTAAAAAAATAAATTACTGTTTTAAAAATTAATTTTCCGTTACATTAAAATTTTGCAGTAAAACATTTTTTTATAGAATTAATGATTTTCAATACAAAATAAGAGAATATTCATTAGGTTTTTATTGTATTTGTTAGTCATTTTATTAACATTAAAAATTGTCTGTAATATGATTTCATTTTACATGAAAAATCAGTGGAATGGTTTTTAAATAAATTTTCGTTTTTTTTAAGTGAATATTCAGTGGAATTTACCTACATAATTCTTTGAGTGTAGCAATGGAAAAGTTAAAAAAAAAAAATAATATAAATTTTATAATACCAGTTTTTCACGAGGCACATTTGTAGTTTTATTCGAAACATGGCGGACTATTGCGTTAACCGAGTTTTTGTGAGTTTTGCAGCACACTCAAAAAATTATATCATTAACTGTTTGTAGTTTATTTAAAAAGCTTTACGTTTATTCGTTTTTAAAAGAAAAAACATTTGTTTGATGTTCAGTTTTTATTAATGACTACTCCTGTCCTTTGCTTCAAAAATAACACACTAAAAAATAAGGACTTTCATTAACATTTAATTTTTAAAATCATTTATTTTTGTTCTGTAAGTAAATACTACTGATTATTCTTTAAATTTTGAATGATTTGTGTAAGTAATTTTTTTTTAAATTGTTGGTATTTTTTAATGACATATCATTAGTTTTTACCTAATTTTTTTTTGGAAAAAAAAAAATCATTTATAGAATTATAAAAACATGTTTGTATCAAGTGACTTTAGCACGATGGGTAGAGTGTCTGGTTAGAATGTAGTTGATTGCGGGATAGATTCCCCAAAATTTTATTAAAAATTTTTAAAAAAATATTTCATTAATTTTTAATGTTTCGTAGGTTATTTTTTTGGAATTTGTTGGTAAAAATAACAGAACTATCATTAATTTTTAATGTTTTCGTAGGTTATTTTTTTCGAATTTGTTGGTAAAAAAGAATGAAAAAATCGTAATTTTTTAATGTTATTTATTTTAGAAAATTTTGTCAACAGTAAAAAATAAATATTGATGTTTGTTAAAACAAATGAATAATTACTGGGATGGTTTTTAATTGTTTATTCACTGCTGTTAAATGTGCTTTTTATTTGTTTTTGCCTACAAAATATTTTGAGTGCACAAAATCAATTGCGGGTTTAAAAAAATGGCATTTTTGATTATTGTGCGAAATTTACAAATCTGTTTCGTACTTTTTTTTTTACTTCGAAATTTCGATTTACCCGAAATTCAAATCTTAGACGGAATTCTTCATATAGACACAGTCATTATTAGGGATGAGATTTTCATTCACTAAAAAATCGAAAATATGCACTAAAAAACCTAAAAATATGCACTAAAAAATAAAAGAAACATTTTTTTTCTGATTTTTAAAATAAATTTTTAAAATTTAAAATAGTGTCTGAAATAAATAAATTTAAATTTGTGTTTTTGCTTAATTATGCCAAAATATGCAAAAATTTGAACTTAAAAGTGGGAAATATGCACAAAATATGCATTTAAAACCAAAATATGCATGTTCATCAAAATATGCAAAAATATGCAAAAACAAATCGATGCCATTTTAATGCAAATTTCTTGATTCGGAAAGATAATTGGTCGATATCGTTTTTAGACTATCAATAAAAAACATGCATTTGCATGGAAATCACATCCCTAGTCATCATTATAAACAATAAATCTATGAAATATAATTATTAACTAACATAACAACACGCACATATGTATTTGTGTATGTATTCTGTTAGCTGAAATGTATCCAACTCAAACTAATACAAACAAATACACGCACACACATCATTATTATTTAACATTAAAATGACACATTACAACAGTAGTCGTAAGGTCACGTACATTAAACACACATTAAAAAAAATTGCAATCAACAACACAATTACAGCGACAAACAAAAATATATATTTTTGTTGAAATGCTAAAAGAATTTGGTCAAACCAAAGTGCCAACATGAAAATGTTTTAACTATTTTATCGTGTTTTTGAATTTTTGTATGTATGCATGTAGAAGGTACTAAATATGAGTTTTAGAATGTGTTTATCAATCTGTGTATTTGTAGGTGAATGTTGAACACATACATAAATATATAAAATAATTTAACACATATAAAAATATAAATTTTACTAAATACAAAAAGTTGACTAGTCAACTCGTACATTTTTATTAACTTCCGTGTGTTATAATTTTTTTATGTCATGTTATTAATGTTGGCATAACAAATTTAATACACATGCAATATAAATGTTTGGGTATAAAAATAGTTAAACATTTTCACAAACAGAGGGGCGCATTTTCAATTTGAATTTTTATTTAAATATTTAAAATTGCGAAAATCAAATATGAAATGCTTAAAAGCAATCGATAAGGATGCAGTTTGTTATTTAGTATAATTTCAAATAAATAAATTTATTAACGCATGTAAAATATATTATTTTACTTTTTTTGTATTTGAAATGATTAATAACATAGTATTTCCCAAAATAAAACTCTAGACCTTATTTTTATAAATAATTTATTATTCATGTCATGTGTCATTACATAAGTCATTTAATTATAAAGTTGATTTTTTTAACACTTTAAGGCTTATATACAATGATTTATTGTGTAATATTTAAACAAGCCACAAGAACATTTTTAAGTTAAAAACCCGTTTGAAATAGAAGTAAATATTTTTTTCATAAAATGAAGAAATGGTAGCTATAAAATTGCTTTGATTACTTTTGAATGTGTACCGTTACAATTAATCAATTTTTTAACATAAAATATTCATTTTAGGGTAACTTTTTAAAGAACATACTTAAATGTTCCACAATCAACGCATTTTTCTATCAGAAAAATTGTAATTGAATCAAAAAAATTTCTATTGGAAATATGTCCCAAAATTTAGGAAAATTGTGATCTTAAAAATGTGTTAAAATTAAAGAAATTTTGTGTAGAAAAAGTTAAAACATGATTTTTTAAAGGGATAAGAAGAAGTAGAAACAGTTAATTCGACTTGGCCAAAACTTTATTTTGTTGGTTGTTACTGTACAACTTACAATTAGTTTTTTTATGGAAAGAAAAATGTTCCACCTTTACTTAGACGCACTCAAAATATTTTGTAGGCAAAAACAAATGAAAAACACATTTAGCACCAGTGAATAAACAATTGAAAACCATCCCAGTAATTATTCATTTGTTTTAACAAACATCAACATTTATTTTTTACTGTTGACAAAATTTTTTAAAGTAGATAACATTAAAAAATTACGGTTTTTTCATTCTTTTTTACCAACAAATTCGAAAAAAATAACCTACGAACAATTAAAAATTAATGATAGTTCTGTTATTTTTACCAACAAATTCCAAAAAAAATATCCTAAAAAAATATTAAAAATTAATGATTTCGTAGGTTATTTTTTATAATTTTCTATTGAAATATTTTTTCTTAAATTTTTAATAAAATTTTGGGGAATCGATCCCGCAATCAACTACATTCTGGCCAGACACTCTACCCATCGTGCCAAAGTCATTTGATACAAATATGTTTTTATATTTCTATAAACAATTTTTTTAATTTTTTTTTTTTACAAAAAAATAACCTACTTGTGTAGGTAAAAACTAATGATATTTCATTTAAAAATACCAACAATTTAAAAAAAAAAAATACTTAGACAAATCATTAAAAAAATTAAAGAATAATCAGAAGTTCTTACTTACAGAACAAAAATAAATGACTTTAAAAATTAATAAAAGTCTTTATTTTTTAGTGTGTAATTTTTGAAACAAAGGACAGAAGTAGTCATTAATAAAAACTGAACGTCAAACAAATGTTTTTTTTTAAATAAACTACAAACGGTTAATGACATAATTTTTTGAGTACGTCCACTTTTTTTAAATATCTTAAATCGCACAGCTATATACACCTTTTTTAGATTTTTTTATATCTTTGTAATAGTTTATGCCCACTTTTATATATGAGGCATTCCATGCCAAATCCCACACTTTCAGACCCGACCCCTTTCGATTTATTTTATTTCTGGATATGTTGTAGTACGTAATAAACGCAACTTGCACACTAATTTTCAGCCTATTATTCCAAGTTGGTGTTGAGTAATCAACTTTTCAAAAATTACTTAAGAAATTGAAATATTCAATTAGTAAAAAAATTTCGATATCTTAAAAAAAGTTGGACAACATTTTGTTGATATTTAAATGTAGCTTTGGAAAAAATATGAAAAAGTTATTCGAAGTAATTTTTACTTATTTTTAAAGGTTCAAAAATTGAAATCGACTTTTTGAAAAATTTCTTTACCTTTGATTTTTTTTAACCCATAAAAATTTATTAAGCACCTTTTAAGCCATAATTCGAGATGTGATCACAATTCGTTCTATTTTTTTTTTTTTTTTAATTTTGAAAATTGTACCTTTTTTTACTCTTCTGTATTTAATATAGTGCTCCGAAAAAATTAAGTTGTTAGATATTGACCACACCTCCACTTACAATTGGATATATTTATTTGGATGTAGAAATACGTTTCACAAAATTTCAGGATAATCGGACATGGGTAAGGTGTGTCGTATCGGCTATGAAATTTAAAAACGAATTACAAGAGGGAAAATATGTCTTTTTATTAATTTTCTAAATTTTTTCGATATTTTGAGTTAAGTTTGAATTCAAATGGTTACATAATTATGATTTGGAGTAAAATGGCTCTCTAATAAATTACTAAAAACTTAAATCGGTTAAAAATCATTCAAGTTATTAAAACTTCCCCAAGTATCTTACGTGTATCATCCCTGCAAACAATAAGGCGATATATCGCCGAAAAGATATTGCGGCGATATTATTATATCGCCGTTTTCTCATACGAACGATATTTAGGCTATAAACAAAAAAAAAAATATTGAATATTTTTATTTCTTTTTCAATTTAAAATAAAATAATTTATCAAGGACAACAAAAAATCTTTGATAAAATATAAATTTGGCCGCAAAACACAAATGTGCGCTTAAAGAAAAAATAAAAAATTCAGCGAATGTTGCGGATATATTTTTTAGGTGAATGCGAATGTTTTTAGTCCTGTTAACATGACCAAAATATGAATGAAAAATATAAGGTCTATTTTCAGCTTCAGGGAATCGATATAGCTGTTCGCCGGTTTATCATGTTGGTGATATTCCAGCGATACATATGTACAACTCTATTATTTTTCGTTTATACGACTATCTGGCGATATTGCCCTTTTATCGCCAAGACGAATCGTTTTCGTATCGCCGGGAGGTATTGCCGTCGGGTAACAGTTTCTCCCGAAAGGTGTATCGCCGGCGATACGAATTCGATAATTGCCGAAATAACATTTATTGTGTCGGCAATACAACCCGCGAATCAATGTCATATCGTTTTGTTTGCAGGGATGCCACTTGATTAGGGAATACGTGTCTCATTTTTGAAATTTAATGAAATTATCTACTGTAATAACATTTTTTTATCTTTCATGTTCCAGTGTAACATTTTTTTGAATTTTTCATTTTTTTTAATAAAAATTTTAAATTGAAGATTTCAAACCAGTGTAGAAAATTGAAGGCATTTTTAATATTAATTTAAAACATGTTAGAAAAACACAATGGCCCTTACCACAAGAAAACAAAAAGTCTATTTTAACAAAAGTTTTATTTTAAATTTCAAATTTTCAATACATTTTTTGAAAGTCGATTTTAAAAACAAAAACAATTTGTATGGCAATAAAATTAAAAGCTCATTTTAAATTTATTTTATTTTCTTGTGGTAAGGCTGAATATGAAAAATACTTGTCATCTAACTATATTTGAGCTTGAAGAATAAACAAATTTTATTACAGTAGAAAATTTTAATAAATTTCAAAAATTGCACTCGTATTTCTTAATCAAGTGGTATGGCAAACGTTAGATGCCTGGGGAAGTTGTAATAACTTGGCTGATTTTCAATCGATTTTAGTTTTGTGTACCTTATTAAGATGGAATTTTACTCCAAATCATAATTCTGTAACCACTAACCAAAAAAAAATAATGAGAAAACAAAAAAAAAATATATGCACTCATCTTTAACGTGTATGAACAAATAATTCAGCGCTAAAATTGTTATGTGCAAAAACGAGACAAAGAGAGATTAAGAAATGTTGTTGTTTCTAAGGATCGTAATTGTTGGTGTAAAATAAAAATCTTCTGTTGACGTCACACACTTAACATCTGTAATGAAATACGAACAAACCAACTTCTGCTGTTAGTTTGTCAAGCAGGGCGATAGCTCAGATGGTAGAGTACTTGCTTTGCAAACTGATGGAAAATTTGAAGAACGTGGGTTCTATTCCACTCAGAGTTAAGTCTGTTGATGAAAAAACATATAGAAAAAACAGTCTTACAAATAATCAAACAATTTATCTAATGTAATTTTCTTCACTGATGACGTAGAGGTGGCTACAGAAACCATGGTCTGGAATAAATCCACATTAAAAATAATCTTTAGAAATACAATGTTTTCTTCTTCAATCACAAACCCTTAATAAAAAAAACATATTTTGCCTTGTAACCCGTTTTTTAAATTTCAAGGCCGATGCCTTATCCATGTCCGATCATCCTAAATTTTTCTCAGACGTATTTTAACACCTTAATGAATACACTCAAAATATTTTGTAGGCAAAAGCAAGTGAAAAACACATTTAAAACTAGTGAATAAACAATTGAAAACCATCCCAGTAATTATTCATTTGTTTTAACAAACATCAACATTTATTTTTTACTGTTGACAAAATTTTCTAAAATAAATAACATTAAACATTAAAAAATTACGTTTTTTTCATTCTTTTTTACCAACAAATTCGAAAAAAATAACCTACGATAACATTAAAAATTAATGATAGTTCTGTTATTTTTGCCAACAAATTCCAAAAAAATAACCTACGCAAACATTAAAAATTAATGATTTCGTAGGTTATTTTTTACAATTTTCTATTGAAATATTTTTTTAAAAATTTTTAATAAAATTTTGGGGAATCGATCCCGCAATCAACTACATTCTGGCCAGACACTCTACCCATCGTGCCAAAGTCATTTGATACAAATATGTTTTTATATTTCTATAAATAATTTTTTTAATTTTTTTTTTTCTACAAAAAAATAACCTACTTGTGTAGGTAAAAACTAATGATATTTCATTTAAAAATACCAACAATTTAAAAAAAAAAAATACTTACACAAATCATTAAAAATTTAAGGAATAAGCAGTAGTTTTTACTTACAGAACAAAAATAAATGACTTTAAAAATTAAATGTTAATGAAAGTTTATTTTTGAGTGTGTAATTTTTGTAACAAATGGCAGAAATAGTCATTAATAAAAACTAAACATCAAACAAATGTTTTTGCTTTTAAAAATGACTAAGCGTAAAATTTTTTAAATAAACTACAAACAGTTAATGACATAATAAAAAGTGTATACCTAGGGTAAGTTAGGGGCAATATCTACCAATTTTTTATTTTTTTTTGAGCACCATATAATATGAATCAGAGTCAAAATTTTTTTTTAAAAATTTGAAAAAAAATAGAACCATTTGTGATCGAATTATGGCTTAAAAATTGCGTAATTTAACAACAACTTTTATAGTTTTTGAAAAACAAAATCGAAGGTTTCGGACTTTTTCAAAAAGTCGATATTTTTTAAACGTTAAAAAATAAGTGACACTTACTTCAAATAATTTTTTCATATTTTTTTTCTAAAACTGCATTTCAACACAAACAAATTGTTGTCCAACTTTTTTTAAGATATAGATATTTTTACTGGTCAAAATTAATTGAAAATTTCAATGGCACATATGAAAATTGGTCTGGAAGTTGCATTTGATACGTACTACAACATATGCAAAAATTAAATATATCGAAGGGGATTGGGTCCATATATAGTTTAAATTGAATGACTCTTAGAACAACATGTAAAATTTGTTGCCAAAATTTCGAAGTACCAAAAAAAAGTTTTTTTTGAAAATTTTTTTAATTGGGTTGTTAAATTGAGTTAAGTTTGCCCGAAGACCGCAAACTTTTTACACAGTGTAAACTTAAATTTTAATGAGACCAGTACCTTGAGCATTGTATGCATACTTTTAGTCTAATTTTAAGGATTTCTTTTATTTTCCAGACCTTATATCTCGAATACTACAAAGCAGAAGCCTTAAAAGTTAGCACAATCTCTTTTGTTAAAGTACAATACAGTAGTAAATTTCATTAAATTTGGAGGGAATGAGGTCAACCATCGAATTGATGTGTTGGTCAAACAGTCACACCACTTAACTCAATATGCATCAAGAAAAAAAAGTTAGGTGTTGTTAATTAAAGTGCTATTGTTTGTAAACCTTGTGTTTTAGATTTAATAAACTTTAAAAGTGGTGGGTTGCCAAAATTTCTTTTAACAACTATGGACTAGCTAACGATTCTCCTTTACATGCCTATGAATGTAAATCTAGTTTAAATATTGTTTCTTAAAGAAAACTTTAAAAATGCATGTAATTAAAAACTTCTGACTATTATTCAAGACACTAATTATACGAACATAAACTTTCTAACACAAAATTATACTTCTAATTTTATATTTTTTTATATTTATTTTTTATTGTTTTTTCATTAGAAATTCATGAAATGAAAATTTTGCTATTTGCAATTTCTTATTGTACTTGTATTCTACATTTCCGTTTCCTCCTTCATATTAAAATCATAAAATATGGGAGGAGAAAGAAAAAAGAAAATTTAATGCATCACCAGCATTTAATATAAAAATATTTTTTTTTATTATTTTTCGTTATGTAAATTTACAATTTATATTTTAAGTTGCGTTGTCGTACAAAAAGTTTATTTAAGTTTTACTTGTGTATTAGGGTGGAGCAAAAAAACGGAAACAAACTAAATTTTTTTTAACAGAACTAAAAAAAAAAATTTTCAGAAAGCACTTTTCCAGAAATGTTCAAATATTAAATTTTTAGCTTAAATAATAATAAATAATTTTTATTAAATTAAAACTTAAAACAGAATTTAAAAACAAGTACAAAATTTAAATTCGCATTGCCCGAATCTATGAATATCCTCCACAATGCCTTTTTAAGTGATAAGTAGTAAATTTTCTAACGAAATTTTCATTTTTTCAAAATAGCGATTTTCTCAAAAAAATTAAAAATTGACATTTTTGATTAATTTTGACCATTAAAAAATATAGATATTTTAAAAAAAGTTGGACAATGTTTTTTGGTATTTAAATGTAGTTTTAGAAAAAAAAAATATGCCCCTTACCTATCCTAGATATATTCATTTGGAGGTAAAAATACATCTCACAAAAATTAAGGACGATCGGACATGGGTAAGGCGTTCAGCATGGTTCTTGAAGTTTAAAAAACGGATTACAAGGAAAAATATGAAGTTTTTTATGTTTTCGCAATTTTTTTTTCGGTATTTAAAGTTAAGTTTAAATTCAAGTGGTTAAAGAAATATGATGTAGAGTAAAATGTCTTTCTAATAAGGTACTAAAAACTAAAATCGGTTGAAAATCAGCCAAGTTATTACAACTTCCCCAGGCATCTAGCTTGTGTCATACCACTTGATTAAAGAATACGAGTCCCTTTTTTTAAATTTATTGAAATTATCTACTGTAATAACATTTTTCCATTATTCATGTTTCAGTCTAATATTTTCTTGGTTTTTCCAAATTTTAAAACAAAAAAAAAAAAAAATTTAAATAGAGATTTCAAAAAATGCAGGCATTTTTAGCATTAATTTAAAACATGTTAGCAAAACACAATATGAAAAATATTTGTCATCTAAATACATTTGAACTTGAAGAATAAAAAAATGTTATTACATTAGAAAATTTCAATGAATTTCAAAAATCGGATTGTATTGCTTAATCAAGTGGTGTGCCACACGTTAGATGCCTGGGGAAGTTGTAACAACTTGGCTGATTTTCAACCGATTTTAGTTTTTCGTACCTTAGGCACTTTTCTCCACATCATAATTCTGTAGTCACTTAAATTAAAACTTAACTTAAAATACAAAAAAAAATTGCGAAAACAGAAAAAAAAATCATATTTTTCCTTGTAATCCGTTTTCTAAACTTCAAGGCCCATGCGGAACGCCTTACCATGTCCGATCGTTCTTAATTTTTGTGAGACGTATTTTTACTTCGAAATGAAGTAAGTTAGGGTCAGTATCTACCAATTTAATTTTTTTGGAGCACCATATAAAATAAACCAAAATCAAAAAATTATAGGGGCAATTTTCCAAATTAAAAAAAAAAAAAAATAGAACGAATTGCGATCACATCTCGAATTATGGCTTAAAAGTTGCGTAATTTAGAATAGAACTTTTAGACTTTTTTAAAAAAAAAAAATCGAAGGTTTCGAACTTTTTCAAAAAGTTGATTTTAATTTTTAAACGTTGAAAAATAAGTGATAATTCCTTCGAATAATTTTTTTTTTCTAAAACTATATTTAAATACGAACAAAACGTTGTACAACCTTTTTTAAGATATCTATATTGAATATTTCACGTTTTTATTTTTTTTTTTAAAAATTGCCATTTTGAAAAATTGATTACTCAACACCATCTTGGAATAAAAGGCTAAAATTTGGTGTCCTAGTTGCATTTAATAGGTACTAAAACATACCCTAAAATAAAATAAAACGAAAGGGGTCGGGTCTAAATGTGAGTGATTTGGCCTGGAATGCCCCATATACTTTATGGGGTCCAAGACCAATATTTTGAGGTGTTATATACCCTCTATCACTGAAACATTTGTTCAATGTTCAGTTTTTTTAAATGACTATTTGTGTTCTTTGTTTCAAAAATAACAACATAAAAAATAAAGACTTTCATTAGCATTAAATTTTTAAAGTAATTTATTTTTGTTCTGTAAGTAAAAATAAGTGATTCTTCTTTAATCTTTTATTATTTGTGTACGTTATGTTTTTTTAATTTTTGGCATTTTCTAATACCCATTTCATACTATCACACTTTTCCATTATACACATCGAAATTTACCAACTTCGAAAAGATTTTTGTATTCCTTTTTGATTGAAACCTTGTCTTATCAAATATGTGAACAATTTCTGGCAAACAATTTTTATAAAATATTTCCCAAACATGGTGAAATTACGCTTGTATAATGGAAATGTATAATAGTGAAAAGTGGGTATAAGGAGAAATTATTATTTTTTTTTACCTACTTGTGTGGGTTATTATTTTGCAGAAAAAAATAAAAAATTTATTATAGAAATATAAAAAGATGTTGGTATCAAGTGACTTGGGCACGATGGGTAGAGTGTCTGGCCAGAATGTAGTTGATTGCGGGATCGATTCCCCAAAATTTTATTAAAATTTTTTTTAAAAAATAATTTAATAGAAAAATTATAAAAAATAACCTACAAAATCAGTAATTTTTAATGTTTTTGTAGGTATTTTTTTTTTTTAATTTGTTGGTAAAAATAACACAACAATCATTAATTTTTAATGTTTTCGTTGGTTACTTTTTTCAAATTTGTTAGTAAAAAAAATAAATTGAAAGCAGTGTTGGCTACCGTTACCCTTTCAATACCGTTACCGATTAAAAACCCTTTTATTTTGACTACCGTTACCGTTACCAATACCGAAAAAAAAATATTTAAATACCGTTACCGATAAAAAACCATTACCTTTATTCGGATTTTTACCGGTATTATAACGGTTTTATTTCGGTTGTCATAAAATACGGATAAAAACAAAGTAAAATATTTTTAATCTACTATTCGCATTGTTATATGGACAAAAAACAATTAGGAAATCGGCCCAACCAATGTCACATTCGCAATTACCCAGCAAAAATTCGCATTACTAGTAATGGGTTTTGTTATCCGAAACAGATGTTAATAAGTAGTTACTTATTGAATGAAACACTAATTATTTTAACAAGGGCGTGAGACAAAAATAAGTAGTGAAGAGTATGGAGATAAATAAGTAGTTACTGACTCGGATTACTAATAAGGAGTAAAAACCCATTACCAATAAGAAGTAAAATAATTAGTTAATTCAAACTTTTAAAATTTAACTTGTTTTTACTAAAACTTCAAAATTGCGCAATTTTTATTAAGTTTTTAAGTACTTTTTAAGTTAATTGAATTGTAAAGGTTAAAAACTGCAAGTGCAAGGAGATATTATTACTTAGAGGTGCTTTTATAACATATTACTGAGAAGTAGTTACTTTTGGGCTTAAAATAATGTTAAAGGTAATGGGTACTCATTATAAATAATGTACTTGGTAATGATTACTTTTCACAACTCATTACCATGTTTTTGCTGGGTAACTAAATCTTGAAAAAGAATATGTGAAAATCGGTCCAACCAATGATCACATTCTCAATTCAAGAAAAGTGAGTGCCGCGTAATGTAAACATTTTTTAGTAGGATGATGAAAGAAGAGACAAACCTGAATTGTATTTTAAAAATAACAGAATTTTTTTTGTACTTTTACTGACTCTGGTTGCTAACTTCAAAATATTTTTTGTTCAAAACTTATTATTTTGTAATTTTACAAACACTTTTTGATGTCAATTTTTTATAATTTTTCTCTAATTTAAATTAAAAAATTTTTAATTTTATTGAAAAACAAACGGCATAACAAAAAAAATAATTGCCGCTTTAAAAAAAATGAAAATTTTCTTTCTGTAAAATTATTGCGTTGCTAATTTGTTTTGCTCTGTTTTCCCCTGCCATTTTTGATAACTCATAGCGGATAAACCCGATGTGATAGCGACTTCAAAATAAGTCAAGGGTAAATCTTAAACATTGCTCTTAAGGATGCTGAACTCATTTTGACAGTCGCCTTAACACTTAGGGCACCAACTATCAATCAATGATGTCTTAGTTCCAAAACCATTTTTCTGCTTCAAATCATATGAAAAAAAAATCTTTTATGCGAATGGAACGTCACCTTATGCACATGATTGCAATTATTTTTTGGTCACAATTCCGGTTTCCAATCTTATCCATTACATCAGGTTTTTGAGAAATTTTAGATACAAAAAACCGCGTCTTCGGAATTTTTTGACAACTCATAGCAGATGAACTCGATGTGCTGACGACTTAAAAATAAGTCAACGGTAAATCATAAACATTGCTCATTAAGATGTTTAACTCATTTGATCAATCGCTTTAACCGTTGGAGCACTAATTGTAAGGTATTTTCCCCGAAATTTTTATACCCTCCACTCTGGTGATAGAGGGTATATATAAGTTTGTCATTCCGTATGTAACACATTGAAATATTGGTTTAGGACCCCATAAAGTATATATATTCATGATCCTTGATCGATTTTAAGTCGATCTAACGATGTCCGTCTGTCTGTCTGTCTGTCTGTCTGTCCGTCCGTCTGTCTGTCTGTCTGTTGAAATCACGTTTTTGGCAATAATCCGAAACCGATTTTAACGCTTGGGGTACCAAAAGTTGCGGAATTTATCCAGGCAAAAACTAGTGTATTTTTTTTTGAAATCGGTTAAGTGCTTTAAAAGTTATGAGTGAATTACTGAAAAAACTCTTAGTGATTTTCATCATAACCCTAAATTAATTCATATTTTGTGTAGATACATACAAAACAAAGAATACGGAAATGAAAAAAAACGGAGAAAAAGAAAAAAATGTTTACAAAAAAACTTTAAAATATGTAAAACAAAATCTAAATTTAATTAAAAAAAAAGTTCGTTAAGTAATAATAAAAAAATTAATTGTTATTTTTATGTACAAAGCATGTGTGTGTGTCCGTTTTTTTGCTTCGTCATATTAACGGGGTTGCCAGACTTTTTTTGGCTTTGTCGCAAACTCGGATGTAAAATATCGCCAAAATTCAATTTTGTTCAGATTTCTTAAAAAAAAAATATTTTTATTTAAAAAAAATAAATTTTGTTAAATAATAAAAGACAGAAATAAACTTTATGGCAAAAATCGCCCAAATCCGGAAAATCTATATATATAAAAGAGTAATGTAATATAATAGTAATATAAAAGTAATATAAAAGAGTAATATAAAAGAGTAAAGACTGACTGACATACTCATTCATCATCGCCCAGCCCAAACCGCTAAAGTTAGAAACTTGAAATTTGGACTGTAGGTTGACGTCCCGGAATAAAGATCCACTAAGGCTGGATTTTTGCCAATGTTGATTCTAAGGGGGTAAAATGGGTAAAAAACTGTACTTTTGGTACAGTACTTTTATAAAAAGTAACTTTTATAAAAAGTACCTTTTATAAAAAGTTCCTTTTATAAAAAGTACCTTTTATAAAAAGTACCTTTTATAAAAAGTAGCTTTTAAAAAAGTAGCTTTTAAAAAAAGTAGCTTTTAAAAAAAGTACCTTTTATAAAAAGTACCTTTTATAAAAAGTACCTTTTATAAAAAGTACCTTTTATAAAAAGTACATTTTATTAAAAGTACCTTTTATAAAAAGTACCTTTTATAAAAAGTACCTTTTATAAAAAGTACCTTTTATAAAAAGTACCTTTTATAAAAAGTACCTTTTATAAAAAGTACCTTTTATAAAAAGTACCTTTTATAAAATTACTTTTTATAAAAAGTACCATTTATAAAAGTACCTTTTATAATAAGTACCTTTTCTAAAAAGTACCTTTTTTATAAAAAGTACATTTTTTTATAAAAAGTACCTTTTTTATAAAAAGTACCTTTTTTTATAAAAAGTACCTTTTTTTATAAAAAGTACCTTTTATAAAAAGTACCTTTTATAAAAAGTACCTCTCATAAAAAGTACCTCTCATAAAAAGTACCTTATATAAAAAGTACCTTTTAAAAAAGTACCTTTCATTAAAAGTACCTTTTATTAAAAGTACCGAAAGTACACTTTTTAGTACTTTTTTATTTCTTGAGGTATAAATAAAACAAACTTTTTTGTTTTTAAATCATTACATTGGTGGAGGGTATTTAAAGATTCGGCACAGCCGAATATAGCTTTCTTACTTGTTTTTTTTAATACTGGGTAATAAGACGTCATTGAAAGACAATTGGTGCCCAAAGGGTTAACGCGACTGACCAAATGATTTCTGAATCTTAAAGAGCTTCACCCTCGATTTTTTTGGAAGCCGCCATCACATCGGGTTCATCCGCTATGACTTTCCAAAAATGTCCACAAAAGGCAATTTTTTGAACTTTGACCTCAAATTTCTAAAAAAAACCTAAAGTGATGGAAAAGTTTGGAGAATGGACTTTTGACCAGCAAAACTATTGTTATTAAGTGTATAAGGTCGCGTCCCAGTCGCATTTTCGATGTTTAGTAGTGTAATTAATAGTTAGTATAGTTAAAAATGCACTTAATTTAACAGTTTTTTTTTTTAATTTTATTAAATACATTTTTGAGTTTTTACGTGTTTTTAATAAATTTGTGACTTTTTAACACTTTGGGTAAATTTTTTCATAATACCGGTACGTACCGGTATCGATGTTTCGGTAACGGTTTATCGTTACCGAAATAATCGAAAATACCGTTACCTTTACCGTTACCGATATAAAAAATATGTAATACCAATACCGTTACCGATACCGTTATTCGTTTCGGTTGCCAACCCTGATTGAAAGTGACGTTATTTTTTAATGTTCAATGTTATTTATTTTAGAATATTTTATGAACAATAAAAAATAAATGTTGATGTTTGTTAAAACAAATGAATAAATACTGGAATGAATTTCAAGTGTTTTATCACTTTTTTTTAAATGTGTTTTTCATTTGTTCTTGCCTAGAAAATATTTTAAGTTTACTATAAATTGGGTAATTAGAGTGTGGACCATCCGGTCTTTGTATAAAAAAAAAATCTCATGTAACACTACAAATTTATCACTGGTATTATGTTGAATCATCATTCAACATATATTTTTATGTAAATAAAAATTTACTGGGGAATACCTCATATGTTATACGTATGTTTTTTTTTAACAAAACTTCAACACATGTTAGTAAGTACAAACATAGTTAAGACTTTTCCTTATTTTAAAGTAGTTTGTTTTTTACTTTTATAGTTTTAACGAGTTCAAAAAAAAAAAAAAACTTTGGTAATCCTGCAATAAATACAACGGAATTGTGATTTAAAATTTATATAATTCTTAATTTACGCATTTATTGTATAAAGCAAAATAAAATTTTATTAAAGGCATAAAATAAATTTCTACTTTACTTATTTTCAAGAACAAAGATTTTTATGTCATTAATAAGTCTAATCTAAAAATCATCTCAATTTTCTTCATTTTCAAAAAAAAGTAAATAGAAGTATTTTTTTACAGTTGTTGTATATTTTATTTAAATTAATTTCCCTTCGTTTAAAGAAAACAAAAACAACAAAAAAAAACGGAAATTTAATACACTTTTAAAAGAATCACTTTAAATTTTGAAATATTATTTTTTTACCTATTTATTATTCAAAATGTCCTGTTTCTCCCCCATAGATAAATATGTAGAATTTAACATTTACATGTTTAAAAAAAAGAAAATGAGCATAAAAAATGTGAATATTTATTTCAAAGTTAGATACAACAAAAACAAAACAAAAAAAACTTGTTGCTGTCTTTTATGAAACAAACAAAATAATTTGAAAACTTTTCTTTCGGTTTCACAAATGTATGAAGTAACAGCTTAAACAAGAATGTCAAAAGATAAAAGAAAGTTTTTCTTTCGTTTTGATGGTAAAATCTAAAAAAAAATATATATACAAAGCAGTGGCTTTAGGTCAAAAAGTGCCACCCATTAATCATGGTTAGCAAACACAAACAGGCTTATAAAAAAAAACTTTGGAAATTTGGAAAGGCAAGGAAGGCAATAGAAACCAAGAAATCCTTAAAACACGTAATAACTAGTTTTTATACAGATAAACCTCAATTTACACAACTAAAGCTTCCGGTTACACAAACTATTCACGGTTAAGAAATCAAACATTTGAAAATATGCCTTTTAATTATTGAAAATATAGAAGCAGTTACACACAAAATAAAAACCTTGTCAATTTACTAGATAAAGTCTCGTAATACCATTTTACCAAAATGTTACCGTTTTTTTTTTGTTTTTTAACAAACAAATTTCAATCGAAATTTGCCATTTTACAATTTTTTCTTGTAATTTTACAAATTTCCAAGATAATTTTACAAAAAAAAAAGACAAGTAAATTTAGGAGAATTCCTTGTAAGTTTTAATGCGCCAAAAAAATTTGTAAATTTACAATTTTATGTGTAAAAAGCTTGTAAAATTTGAAAAAAGCTCGTAGTTTTTACTAGTAATTCTCGAAAAATAGGTGGTATCTAGTAAAATCACGAGAGTTCCTTGAAAGTTTTATCGCGTCAAAAAAGTTGTAGATTTACAATTTTATTGGTAAAAATCTTGTACAATTACAAAATAATTGGTAAAAAAGCTGGTAAAATGACTAGGAATTCTTGTCAAATAGGAGGTAGCAAAAAAATAAAAAATAAAATACACGCATTTAAAGTTGGTGATTATAAAGCATATTAAGTTTCTGTATATTAAACAAGTCCTACTTTAGGGGCCCCTAGGTGTGCCCTTATTGGAAATGGGGAGTTCAGCTTCAAAACTTAAGCTCAAAATTACGTTAGCTACACTGAAAAAAAGATGTAACTAAAATAAAGGAAAAAATGTCTTTGAAAATTTATCATGAATTTTCCTAAAATTTAGTAAAATTTAACTAAAAAATGAGAAATTTTCTTAACTATGAGGAAAAAAGTTTAATTTATTAACTTATAAGTAGTTCATAGTTTTCTTTTAATGGAATTTTTAAATATTAGGCAAAAAATTCTTACTGCCAAAGAAATTTTCCACAAATCTAAGAAACGTATCTTTATTTTTAAGACATATTTCTTAAAAAAACAATTTAGTTCAAGTTAAGTTAAAATTTACTTAAAAAAACATCATCGTATTTCTCTTCTTTGAATTGAGGGAGTGTATTTCTTAGAATTTAGTTAGAATTTAGTAAATAACTTTTTAGAATTTAGTTAAAAATTCAAAATGGCGATATCTCGAAAACTAAGCGAGATAGAGCGAAATGGACGAAATTTTCAAAAGAAAGATTACAAAGAAAAATATGGAATGGCCTAGCTCTGCATATCTGTCGGGGTCTCAAGACCCTACTTTTAGATATAAAATTTGAAATTCCAGAGATTTTATATACATATGCACATATCTCGGTAAATACTGCCAACACGCATTTTTGTAGCTCTTGACTCGTAGAACACTTCCAAAATAGCCGAAAGTCCTCCGATTAATAGTTTTTGAGATATCCAGTTTTTAAGATTCTCAAGACCCTATTAGACCCCTTATTACCGTATCTCAAAAACTAAGCAAGTATATCAAAAACTAAGCAAGTTAGAGCGAAACGGACACAAATTTTGGGTCAAAATCTATGGGGACCCTTAAAGGACCGGGGTCTTGAGTTAACAAGGGGCTGGACACATGGGGTCCGAACCCATGGGTCCAGGGTCTAGGCCCAATCTAGTTTAAAAATGTAAATGAACTAAAGTGTAATATTATTTTTCCCATTTTCTAGTTAAAATTGGCTTAAAATTAATTAACTTTGTTTTCCTTATTTTTGGGAAAATTATGAACTAAAACCAAGAAAAAAATCTTTGGAGCCAAATCATTCCCTCGTTTTCTTAAAATTAAGTTAATTTTCCCAGATTTTAGTTCACTTTTTTTTGAGTGTATAACAGATATAAATTTCGATGCAATTGGTCTCGTAAACGGGACCCATACCTTATTACTAAATAGTCAAATTATTAACAAATAATCCACTGTGCACCGTTGCGTATGATTGTTATTTAAAGGCAATTACAAAATTAATCATACGCATTTCAAGCAATTATTATTGTAATTATGTCTGGAATATGTCAACTTTCATTTGCTTTTGGTTTAATCCCATTTCGATTTTGGTTGTTACACCGTGTAATTGACGCCCTATGCTCAACTGGGAGCAATGGAATAAGAAGAAGAAAACTGTGTAATTGGTGTGCAAGTTGTATTTACGTAATAAAACATATCAAAAAATTTGATATAATGCGATTTGCATATAATGTTCTCTATACAGTAGTTTTTCCTTCAACTTTTGATTTTCCCAAGTGTGTGGGTAAATTTTTGTTCACTAAACCTAAAACTGTGGAAAAAATTTGAGGTCAATCGAATTAAATTAACCCGTGACGCCCGGCCTCAAATAATTACCATATATTACTCATTTAATTTTCAAAATACATTATCATTCATAAAACATTATCCTTTAAAAAAATTGTAAGTCTTAATTAAATTGTATCTTATAAATTTTAAATTTTTACTCGGGTTATTATATTTAAGGAAAGTCTGCCTCCTGAAATTATGAAATATATGTAGCTAGAAATCATACTTAAGTGAAACTGAATACACACTAATGCTTAGTAATTTGTGTCATATGTTGTCAGTGTATTCGTGAGAGAATTTCCTTCTTTTTTTCTTAAATAAAAACACACAAAGATACAAATTTTTTATATTTAATCTTTGCTGTAAATAAACTTAAAATCACATTTATCATTTGTTTTTATTTTACAAGAGATAGACGGGTGAGCAATTTTCATTTAATATACATGAAAAAATATGTCCATGAAGAAAAAATAAAACTATTTCGGTAAATATTTTCACCCCAGCACTATCAGAATTTTATCAGGAAACTTATTTTTGTTAAATAAATGTATTTCGAAAATTTTTGCCAAAACTTGCTAACATTTCAACAAATTTAAATATCAGGACAACAGTTCCACTTTTCGGGTCCAAATTTTATTAGGAGACTTATTTTATAGTTTTCAATTATTCGCCTTTCAAATTTGTTCGAATAATTCAAATAATAATTTTTGTTCGTTCAATCAAACGACTAAATCTAAAAAAATATTCGATTGGGCTTCGGCGGCTGCAGTGGGGCACACCTACCCCTCTCGAAAAAGGTTTACTAATTTATTTGTTATTCTTTTTGCACTAAAGTAATACAATTTTATCATTATTTAAACTGTTTTTTATATCCACGGCCTAAAAAGGGGGTGGATATAGGTCCCCCCGGTCCTAGTGCAATACTCTGAACTTCTTCGTGCATAAATTTGTTTCATTTGTTTAACAAAAATTTAAAAAACACGTAAAAAATCGTGTTTTTCAGAGGTTCGTTTAGTTCCTCAAGGGGGAACTTTTTTCCCCCTGGTCCGATTTTACCCATTTAAGAACTTAACCTGCCTAGGACCATAAGACATATTCGTGCCAAATTTCAGGATTTTGGACTGCATCGTGCTATCTACAGACAGACGGACGGACGGAAATTCACAGAATGTCTTAGAATCAATCATGGATCAATAATATATATGGGGCATTTCATGTCAAATCGAACACTTTGAAAAAAAAAATTTTAGATTTTTTTTTTTCAATTTGTTTACAGTTTTTAGTACCCTTCGAAAACTTTTTCGTGGTAAATTTTCAGATTTTTTTGATGACCCGTTCAAAAGATATCGAATCTTTAAAAAATGGTATTTTGTTCATTTACTCAAACTTCTTTTACTCATAACTTCTTCAATAATTGTATATTTAAAATTTTTTTGGTAAAAAGCTTGTAAAATAACAAAATTATTTCTAAAAGGATTGTAAAATAACAAGGAATTCTTGTCAAAAAGGAGGTAGCAAAAAAAATACAAACTTTTCTTGTAATTTTACAAGTTTTGTTTTTTTCTTTTTTGAGTGCGCACAATTCTGCTCATCTCTATTATTACTTAAATCTTACAAGTGTACGTGTGAGTTTTAAGGTTAAAATGTATATTAGAAAAATGATAAATTATGTCTGCTTATGTGAATTAGATTTTTCTATAAATATTTGTATATGTCAAAAATTGTGTGGCCATATATTTTTAAAGAAAAAAATTTTTAAAGCAAATGTGGGAAATAAAAAGTAAAGATTGATAAGTGTTGCGGGGATAATTTTGACATCAAAAAAATCTATCATAAGAAATAGTTTGTATATACTACACTACTCTGTGGTGTAATGAGATTTGACATTGTTTTTTATATACGAATCGAAAAACACGAAAAAACTGTAAATACGGTAGCACTGGTCACCTTAAATCTTTTCTTTCTTTTTTATACCCTCCACTCTAGTGATAGAGGGTATATATTAGTATGTCATTCCGTTTGTAACACCCCGAAATATTGGTCTAAGACCCCCAACAAGTATATATATTCATGATCCTCGATCGATTTGAAGACGATCTAGAGATGTCCGCCCGTTCGTCTGTCTGTTCGTCTGTCCGTCTGTCTGTCTGTTGAAAACACGTTAACTATTTGAAGACTTTACGGAGGCAATGAAGTTTGCAATCCAGCGAAATCGGTCCAGTGCACTATAGGGAATTTATAAGGAATTGTTGGCCAAAAGTCCATTTTTGATGTGTTCAAAAAAACTTTTTTCGGATGCCATTATAGAGTAAACTATATATAAGTTAGCTAGCACACATATTTTTGTACACCAAACTCTTTTACCGCTAGTACGGAGGCGTCAAAAACAAAATTTAATTTTTTATTATTTTTTTTTAATTTTGGAGAACATAACTTATTACAAAACTAACGTACTTAAAATCCTGTAATAAAATCTTTTGAAATTAATTTCAATTATCAATAGGGCAAATAAATATATTTTGTACAAAGTACAGGTTTAAAATGTTGATTTATATATTTTTTTAATTTTTCTATTTAATTAATTTTTTTCTTTTTTAAACCAAATTTATTTGTGGACTGCTACTTTTTTTGCATATAATTGCATACTCCCATATCTCTATGAGATATTGGGAAACTCCTTGTGAGTAAGATGTATTCATCCGCTAAGCCATGCGGCTCCATGGGGAAAAAAAATTTAGTGATGTCCGTCCGACCGTCTGTCGGTCTGACTGTCTGGGGAATGCACGATGCTGTCCAAACCAAAAGAGCTAGCCACCTGATGTTTGGCACGAATATGTCTTATAGTCTTACGATGTTCAAGTTCGTAAATGAGCAAAATTGGAACATGTGAAAAAAAGCTCCCCCTTAAATAACTTAGTCTAGCTACGCAAAATCCCATATTTTACATTTTTTTGTACATTTGCTTAAAAATTAAAAAAAAATACGCCACAAGAAGTTCAAAGCCCTGCACTTGGACCAAAGGCACTAGGAAAATTATTTTTTTGCCCGCCCCCTTTTGTGGGCGTGGATGTAAAAATTATTGACAAAATTATATTACAAAATTGCATTAATAACACGATTTATTAGGCCAGATCATGCCAATTTTTTATACAGAGCCTTAAAACTTAACTCCAAATAAACTTGCCAAATTTTGAGGCAATATCCCAACTTTTGGAGTTTTGGCCAGAAAATACCAGAAAATTCCCTATAGTGCAGTGGTTCAAAAGTTATAAACAAAAGACTGAATTTCGGCAAGGGTTTTTCGTGAATTCACGAGATAAAAAACACCCAAACTTTCGAAAGGCAATTCTGAAGATGCTGAAGCATGGCATATATATTTAACGTTCCTTAGGCCTGGTTCGTATTGAATTTCAGTCAAATCGCTCCAGTGCACAGAGGGCCAGACAGATCGATTTCCGGCCAAAAGTCCTTATTTGTAAATTTTCAAAAAAAAAATTACCAGTTTGTTGGGCATATATAGAAGCAGGTTTTCTGAACTTATCTATATGATCCAATTACACCCTTTCCTTTGACAGGTCTTCAAAGTTAAAAAAGTTGTTAAAAAATTTGAAAAGTTGAGATAATTTTTTAATTTTTTTTTCCAAACTTCTATTGCTAATGTTTAACTTTTTGTTTGCGTGGTTCAACCTTATATATAAGACTTTGTAACCAAAATATCATGGACAAATATAACTCATTTGGGTGGCAGCAATTCGCGTTTTTTGTGAAAAAAGTTATAATTTTTTATATATTTACCTCGCGCCGAAATAATCCTCAGCGATCCTCAGTTCGATACAATCGGTCTATATTTTTTTTGATATAGAATGGATCCATATCTTTCGAAAAAAGTTGCCCAAACTTGCTCGAAATGATAAATGGCGAAATTACAGCTATATATGCAGTGGTCCGAGATTTGTTTTTAAAAAAATAATTTAACCCAAAATAATGTTTTACGGCTTGATTAGTTTTTTTATCGACAGACAGTGCCTTAAGTGTAGGAAAAAAAAAATAACTACATTTCTAGTTTTTTTTTTGTAGAATTATGGAAAATATCAGTTACACCATATCCAATTAAATTCAAAGATTTTTTATTGAATTTTGAATTTCCAAAATAAAGAAAAAAGTGAATAATTTGTCGTCACCATTTTCAAAAGCTTTTCTGAAACTAAGTAAGTCATTTACACCATTTACATATTTATATCAAAAAATATATATATATATATTAAAGGTGTCCTTACGACTAAGGTAATTTTTCAAAATCACTTTTTAATACCTGGTAGGGTCCTAAATTGTAGTTTAATATCTAAAAATTAGTGAGCCAAAATTTGGGGACAATCGGATAAAAATAACTCGTGCCGAAAATGGATTGAAGTTTTGAGACACTCTTATATGATGAAAAAACCCATTTTTTCTTGTTTTTTGAAAAATATTGGTATATGGTATTTTTTGTTAAATTTTTTGTTAAATAATATGAAAAGGGTAATAAATTACCTTTCCAAAAAGCTTAAAAAAATTCAAATCGGATAAAAATTAAGCATTTTACGCATACATGCCCCAGACCATTGCATGGTTTTTAAAGCCAAAATTTGAAAATATTAAAAAATTTTAGGCAAAAAAATAAAAAAAATTAAATTTTACTTTATAATGTTATTAAATACATGTTATAGATAAAAACTAACAAATATGGTAGTCTATCTTTTTTTTAATTTGGCGTGGGTAGTTATATATTTTCCGCGGATTTCAAAGAAAATGTGTTTTTCTATGATAATTTTGCTAATATGGAAAAAAATGTTGTGTATTGTAATAAACCAAGTGTAAAACATAAATTCTGTAAATTTTTAGAGAAATAGGGCATCTTTAACCCCTTTTCATCGAGCTGAAATGACAAATTTTGGACATTACATATCTCTATAATACAAGATATCTGTGTATATCCGATTTCTCAAAAGTTACAGAATTTTCATTTTACGCTTCGTTCCGTGCAACAAAGAACAAATTTTCCCATAATTGCTAAATTATTGTGAAAAAACGCATTTTATTTGGAATCCGCGGAAATTTTATCACTACCGGCGAAAAATAAAAAAAAAAATCTTGACTACCATATCTGCTATTTTTAATCGTAAACACGTTTTTTGGAGTCATTTGACTCCTTGAAATCCGCAAAACTCAAATGACTCCAAAAAAAAATTGAGTCGATGGATATCCCCAATTTTTTAAATATTTAAGCCTTAGGATGTATTTAATAATCCATTGCTATAAAATAGTAAGATTTAATTTTTTTGTTTAATAAAATTTTCAAAAAATCGAAAACACTCATTTCAGGTACCCCCCAAAATGCATGGTAATTTTTGTATTTCATGTTTGAAAGTGTTACTGCCGTCATAAAAAGTAAAGATAATTTTTTCTGAGTATTGATGCAAGAAAGTTAAATAAAAAATATTTTGTTTTTTTTATTTCAACAAAATTTACATTTTTTTAAGTTTTTTCAAAATTTGGCCATTTTGGCTTTTTCTCGCTGCGTTACTTTATACCCCAAAAAAATGCCTTACTTTTAACTTACGATATAAATGATTTGCAATCTGAATTTTAAAAACCAGTAAAGTTTCATAAAAATATATAAAAAAAAACAATTTTACTCTTAATTTATTTTCTCTCATTTAATAAGAGCAAACACAAACAATTCAGTTACTTTTTCAACTTTTTGTAAGCGACCTAGGAATGGGCTATTATTTCTTAGCTTTTTCGTAAGCGAACAAAGAAGGCCTTGCCTCCATGAAATTGGGACGTAACTAGTTACTTATTTTCGTTAGAAAACCCAAAGTTAATTTCTTGGAAATGGAAGTTTTTGCTGGGATGTTTTAAAAACATTGATAAATCACAAAAATATTTAGAACGTATTTTGGTCACTCAAAAATATTTTTACACTAAAAAAAAAATACACTCGAAAAAAAATTTTCACTCAAAAAAAAATTGTAAATTATTGTTTTTTTTTTTTTTTTCAAAAATTACTTAAAAAAAAAGTTTTTTTGACACAAAATAAAATATTTCTAATCAAAAATGTTATTTTTTCACGTTAGAAAATTTACTATTACTAAAAAGGGCACTGTGGAGGGTATTCATAGATTCGGCCAAGTCCAATTTAACTTTTCTACTTGTTCTCCATTCTTTTAGTTTATTGTTATCGTTTTGTGTAATATTTATGGTTAAGTGTCAGACAAATTACAGTAATATTTTCAAATCACTTTAAATTATTTCCAGTCAATTAGTTTTAATTAATTAAATCTACAAAACAATGAAGTTATTCTATTGACTCCTTAAAAGGAAGACAAAGCAATTGAGCTGGAAAGTAACAAGGGAATTGTCAAATATTTAAAAATTTGCTATAAAGTTAGGTTAAAGTCTTATATCATTAACAGAACTAGCATGACACGGTGGACAATTTCAGGTATTGGAGGAAAAACAATTTGGAAAGATAAAAATATTTTGTTATTCCAAAAAATATGAGGTCGTCATAGCTCAAAAACGAGTTTAAAGTTTGTATTTGAAATGGTTTTCAATTGAAAAAGGAATATTACCTGCTATATTCTACAAAATCGTTGGGTTTAAAAGATATTAATACGATTTTTTACACAACATAAAGCATGATATAGCAAATACTTAATTCTGCACCATTAACTCAAAATTAAAATTTTTGAGTTATGACGACCTTGCAGTTAATAAGCGATAAGTATTGTAATGTAAAAAATTTGAATTCAAATTTTTTATTTATTCAGTCATTTTGTTGATTATTCACTTCCTCAAGTATACATTTATTTTTTTCTTTCCAAAGAAAAACAAATCAAATGACAAATTTACTTGGCCCTGCCAACAAAGAAAATGTTATGAACTCTAGCATTTTGTTGTTGTATGAAAAGGATACAGTTTTTATGCAACATTTGTTTCTTGTGCTGTAAAACTTAAAACTAAATAAAAAGACGGAAGTATATGGCAAATATGTTTAAACTTTATACTTTCTGAGTGTGTGTGTTAGAAAAGTTTTTCTATAAAAACGAAGAGATATGAAATAAAATATTACAAGAAAAAATAGAGCTAACATTTTGGGAAGTAATTTGGGAATTGTAATAGAGTAGAAGAGAGAAAAATTGGCACAAACTTTAGAAACCAGACTGGAGAAAATTTCCCGAATCACTTTTTAAGTATATTTAGCGATTTAAGTCCGTCCGTCTGGCCATGTAATATACAGTGTAACACGATATAAATCGGAATTATCAACCAATTTGGCTAAAACTTTAAACTTACGCTTATTTGCCCCAAGGACGAAGCCTATAGAAATTGGAAAAAAATCGGCCTATGTTAAGACCTAGACCCCATACAAACGTCCCCCATGAATTTGACTTAAATGCCCATAATAATCGTATTATAATCCGGCAGGTAACTGTATTTTGTATTCAAAAATCATCACTCCAAATTTCAAATCGGACAAAACCACCCTCTCAATATTGAAATAAATCTCTCAAAATGTATGCACACAAAAAAAAAACTTGTCAAATTACAAGAAAAGTCTCGAATTCCCATTTTACATTTTTTTCCTTGTTTTTTTAAAAATAGTTTTCGATCGAAATTTACTTGTTTTTTTTTTTTTTGTAATTTTACAGTTTTTCTTGTAATTTTACAAATTTCCAAAGTTTTTTACAAAAAAAATGTAGTAAATTTACGAGAATTTCTTGATAATTTTATTTCGCCAAAAATGTTGTAAATTTACAATTTTATTGGTAAAAATCTTGTAAAATTACAAAAAAAACTCGTAATTTTAAATAGGAATTCTTGTAAAATAGGAGGTTGCAACAAATCTAGTAATGTCACAAAACCTCCTTGCCAGTTTAATCTCAAAAAAATGTAAATTTACAACTTTGTTGGTAAAAACCTTGTAAAATTACAAAACTATTGGTAAAAAGTTTGTAAAATAACAAGGAATTCCTGTCAAATTGGAGGTAGCCAAAAAAAAAAGTTACAAACTTTTCTTGTAATCTGACAAGCTTTTTTTTTGAGTGTGAAAATAATAAATATTTAATCTAAATATTGTTAGCAGGTGTTTTACGTGTAATTCGATAACCTAATCAAATCTGAATAAAAGTAGACCATATTTTGACTTACAAGGGAAGTCTTCCTAGTATCACCCGTGGATCTTTATGGAATTGGTTTTATTTTGTAGATCAGAAAAAATAAAGGGACACGTATTTATATTTAAGGGGTAAAAGCGAGGGTGGAAGACAAGGCCATTTTTCAGTTTTTTTCGTATATCTCCTATATTATGCAAAGAAACCTAGTCTTGTTACATATCAAAGGTCTTTGATCCTATCTACGTGTGCTAAGAACGTGTCAAAACATGCACAACTTTTCGTCATATTGAGTAAAATACCAAAATCTTATGACATTTTTGTTAATAAGTCGAAAAATATTAACTTATTTGGCCCTTTGTTAGCACCACGAGATAGGTATTTTTAATACCTTTAATCTGATACCACACATGACTATATTAATTTGGTTTAAATAGGCGTAAATTATAAAAAAACTGAAACAGGTCAATTTCCCCCAATACAAATCGCCCCGCCCCTAAAAATGAGTTTGGGCCGCTAAAAAAATACGTGTCGAATTAATTTTCGTTCTTAACAACATATCCAAATTTCATGAAGATCGGGGGTGACACCAGCGAGACTTCCATTGTTAGTCTCCATATAAAAATGTCGCCTCATATTCACACAGAAAGAAGTTGAAACAAATTTCAATCAATAAAAAAGCGGATTCAATAAATTTTTTAATTGAAATTCCTCCAATTAAGAAAATTGTTGTACCAATCATCATTGAATATTTTTTTGATCAAAGATTTTTTCGATTTTGATCACAAATTTAATCAATTTTTTATTTATAGTCAGTCAAAATAATGATTGATTTAACGATTCAGACAAAATTATAAAAAAATTAGTCTTTTTTGATTTAATATGATGCCAACAGTAAAAAAAAGTAAAACCCGATTATCGCTATTAATATTATAAATCTGAGTGTTGGTTTGTCTGTCTGTCTGTCTGTCCGTATGTCTGTTCCGCAATCAGGGGAGAACGGCTGAACCGTTTTTCATGAAATTTTCACCACAGATAGCACTAACCGAGCCGGGAACTATAGGCTATCAAAAAGAGCGATCGGACAGAGGGGCGTAAAATGCCACGCCCCTTTTTATTTTAGGGAACGTTATTATGCCTTTTCTATAATAACGCATAAACGGTTGAACCGAATTTAATGAAATTTTTACAAATAGTACTAACCGAGGCGGAAACTATGAGCTACTATAGAGGGCGATCGAAAAAAGGGGCGTGAAATGATACGCCCCTTTGTATTACATTGAAAGTTATTTCTGCCTTCTCCGCAATCACGCTTAAACGGCGGAAAATTCCACTCCGTCAAAAGGGCGAAAATAGCACGACCCTTTTTATTTTATTGAATCCTATTTCTGCCTGTTCCACAATCTATCATAAACGGCAGAGCCGATTAAAATTAAACTTTTACCAGAGATAGAACTAACCAAGACAGGAACTATAGATTAAAGTAGAGTGCGTTTGGACAAAGTGGCATAAATTGATTCGCGCCTTTTTACTAAACTGAAGGTTTTTTCTGCCTGTTCCTTAATTACAGGTAAACGACTAAACCGATTTGAACAAAACTTTCTCCACATATACTAAACGAGGCGGGAAATTTAGTCTGTATCAACGGGCGATTGTACAAAGAGGTGTAAATTTCCACACCTTTTGCAATGTACTGAAAGTTTTTTCTGCATATTCCGTAATCAAACTGAAACGCGAACCCGATGTTATTAAAATTTACACCAGCACTAAATTTTATTCGAAACAGAATTTCTATACGTTTCAACGTGAAAAAAAAACAATGCGTTAGAAAAAAACTAAACATGAATAAAAAGGTCATCGGCCTAATGTCCTAATATTTAAATATATTTTCAGTAAAAAATTAAACATTTTTTCACTTTGTTCGGAGCTTCCCGATTTTCAAGTCAAAACAGGAACCCAAAAAAAGTTCCCCATATGTCCAATATTTTGTTGTGTTAATATTGACCCTAAAAGGCAACTGTTCCAAACCCGGCTCTAAGGGAAATAAAAAAAATTTTCACCAGTGAAAAGTCATGAAGCAGTAGATAAACTCGCAAATAAAACAACCAATTCATTGTATAATATTTTATTAACCCGGGCAACGCCGGGCGCAAAACAGCTAGTTTTGTATATTTTAAAATTAATGTAGTCAAATAAATTTAAGCGAAAAAAAATCTGGTATGTTAAAAATTTGTAATTCGACAGTTAAAGAAAATAACGAAACTTTTAATCAAAACATTGGTTGACTCATTTAAATTTTGATGATCAATAGATTTAATTGAAAATTTTTAGCCAATAATATTTTGTGTGGTCAATCGGTCAATTGGCAACAAAAATAAGCCAATTCACTTACATTTGGTTTTTGTGTGTTTTTTTAACACTAATCTAATTTTGTTTGAACTTGTGAACCATTTTCCGGAAATTCCCGGGAAAAATTGATTTTCATACTTGTTTATACATAAAAATAAAGTTGTTTTATTGGAAGTAATTAAAAATATAGTTATAGTGTAAAAGCGGTCACAGTACCACTAGGAAACTTTCGAAACCCGTAACTATCTCTGGATTTATAAAAGCTTTTAAATTCTATAAAACCAACAAATGCTTAAGACGGTACTTCAAAATAAAGTGGCAAATGTTCCAACCTCCACCTTTCAACGTTTTAACAAAGTATTATGAAAATTTTCTTATCCATGTTAACTTTGGGATATTTGAATGTAGATGCAATATAAGAAATTAATTTTACTCTATTTAAATATTAATAACAATTCCAAAACTTTCGTTGTACATAAAAATAGCTATAGGAATAACACTGTTTAACAAATTTAAGGTGACCGAGTGTATTTTGAATAAATCGACCACTGATCAATAATAAAAATGGGACATTAAATGCCAAATGTTGCAATTTTGAAATTTTTCTTTTAAGATTTTCTGAATTTTGTACCGTTTCTAGTAATTTTCGAAACTTCATCGTTGTATGTTTTTAGAACCGTTCAAAAGATACCGAATTTAAAAAAATCAGAGCTCTTTCCTTTATTTAAATTTATTTTACTAATGATTGCGTATGATTGTTATTTTATTATTACAATTACAAAATTAAGTATACGCCACGTTGTAATTATAATAAAAGTTCACCAACTTCAAATGCACTGAATTTTTGTTTTTGTCTCATTTAATATACATTTTCCTGTTGAACAGTGTAACTTGAGTTTAATAAATATTATACACTTAAGCTTAAGCCATAATATATTTCCTTAATAGTTTTTTTTACAGGTCAAGGATGTCATTATGGGAAATTATTTTTTTATTATGAATGTTGTTTTAGTATAACTTTTGTACTTTATACACAAAAATTACTTTGTCTACTATTTTTTTGATATATATTTTCTTTTTTTCAACTTATATAATTTCAGTATGCCATTTCATTCGTATTTCAAAAGCAAAACTACACACACATACACAATGAACGTCATAATAACTATAATTTGCTATAATACTAAAGAAAATTGTATAACGATAATTCGCATAAAACGAAATGAAACATGAATGATTACAATGGTCAATAAAATTGCTTATTATTGACTTGACTTGAAATTATTGTTCTTATTGCGGTTGCTGTTTTTTTTTTGGTTTTATTATGCTGACATAGCAGATTTTGATTTGTTCAAGCATAAAATTATATTTCACCAAACATAATTCAAATAAATGTTTTGTAATATTTACTAAATGAAGATTATTGATGATGACAGTCATATAAACTGTTTTTTTATTATTTATCCTAAGATAAGGTCAAATGTCATTATAAAATAATATAATACCACAAATATGCCTAAATTATATGAGAATTTAGGAAACATTTTGTGGTAAATAGGTATGTAAATTTAACAAATTGTTAAAAAAAATATATCCCAGCAATTCTTTATTATCAAACAATGTATAAAATAAGGAAGTATATCTTATTTGGTACTATGCAGCATTGATGATTTTGACATAGGAGGAGACTTAAGGTAATGCATCCAAATTATAACACAGTTACCAGTAAGTATTAAGTAATGCTTGGTGGTAGGTATAAAATTGAAAAAAAAAAAATATTTATTTATTTGTTTTATTTAATTATTTTTTTTTTTTTTATTATATTTAATAAAAATTCTTATTAATTTTTATTAAAAAATATAAATTGTTTTATTCGGCCTTTCAAATATTATATTTTGAGTAAGTTTATTCTAGCTCGAGGTCATTATTTCTTTACTAATTAACACTATGATATTCGCATAGAATAATTTTCAAGATAAATATTTTTCTGTTTTAAATTTATTTATGATGGTAATTTTTCAAGACTCAGTCGAAACCTTGTTTCGAAATTTGTCAGCTTCCATTGTTAACATTATTTAACAAAAATAAAATATAAATTTGTGTAATTGTAATGCGTTATGTGACACATGGTAAGTAAATCATTATTATTAATTTTCAAATACTATATGTATTACACAGTGCAACAAACAAAATCGGAATGTGATGTAACCAAAAGCAAATAAAAGTTGCAATTTTTCATTACAAAACTTTAAAGGCTTTTTTAGTTCAGTGCCAATTTGTTTTTACAGACATTTAAAGTTGGAAAACTTTTATTATAATTATAAAAATAATTTCTTGAAATCTGTTGTGGCGTATACTTAATGTTGTAATTGCCTTTAAATAACTATGTTATATATAGGGCAAGTACTTTCATGCATCTAAAAATCGAAAATATGTGCCTATAATATGCTCCTAAAAATCAAAAATATGCACTTAAAATTTTAAAAATATGCATTTATAAATGATTGGTTTAACAACAAAAATAGGTTTGTTACCTTAAAATAGGGGTTTTCGAATACTTGACGCATTCTACAATTTTTCAAAGTGTTACTAGACCCATTTTTAATTAGTAAAATATTTTATAGACACATTTTGTGATAAGAACATAAGTTAATATTTCTGGAGTACAAAAAAAAAAATTTGACAAGAAAATTTTTATTTTGATTAAAAATTTTTGTTTATTCATTTTCGTAAAAAAAACAATTTTTTTCGAGTTTATAAAAAAGGAATGACAAACTTATTTACCTATGTATTACCTCCTAGCTAAATTTTCCGTTTCAAAAAATAGGTTCCAGAACCCATTATATTATCTTGCAATTGATTCTTGTTAACGTTCCAGACTCAATGATTCTTGTTTAAAATTATCCCAAAAGCAATTGGTTTTTAGAGCAAGTAGTTTTTAGATAAATTATTTTACATTAAAAATTTTGTTTTGTATGGTAACACATTTTCTAGAATCCATTGCAATAGGAATCTGTTCCAAAAAAAATCCTGGGTCCTATCCAGTGACGTTCCGTGTAATGTGCGGAGGTGTTCTCTGAACACCTAGCATTTTTCCCTCAAATATGTCAGTTTTATATTTTTATAATTTTTTCAAAGGTTCAAAAATATTTCCGCACATATAATTCGTCATGTACTCATAGCAGAAAATGTACACTCTCAGTTGGTATATCATTTTTTATTTTCCGTCGCTTCATAAAAAAGTTGTGCCAAATTTCGTAAGCATTAATGCAATTGTTTCCAACAGTTAGTTGAATGTGCGGCAAAATTTAAAGAACAAACGAAGTTGTTGGGTTGTTCTTAACTTTGTTGCGCACACTCAACTAGTGTTAAATTACAACAACTACAACAAACAAATTATAAATTTTTAAAGGCATTTTTGTGCGGAAAATTAAGTAGCACACGTAACTTTAAGAGGTGATATCTTTTTACTAGAAAGAGCTATTGCTTTAATTTGAAAGCCAAATAATACTTTGGGATTTTATCTAAGGTTCTGAATACGGATATCACTTAAATTATATACACAAGGTTCCAAATTCTTGTTTTAAAAATATACCTTTTTACATTGTTTTATTGCTTTTAAACAAAAAAAAAATATTTTTTTTTTTTTTTTTTTGTTAATAGTGAAAAACATGAAGGTTTGTTTGATGCACGTTAATTTTATTATGATGATGTGAGGAAGAAAATATATTGGCGATTGTTAATATTTTTAATTAAAGAGAATGAGGTGTATTGCGTTTTACCATTTATTTTTGGCAAAAGAAACTATTTTTCGCCAATTGTTTTAATTTTTTTTTTTTAAATACAGATGTTGGAATTCTTAAAGATATAAATATTTTTATTTAAAAACAAATTTACTGGTTAATTTTTTAAGTAAACTAATAAAGTTAATTACACAATTATTTTAATGTAGATCTTACAAAACAAGATTTACTTTCCATTAAATCACATAACTCTACAAATTCACTTTTCCAGCAATAGCAATACATAAACTATATTTATTTTGAATTGCTGATTTAAAATCTGCCTTCCCATTTTCTATCGCGTATCGTTTTTCAGAAAATCGCGTTTGAAAATGCAAAACCCCAAATTAAGTACTTTTTTTGATTCCACTATTACGTATTTTTACATCGGTGTCAAAAATAGAACTTAATTTTATAAAAAATTAACGTCGTGATTATAAATCGCATTTTAAAATTAAAATAACTCAACTGTCATCTCTTAATTCCAAATCTGCGACCAACAAATTTCTAGCACCTTTTGTTTTTTTGTATTTTTTGTGTATTGAAAAAGCTAAATTTCTTGAAAAGGGCAATAAAAAAAAAATTGTTGGCCCTGGATATGTGCATGTTCTTAAAAATATTTTTTTTTTTTAACCAAGAGCATAAGGGTGGGTAGCATTTCAGAACAAGTTCTAAAAATTTTGAATTTTGCTGAAAAAAATTCAATTAATTAAGGAATTGGGTTAGTTTTGTGTTTAAAATATTTTTTTGAAAAAACGTGATACTTCTCTTCCAAAAATTGAGTTGTGCCTTGTAAGGTTAATTTTATATTAATGGTGAACACCCTGATGAAAACTTCACGGCACGTCCGTGGTCCTATCACTTACAAATAGAGGAGGGTATACAAATTGTAAAAAAATTAAAAAAGAACAGCATTTCAAGGAAAATTTTCGTGTAAATAGTTCTTAAATCAGAAGACATTTTTTTGTTAATTTGTAAATTATCTCAAAATAGAAAAATTTTAAATTTTAACATGGAAAACATTTCTCAGAATCTAAAAACTTTATTATCTGAATCAAATATCTGTAAGAAATGACCTAGAATATCATTTTTATAAGAAAAAATAATTTTTCTTTAAAAAAAAGTTGATAGAAGTCATAAGGTTGAACTATAGTGTTGAAGAAATTTTGATAAAAATTAATAATAGTGCAATTTTTATGAAAATATGCAAAAATATGCACTTATACCAAAATATGCAAAAATATGCAACTACGAATCGATGCCATTTTATTGCAAATTTCTTGATTCGGATAGATATTTAGTTTGTTGTATGATTAAAGTGCCAAGTAAAAACATGCATTTTCATGAAAGTACTTGCCCTAGTTATATATAATAATTTTGTTATTCAGCAAGTAGGTACTGGACTGATTGCAGCGAATTTCATACCGGCTATAGCTAACGTAATTTCGAGCTTAAGCTGTGCCACACATGTCCAATAAGAGCACCATTTGCATTTAGTATTAACCCTTTCCGGTTCGGAAAGTTCGAATTTGTATTACTGTGTTATTAAACCGAGGTTTAGTAAGATATCGCAAAAAATGATATAAATAATGGGTATTTTTACTTGGTAATGTATTATATAATAGCACCCATTACCAAAGTTTTGCTGGGATATATTTATTATTGGTTTATGCTGATGTTTGCAAATATTTTAAATAGATAATAGAAAACATTACTAGATTTTTTGATAAACCATTATAAATTTCATTTAAAGGCTTTTGCCACACAAAGGGTGGTATTCTCGAGATTACACTCAAAGAATTATGTAGGTAAATTCCAGTGAATATTCACTTAAAACAAATGAAATTTTATTTAAAAACCATTCCACTGTTTTTTCATTTTAAATAAAAACACATTACAGTCAATTTTAAATGTTAATGACTAACCAAAACATTAAAAAACTAGTGAATATTCAGTTATTTTGTATTGAAAAACAGTAAAACTATAGAAGAAATTTTTTACTGCCGAAATTAAATGTAACAGAAAATTCGTTTTTAATACAGTAAATTATTTTTTTTAAACTACAGAAACAGTAAAAAAATTAAGTCCTTTATAAAATAAGTGATTTTTCTTTTAAAATGACTTTACTGATTACTTTTTAAAATAACCTACAAACAGTTAATGACATAATTTTCTTAGTGTACCATTATTGAAAGTTAGTAGATTTTTAAATATATATTTATAAGAAACATGAAGCCAAACTACACTGTTCAACAACATTTATTTTTTTCTGACTATCGATTCTGGTAGAGAAGACTACAAAATTTATACTTATGTCGAAAAGATCACATCCACAAAGATCACATCGGATTTTTGTTTTTGGGGCGGAGCTAAAATTTGGAGTACATATTTGAAATCAGCTAGTCAAAATCTTTAAAAATTTCGGTGAAGCTTTAAAACGGAGCCAAAAACCTTAGATTCTTTCAGCAATTTAATTTTACTTAAAATCCTTAAAAGATCGAATAAAATTCGACCTTCTGCGAATTGCTAATAACACCGCTCATGACTCATTTTCCGGTTTGAATTCTGATGATAAATTTTGGTAGTCTTTGATCTCCTTATTCCCAATCTGTTCGTAAAATGTTCAAGTCACATCTAGATTTTCAGTTATTCACGGTTGAAAATGGTAAAAATGGTCATTATTTCATTTGAAAGTCAGCACATAATCTATACAGTGGAATACAAATCTGGTATAAAGCAAAATAGTGTTTCTGTGTTATTTCTCGTATAAACCGGAAGATATCATTATTGGTTTTAAAAGTCTATAGGAAAGAGTGAATTTTTTCGTAAATTTTGAGCTCATTGCAGTAAAGCTTGATCATCCTATTTTTGTTTTAGAGTCTTCAAAAAATTATGCTTTTTCTAACATAGGAAACACTTTTCGTCTTCTAATTTCCGATAGAAGTAGAGTCGAATATGTACTAATATTTTAGTTGGATCATAAACGATTCGCCATTTAAATCCCCATTTCTACTTGTATTAAAGGGTTTTTATATTTGCTTAATAATCTTGACAATGGAATCTGACTGAATTCCGAAACACGTGTCGATTAAGTCTTGCAAAAAATGACCAACATAAATAAATTTAAAACAGAAAAATAATTTTCTTGAAAATTTTCTACGAGAATATCATATTTTTAATTACTAACGGAAATAATGACTTCGATCTAGAACAATCCTACTCAAAATATTTAAAAAAAAAAAAAACAAATACTGAAAAAACTACTCACAATTGTCTCTCAATTAACGGTAAAAATCGATTATCCTAAATTAATTAAAATTCGACAAAATCAAAAATGTTATGAAAGTAGGCCATAAAAGTCCGACAGTTTGGGTGTTTTAAATTCTATTCAAAAATTATCTTTCTTTTCAGTGTGGTCCACCCCCAGTTTGGGTGTTTTAAATTCTATTCAAAAATTATATTTCTCTTCAGTGTGGTCCACCCCCAGACCAGGACCCCCCATTCATTGCACAAATAGGATTGTGGGCTTTTCAAGAAATTCATAATTTATTATAACAATTTAAACTGTAAACAAAAGCGTATAACTCAGCTACTTGAAAATGAACATTGTACCTACAATAAAAATAACAACAAAAAACTAAAATAACAATAGCATGCAACAAATGTCATAAAAATTTAATTTATTGCCAGTTCTTTTTTTTGTTGCTTTAGACTTGACTTCTTTAAGTACTTAAAAACAACATGTTTTTCGTTCGTGTTTATTTTTAAACTATTTTTATTTATTTAGTTTTTTTTTTTTTAACTGCAAGTACATTTTTATGTGTAAAATGTTTTCTGTTTTTCATCTTGATATACAAAAGTTCTTACTACACTGGTTGTGAGTTTACCACTATGTCTACTTTTTGTGCTCAGTGAGGCTTTGACTTTTTTGTGGTTTAAGTCGAATACTGCAAAACCAAACTTTCACATCTTTTCAGTATTTGGCAAAAGAAAATGCCTTTCTAGTATTCATTTTTTTTTTCTTTTGGAGAGCAGTACACCCAGAAAAGTTTTACAGTAACTTTTTTACGGTTATTCAAAAAGTTTTTAGTTAAAGTTGTTTTAAACGTTTTATCGTTTGTTTTTCAAAGAAAAGAAAATATTGAATGATTTATACAGTTGTTAAAACAATAAACTACAAAAGTTACGGAAAAATATTTTTATCAGTTAAATTATTTGTGACTGATTATACCGTATAAATTTACAGAAGTACGGTTTTTGTAGTTTGTTATTCAAAAAATTTAATTTTTACTTCACAAAATAAAAAATTGTAAACAGTTAAAATAACTGAAATATCGTTTGTTTTTACGGAATGTCTAGTCATTTATTAACGTTTAAAAATAACTGAAAAAGTCTGTTGTTTCAAATGAAATATAAGTAGTCCGTTTTTTAAAAGGAAAAACGATTGTTTTAAACGTTTTTTCAGTTGAATTTACTTACAAAATATTTTAAGTGTACTTATGTAAGTATGTGCTTGAATAGAAGCTGCTGTTATAACAGTTTCTATAGTCGGTTGGTTAGTCTGTTGTAGTATTTTCTAGTTTTTATATTTTTATATTTTTTTTAATTTGTCAAAATGCCAAACTATATTTAGAATGAAATAAACTGTACACTCCAGCTGGTCACTAAAATAGAAAGAAAATAAAGTAACTGTTGCTTTATTAAACATTCATTAGCCATGAGAGATGTCAACACCAAAAGGTTTATTAGTTTATAGTTTTTATCCCCAACTTTTTTTATGTGTGAGATTTTTAATAATGTTGGTTCAGAGAATTAAGCAGACGTGACTTTTAATCTTTTAAATGGATAAATTTAATAATTAATTTTAAATACATTAATTGACGTTTAACACAGTAGGTTAACATAAGAAGGATAATACTAGTCATTAAGGTTAAGTTTTTGGGATGTGAATTAAGTTTAAACTTAGCTTAAACGTTGTCTGAAACCCACACTCAAAAAAATAAAACTGTAAAGTTAACAATTTTTTTTAGTTAAGCTGAGTTAACTGGCTTTTTTTTTGCAAATTTTTAGTTAAAAATCAGCGTTTTAACTACTTTTTTTAGTTAAGTTCAATTTACGAAAATACTAGTTTTGAACAAATTTTGAATCAATTTTTTTTTTGTTGACTTTAAAACTGAGTTAACGAATTTTTACTAATTAATTTGCTGATTTTTCGTAACATATTTGTTAAGTGAAAAGAGTGATTACTAGGGATTAGATTTCCATGCAAATGAATGTTTTTTGTCGATAGTCTAAAAACGATATCGACAAATTATCTTTTCGATTCAAGAAATTTGCGTTAAAATGGCATCGATTTGTTTTTGCATATTTTTGCATATTTTGGTGAAAATGTATATTTTTGCATATTTTGGTTTAAAATGCATATTTTCAACTTTTAAGTGCATATTTTTGCATGTTTTGTAATAAATTAGCAAAAACAAATTGAAATTTATTTGTTCAAAAACTATTTTAAATTTTCAAAATTTATTTTGAAAATAAGAAAAACTATTTTTTTTCTTTCTAATTTTTATACCCTCCACTTAGTGAAAGAGGGTATATATAAGTTTGTCATTCTGTTTGTAACTCATCGAAATATCGATCTGGGACCCCTTAAAGTATATATATTCATGATGCCCGATCGATTTTAAGACATTCTAGCGATGTCCGTCTGTCCGTCTGTCCGTCTGTCTGTCTGTCTGTGGAAAATGCTGTCGCGGACAAAATATTGCACAGAGATGACTGAAACTTAACATATTTATTGGAAGTTCTCCCGAGAAGTTTGGTATTGCATTTGAGCGATATCGGTTCAGCGGTTCAAAAGTTATGAACGAAAATGTAAGCACACCTCAAAAATTTCAGTATATTCAACATAACCTAAAAATACAAAATGCTTTAATTCGGCTTCTGGTTGATATATGTGAACATAATTGAACACCAATGGTATTTAAACAAGTACGAACATATTTTTTAACAAAAAAAAAGTAAAAACAAGTAGAAAAGTTAAATTCGACTTTGCCGAATCTATGAATACCCTCCACAATGCCCTTTTTAAGTGATAGTAAATTTTCTAACGTGAAAAAAATAACATTTTTGGTTAGAAATATTTTATTTTCTGTAAAAAACTTTTTTTTATTAATTTGTAAAAAAAAAAAAAAAATTACTAATTTTTTTTTTTTTTTGAGTGTAAAATTTTTTTTGAGTGTATTTTTTTTTTGTTTTAGTGTAAAAAAACTTTTTTTGTTAATTTTTGAAAAATAAAAAAAAAGTAATTTACCAAATTTTTTTTTGAGTGTAAAATTTTTTTTTAAGTGTAAACTTTTTTTTTTTGGTTAGAAATATTTTATTTTCTGTAAAAAAACTTTTTTTTATTAATTTTTAAAAAAAAAAAATAAAAATATTATTTTTTTTTTTGAGTGTAAAATTTTTTTTGAGTGTATTTTTTTTTTTGTTTTAGTGTAAAAAAACTTTTTTTTGTTAATTTTTGAAAAAAAAAAAATTATTTACCAATTTTTTTTTGAGTGTAAAATTTTTTTTGAGTGTAAAATTTTTTTTGAGTGTAAACTTTTTTTTAAGTGTATTTTTTTTTTGGTTTAGTGTAAAAATATTTTTGTGTGACAAAAATACCTTTTAAAATATTTTTCTGACTTACAAATGTTTTTAAAACATGTTTAACGGGTTTTCAACACGTGAATTTAAGGTGAACTAATCTGAAATTTACGGTTTTGCTAATAACTTTTGAACCGCCGGACCGATTTGGCTGAAATTTAAAACGAACCGGACCAGAGGAACGGTAAATATATATGCCACACTTCAGCACCCTCAGAATTGCCGTTCGAAAGTTACAGTGTGTTTTATCTCGTAAATTCCAGAAAATCCCTTGCCGAAATTCACTCACTTGCTTATAACTTTTGAACCACTGGACCGATTTCGCTGGATTGCAATACCAACCTGACCAGGTAAATGTCCAACATATATGCCAAACTTCAGGAGCCTCCGTAAAGTCTTTCAAAAGTTAGCGTGTTTTCAACAGACAGACAGACAGACAGACGGACAGACGGACGGACGGACGGACGGACGGACGGACGGACGGACGGACATCGCTAGATCGTCTTAAAATCGATCGAGGATCATGAATATATATACTTTATGGGGTCCTAGACCAATATTTCGAGGTGTTACAAACGGAATGACAAACTTATATATACCCTCTATCACTAGAGTGGAGGGTATAAAAATCGTGAATTTTTTTTCAACCAAAATTTTTTTCGCGGAAATTTTTTTTCAAAAATTTTTTTTTTTTTTTTCAAAAGTAATTTTCCTTTTAAATAAAGTTTTTCGCAATAATCTTTTTGTGGAGGGTATCACTACATTCGGCCAGGCCGAATTTAACTTTTTTACTTGTTTATATATATTCTTGATTTCTAAAAAAATCTTGCTTTTGTAAAGTTTAAAATGTTACTATTTAAACACGACGTTATTTCTTGCTTTTTAAGAAGTTTTTTTGCATATTTTTAGGTTTTTTTGTGCATATTTTGAATTTTTTAACGCATATTTTAAGAGCATATTTCCGATTTTTTAGTGCATGAAAATCTCATCCCAAGTGATTACTATTTAAGAAATTTCTTGTGTAGCCTCCACTGCAAATCTCATAAGCTCTACTTAAGCTGAACTTAAAGCAGTGAAAAAATAGATAAAAATAAGTGAAGTGTCAGTGTTTAAAGTGTTCGGTGAAATAAAAATAAATGTCAACCTGAAAATTAAAAAAAAAATACAAAATATTTTGTTAATTTTCGTTTACGAAAAGTAACAAAAAGTTTAGCTGAATTCAACTAACTTTTTTGTAAATATGTACATAAAAATGTTACGAAATTTTCAGCTAAATTTTTAGTTGAAGTTACGGTTTTTTTGCTACATTACGAAAAGTTAGCTAAATATTTTTAGTTAAATTAACTAGAAATTTAGTAGGCCCAAAATCAGGTGCTTTTTTAGTTAAATTTAACTAAATTTTTTGCTAACTTTACAGTTTCTTTTTTTTGAGTGCAGATTTTGCCAGGGAAATGTGAATTAATTTATGTTATTTCCATAAAGACCTACATTTAAAGAAAAATTAAACTGTTCCTCTAATTTAAAAAATTATGTCATTTACGGTTTGTTAGTCCGGTCAAAATAGACACAAAAAAAGGCTAACCTTGCATTAACTCGCATAAAGCTGAAAATTGGCATAGACCTTCAGTTCACGAATACAAATAATATGTGAAAAGTCCCCGTTGATCCGATGCTTGCTAAAAAAGATATTCGAGGTCAAAGGTCAAAAATATACGTTTTTTGCATTTTTTTCGTAAACGGTAAATATATCGCGAAAATGGTTAAAGTAAAAGTTGTAGATTATTAAATTTCCTACAAAAAACGTTCTTATACTTTTTTTTATTTATTTTTATTTTATTATTAAAAAATACAATATGAAATAAAATATGGTATTATTGGAAATTATTTCATAAAATTATGTGAATTGATTTAAAAAAAATTTTAATCTGACTGATAGTCTTCGAGCTCAACTTCAACTATAATGTCTTCGTTTTCTCCTTGGTTTTCTTCTACTTCTTCTTGTATATCTGTACATTGTTCAAATAAAAATTCATCAGATGATTCTTCGTCGATATCATTTAAATTTTCACCTGAGGCAATTGATATAGTATTAGAGCAAGACTGACCTTGACAATTAGTGCATGCTACTGAGCAAAACAATCCAACTTTTTTGCAGCCACAGTTTCCACTGCAACCTTTTTTGCAGTTGCAAAAAATGGTGTTCAGAAGTTTTTCTGGAGCAGGTGGGAGTAAAGTATGAATTGGCACCAAAGTATTATCTACTGCGGCCGCTTCATACAACATAGTGTCAGTGTAAGATGCACACAAACCAAGAGACGAAAAAATTTCGATAAGTCGTTTTGATCCAAACCGTCGATGAAAAAATATCGAAAGACCTAATTGCAATTTTGATTTGAATGATCTAGGCCTAATAGCAGTCATAATAATATGACTAATATTTGTACACACTAATTTAAAGTGTTCTAATTTGAATCTTTTATTTTTAAGAATAAGTTTTTCTAAAAAGTATGTCAATGATTCCGGTATAACACTGTATATATCTTCAAACATTCGATTAGGCGAGGGATAATCACTATTATCAAATGTTAAAGATTGAATATCCTCTCGAATGATTGCTGCTGCAGCTTTCAGGAATCTAAACTTTTCTTCTTTTTCATTACTTTTTTTATTTTCATACCAAGCTTTGTTAAGAATATGATGCTGATTATCGATGAAACAAATAAATGTTACTTTTCCGGGTTTTTCAGTTAAAATAATTTTATTTCCATACTTCAACTTCAAACGCATCTTAATTGTTCTGCTATCTATAGTTAGAATTTCACAAATATTTTTTAATTCATCTAATGAAAACTGGCAATCATCACTATTTTCGATGTATGTAAATATTTTATCCATCGCAGAATTTATAGCTTCATTTTGAGGACGACAGCTTTTCACCCCAGTAGTGGGTCTCAAGAAGGAGTTGTAGCAATTAATATGGTACTTAGCCTCAGCAGCAACTAAATCATACACATACTCAATGCGAGCAATAACATTTTTTGCAGTATCATCAGAACGACTTCGAGCTATCTTCATAATAGATTCTTTAAATTCTAATGTAGACACTTTACAGATTTTACGCCTACACATTTGCGGTTGTTTTTTTCAGCCTCTTCACTTGCATTATTGCCGCAAAAAAAGCAAATCTTACTATTCTATAGCAATGGATTATTAAATACATCCTAAGGCTTAAATATTTAAAAAATTGGGGATATCCATCGACTCAATTTTTTTTTGGAGTCATTTGAGTTTTGCGGATTTCAAGGAGTCAAATGACTCCAAAAAAAAATTGAGTCGATGGATATCCCCAATTTTTTAAATATTTAAGCCTTAGGATGTATTTAAAAATCCATTGCTATAGAATACTAAGATTTAATTTTTTTGTTTAATAAAATTTTCAAAAAATCGAACACACTCATATCAGGCACCCCCCAAAATGCATGGTAATTTTTGTATTTTATGTTTGGAAGTGTTACTGCCGTCATAAAAAGTTAAGATAATTTTTTCTGAGTATTATTGCAAGAAAGTAAAATAAAAAATATTTTATTTTTTTTATTTCTACAAAATTTACATTTTTTTAAGTTTTTTCAAAATTTGGCCATTTTGGCTTTTTCTCGAAACTTTGACCTCCTTGCGCCTCGGGTTAATTTTATCCGATTTAGCTCAAATTTTTACACAATTATTTTAACATCAAATGTCACAAAAATCCGCTGCGCGCTCCTCGAAATTCCAAAAAAAAATAAAATAAAAAACCACCCTACTGTACATATAGATTAAATTTTGAATGTATAACAGAAACAAACAAAAAAAATTATTTTTTTAACGTATAATTCTGTATGCAGGCGGCGTAGGCATCCAATCCAGTATTTCAAACGGGAATATTTCTGGAACGTTTTTTGTAGGAAATTTAATAATCTACAACTTTTACTTTAACCATTTTCGCGATATATTTACCGTTTACGAAAAAAATGCAAAAAACCTATATTTTTGACCTTTGACCTCGAATATCTTTTTTAGCAAGCATCGGATCAACGGGGACTTTTCACATATTTTTTGTATTCGTGAACTGAAGGTCTATGCCAATTTTCAGCTTTATGCGAGTTAATGCAATTTGAAATGTTTATTTTGACCGGACTATGTAGTTTATTTAAAAAGTTTTGCGTTTTGTCGTTTTTAAAAGAAAAAACATTTGTTTAATGTTCAGTTTTTTTAAATCACTATTTCTGTTCTTTGTTTCAAAAATAACAACATTAAAAATAAAGACTTTTATTAGCATTAAATTTTAAAAGTCATTTATTTTGGTTCAGTAAGTAAAAATAAGTGATTCTTCTTTAATTTTTAATGATTTGTGTACGTTATTTTTTTTTAACTGTTGGCATTTTTTAAAGAAAATTCATTAGTTTTTACCTACTTGTGTTAGTTATTTTTGTGTAGACAAAATATTCAAAAAATTATTTATAAAAATATAAAAACATGTTTGTATCAAGTGACTTTGGCACGATGGGTAGAGTGTCCGGCCAGAATGTAGTTGATTGCGGGATTAATTCCCAAAAATTTTATTAAAAATTTTTTAAAATAAAATTCAATAGAAAAATTTCAAAAATAACCTACGAAATCATTAATTTTTAATTCGTAGGTAATTTGTTTTGGAATTTGTTGGTAAAAATAACACAACAATCATTAATTTTCATTGTTTTCGTAGGTTTTTTTTTTCGAATTTGTAGGTAAAAAAATTAAAGTGACGTTATTTTTTTATGTTCAATGTTATTTATCTTAAAAATTTTTATTAACAGTAAAAAACATATCACTCATTTACTTGTATAGTGTCATAACTCAAAATATGTCGTTTTTTGGTAAACCATACATAATTATTTGTTATTTCCTGCTTTATATTGTGTAAAAAATTCGTATTAATATCTTCTAAACTCACCGTTTGAGAAGAGAACACGCCATTATAACATTTTCAATGTACGGGCCTTTTGCAATATAAAAGAAGTTTCAATTGTAAACTTTAAACAGGTTTTCTGTAAAATCAAACATTTTGCGTTATGACACTATACAAGTAAATTAGCGATATGTTGATGTTTGCTAAAACAAATGAATAATTACTGGGATAGTTTTTAAATGTTTTATCACTTGTTTATCACTTGTTTTTGCCTACAAAATATTTTGAGCGAAGTTCTTAAAAAATAGACTAGCTTGTTTAAATTAAAGTTCTACATCATCCAGTTTGAGTAAAAAAAAATTTTTTTTTTATAAATTTAAAATTTATAATTTTTGTATCACAATATTTTTTTGAACCATATTTAATTAAAATAAGTTTGTTATAATTGAAATAATAAACATTTATGTTTCTTTAAATAATCTAATGTGTGTTATAAAAGATCTGACATCACAAGTGACATTGTCACATTGAATTCAACTGCACATCTAACACGATAACATGTGTGTTTGATATTCCAATTTTAAATCTTTTTGTTCTCAATACATTTTCACACATGTTTTATATACAAAATATTTGGTGTATAAGTGTACACATGTACTCATGTCAGTTTACACTTTTGGGCTTTACTTAACAGAAGGATAAATGTCTGTTAGACACTTTGCAAACATGTATTTCTAAAAAGCAAGGAAATTGAATTTTTGTGTTATTTAAATTTGCAATGCAAAAAAAAATAAAAATAAAACTAGAGGTAAAAAGTTCAATTCGACTTGGCCAAATCTAGGAATACCCTGCTAAATGCTTAAAATATTTTAAATAAAAATTTATTTTATTAGTGCAAAAACATTTTTTTTTAACAATGCCAATCTATTTACTTATAAAAAAAACTAATAAAAAAAATTGTCGCACAGAAAAAATTAAAAATTAATTTCAATTACGAAATTTGTTGATTCAACCACAAAATTAATAGATTTCTCACCAAATTGCGTATATTAATTACACTCAAAAATGTATGTCATTAACTGTTTGTAGTTTATTTACAAAGTTTTACGTTTTGTCATTTTTAAAAGACAACCATTTGTTTAACGTTCAGTTTTTTCAAATGGCTATTTCTGTTCTTTATTTCAAAAATAACAACATAAAAAATAAAGACTTTCATTAGCATTCAATTTTTAAAGTCATTTATTTTTGTTCTGTAAGTAAAAATAAGTGGTTCTTGTTTAATTTTTAATGATTTGTGTAAGTTATTTTTTTTAAATTTTGGCATTTTTTAAGGAGTACTCATTAGTTCTACCTACTTGTGTGGGTTATTTTTTTAGAAAAAAAAAATTAAAAAAAATTATTTATTGAAATATAAAAACATGTTTGTATCAAGTGACTTTGGCACGATGGGTAGAGTGTCATGCCAGAATGTAGTTGCCTGCGGAATCGATTCCCCAAAATTTTATTAAATTTTTTTTTAAAAATAATTTTATAGAAAAATTGTAAAAAATAACATACGAAATAATTAATTTTTAATGTTTTCGTAGTTAATTTTTTTGTTAAAAATAATCATTAATTTTTTATGTTTTCGTAAGTTATTTCCTTCAAATTTGTTGGTAAAAAAATGATGATCCTGTTTCCTTTTAAAAGGACTTCAATTTTTTAAAGGACGACATTTTGTAAGAGGATAAGGTAAAAACATGTAAATAATGTCCTTTTAAAAATTTATTAAAATATTTTGTTAAAAATTTTAAATGATTAAATATCATAAATAGCATTAAGTTTTTAAAGGTCATTACTTACCTCCTCTTTTCTGATATGTCAAAATAATAAAATGGGAAAATTAGAGGAGCATTCTAGAAAAAGTACAAATATTTCAAAAAAATTTTACAAAAATTAATCCTCTATAACTTTGAAGTCATTTTAAAAGGAAACAGAATCACGAAATTAAAAACTGTAAATGCAGTTTTACTAGATTTTCTCTCTAGTTTCAAATTTTTACTCTCCAGTTCGTGTTTAACGACTTCTTTTTCTTTTTGTCGGATGGTGTTATTACTTTTTTTTAGATTTAAAAAAAAAAAAATTGTTGCAGTTTTCGAATCTTTATATCACCGCTCCAATGGTGCGACCTACGGGGGTCAATACCAAGACCGACCCCTATTAATTTTTACCTCTCAGTATTTTGTGCGCATGAACTTGTACTATATCTCTAATTCCTAAGGGGTCTGCCATACAAAATATTGGCCCGTACCAAAGAAAAATTAAAAGTCTGTTTTAAAAAAAGTTTTATTTTAAATTTTAAATGTTCCATAAATTTTTTGAAAGTCGCTTTTAAAAACAAAAACAATTTGTATGGAAAAAAAATTAAAAGTCGATTTTAATTTTATTTCTTTCTTCTATGGTAAGGCTGATTATTTCTTAAAATTTTCCCTAACCACTATAACTGCCAAAGGGGGGCATTTAAGGACATTTTATTTAATCAGCTTAAATCGATCGATATCTTGTGGTGTTGCAAACAGAATGACAAACGCTTACCACCAACAGTGGAGGGTATATAATTGATAGTCACAATAACTAGATTTTGTGGTAGTATTTTTAACTTAATTTAAAAATAAATCTAAGCAAAATAAATTTTAAGTCTAAAATAAATAAATATTTTTATATTTTAGGTTTTTTGGTAAATTTTAATTGGAAGACCAAAAAATGTTTAAAAATTAACTTATACAGAAAGAAAAATACAGTTTTACTAATGTTCATAAAAAAAAAAATATTTAAGAGCAATAATTAAAGGATTATATCAGTATAATGAAATTATTGAAGTTCGCAAAATTAATAAAAAAAAGATAATCATTACACTTATTCAAATTTTAATTTTTGCCAAAGGATAAAATATTGATTGATTCTAACTGTTTTTGGTTGCCAACCATTTTTTAGATACTAGATTGCATAAATCATAAATATATTTTAATTTATATTTCATATAAGTAAACTTTTAGAATATACAAAAAAAATCATGTCAATATTTAACCCATTCGTTGAAAAACTGTTTGTTTGGAAATTTTTAAATTTAATTTTTTTAACTTTATTCATATTTTGTAAACCTAACCTAACCTTATTTAAATAAACTTTCAGAAAAAGTTTTAGTTTTAATATTTCTACTGTTCAAAAACATTTAAAAAATAGGTCAACGGGTTTGAAAAAAATTTTAGGACTGATGTTAGGCCTTGATTGAAGTTTGTTTTTTGTTTATTTCAAAAGACGCCAATTTTTTTTTTTAATTTTCTTATTATTTACCACTGTGTACCACTGTTAGGTACAACGGTATCAAAAGGGTTAAGATAACAAAAATTAAAACACTCGTTTGAACCGTTTATTTGTATTACGAGTAGTGTGAGAGTGTGTGTGTTTGTGTGTGTGTGTGAAAATGCTAGTGTGCATAAATAACAACAACAGACTTAAATGCATTTGAATATGGCATTGCCATAATGCCATATAGAAATGCTTTTATCAGAATACAAACAAATAAATAAACTAACTGAATTTGTTTTGAAAATTCAAAGAATTTGCATAAACTTGATTGCACATATACACAGACACACTGAAGGCATTTACATATGGGACATTCCATGCCAAATATGTCGGACACGACCCCTTTTGATTTTGATCTTTTTTTTATATGTTTTAGTACGTAATGAATGCAATTTGCACACCAATTTTTAGCTCTTTATTCCGAGTTAGTTTTGAGTAATCGATTTGCAATTTTTTCAAAAAAAAAATTAAGAAATTAAAATTTTCGACTGCTTTTAATACCAATAAAAAAAATGTTATTACAGTAGATAATATCAATGAATTTTGAAAATGGGACTCATATTTCTTAATCAAGTGTTCTGCCACACGTTGGATGCCTGGGGAAGTTGTAATAACTTCATTGATTTTCAGCCGATTTTAGTTTCTAGTACCTTATTAGAGAGGCATTTTACTACATTTTACCATTTGAATTCAAACTTAACTCAAAATATCGGAAAAATTGAAAAAAATTAATAAAAACACATATTTTCCCCGTGTAGTTTTTAAACTTCGTGGCCGATGCGGCACGCATTAACTTTGTCCGATTATTCTTAAATTTTGTGAGACGTATTTGTACATCCAAGTGAATACCTCTAAGTGGATTTGCGGTCAATATCTTGCAATTTAATTATTTTGGAGTACCATATTATATAAATCAAAATAAAAAATAAAAAAAGGTATAATTTTGAAAATTCGAAAAAAGAAAGAATTGTGATCATAACTCGAATTATGACTTAAAAATTGCGTAATTTAGATTTAATTTTTTTAACTTTTTCAAAACGTAAATTTTAATTGTATGATATTTTTTTTCTAAAACTACACTCAGAAAATTATACATGTCAGTTATTTGTATATTTTGCAGTAGCTAGTTGTTTTCAACTACAAAGTCAGTTGTTTTTATATGAAAAATATCAAACAACTATTTCTGTTAGTGCTTTTTTTGAACAACTAACAAAAAAGTACAGTAATGTAGTAACAGTTATTTAAACTAGTTAATTTTATTTTTTTTATCTGAAAAATTTTCGAAGTTTTTTTTCCAAAAAATAAAAATAAATTTTTGTTTTTTAAATTTTCACAACTTAAAAAAAAACAAAAAAAAAACTTGGAAAAAGTTTTTTTCTTTTTTTCTGAAACATTTAAAAAAAAAAAAAAAATAAAAATATATATTGATTTTTTTATTTTGACTACAAGTTAGTTTTTTTGACTACAAATGTAAGTAGTTTTTACTACATAAGTCAGTTGTTTTTTGTCAGTTAAAATAACTAACATTGTTAGTTGATTTAACTGAAAAAGTAGTTGACCCCAATACAACTTACAAAGTAGTTAATTTAACTGACATTTTCAGTTGATTTTACTAACATAATTTTTTGAGTGTACATTTAAATACCAACAAAATGTTGTACAACTTTTTTTAAAATATCGATATTTTTACTGATCAAGGGAAGTATTCCAACCGTTATAAACCGGTTTGCCAAAGGTGTCTTGGCTTATCGGCCATATCAGTGTATAAAAATTTCGTTGCCCCTTTATGAAACAATGTGAACCTTCGGAAACATTGCGATAACACCCGAACTAACAGGAATATCGTCTAGAGCAAAAAAACGTGTCGATTTAAATTAAAGATTATTTCAAATTCATATGGATATAGTAGGAATGTCTACACATAAATACCCCCAATTCGTTAAAAAAAATATTTAACGAAGTTGATTTTTTACGTGTTTATACCCCCGCTGGTATTGAAAAAACATTTCTTCTCATATAAAAACATCATATACACTGAAAGAATTATTGTTCATAATATCTATGAACAAATTTCATTAAACCAAATTCATAGAATCTATGAGACAATTCATTGGCCGAATGAATATTCATTAGTATTGTGAAATATTTCATAGAATTTTATTCATAGATTTTGGTAAATTCATAGAAAAAAATATTATCAATAAGCCTTATAATTTTTTTAATAATTAAAACAATGTTACTATAATTAAAAAAATTCAATAAATATATTAAAAAAATAAAAAAAATAAAAAGAAACATAAAAAATTAAAAATAAAATAAAATATTACTGCCCTGGTGGGATCCGAACCCAAGACCTACCGGCTGTGAAAATTATTGTCGACGCCTTAGCTATCAGCGCCACCAAAGGAGGAAAATCTCGCCAACTGTCACTTATTTTTATAATGTTCGATTTTTTTGTTTTGCAAATACACCAAAATTTTGTTTTCTACAAACACACACACAGCTGTTGGCAGAGCATTGTGGCAGAGCATTGATACAAACTCAATATGTAAAAGCAGAATATTAAAAAAAATATATTTTAATTCTTATAATTTGTTTGTATACTTTAGCTCGGTGGCTAGAGACTAAGCTTCACAAACAACTGGTTTTGTGTTCGAGTCTCGGTGGGGATAAGAAAAAAGCATAAACAATTTTAAAAATAGAAAATTGTAAATAAATAATAAAATAATAAATAAAAATGAAATAATAAAATAAATAAAAATAAAATAATAAAATAAATAAAAATAATAAAATAAATAAAAATAAAATAATAAATAAAAATGAAATAATAAAATAAATAAAAATAGAATTAAAAATAAATTTTTATAGCCTATGAACTTTTTCATAGATTTCTGGTTTCTATGAATTTGGTTCATAGATTCTATGAAGGGCATCATTGGCTCACTTCTTATGATTTCATAGAACCAATGAACGTTTTCATAGCCGTAATGAACAAAATTCTTTTAATGTAGTTTCTTGAGAAGAAATGACTGAAAAATGCAAAAAAAACCATTATGTCGCCATTTTTTACCCATTTTTTTAACCCCTAAATCCCCGATATAGCCGATAAGCCGAGACACCCAAACCATAGAATTGTCTCTTTTATATATATTTTAAGTTTCAGGCACATTAGGGTTTATTAAGATCCCTTGTTAGTTTTTATACCCTCCAACTACAGTATGGGGGTATACTCACTTTTTCATTCCGTGTGAAACGCATCGAAATATCGGTTTAGGATACAGTCCAAAATAAAAGTGCTAGACTCCTGATATTTGGCACATATATGTCTTATGTTCATAGGCTGGTTAAGTTCGGAGATGGACTAAATCGGACCAGGGGGGAAAAGTTTCCCCTTGAAGAAGTAAACCAACCAATGAAAAAAGGTAACTTCTTTTAGGTTTTTTTGTATTTTTGTTAAACAAATTAAACATTTTTATGCTTGTAAAAGTTCAGAGTCTTGGACTTGGACGCAGGGGATTTGAAAACGACTTTTTTTCGGTCCGCCCCCTTTTGTGGGCGTGGATATTAGCAAATAATTTATATAATGATGAAAGTGTATATCTTTTGTGCAAAAAGCATAGTAATAAAATTTTTAAACATTTTTGACCAGAGAGAAGGTGCCCTAAGGACCCCCGACAAGCCCCCCCCCCCAAAAAAAACGCCCATGCATTTTTTTATACCCTTCAACTACAGTATGGGGGTATACTCACTTTGTCATTCCGTGTGTAACGCATCGAAATATCAGTCTAGGACCCCATAAAGTATATATGGGGCATTCCATGCCAAATCACTCACTTTTAGGCCCGACCCCCTTCGATTAATTTTATTTTTGGATATGTTTTAGTACGTATTAAATACAACTCGCAGCCAAATTTTCAGCCTTTTATACCAAGGTGGTGTTGAGTAATCAATTTTTCAAAATGGCGATTTTTTCCAAAAAATGAAAAAATTTAAATTTTCAATCAATTTTGACCAGTAAAAAATATAGATATTTTAAAAAAAGTTGGACAACGTTTTGTTGGTATTTAAATGTAGTTTTAGAAAAAAAATGTGAAAAAATTATTCGAAGTAATTATCACTTATTTTTTGACGTTTAAAAATTAAAATCGACTTTTTGAAAAAGTCCGAAACCTTCGATTTTTTTGTAAAAAACTATAAGAATTCTACTCTAAATTATGCAACTTTTAAGCCATAACTCGAGATGTGATCACAATTCTTTCTATTTTTTTTTAATTTTTAAAATTGCACCTTTTATGTTTTGGCTCTGATTTATTTTATATGGAGCTCCAGAAAAAAAAAATGGTAGATGCTGACCCTAACTTACCCTAAATATATTCATTTGGAGGTAAATATACGTCTCACAAAAATTTGGGACGATCGGACATGTGTAAGGCGCTTAGCATGGTCCTTGAAGTTTAAAAAACGGATTACAAGGAAAAATATGAATTTTTTTCTGTTTTCGCAATTTCTTTGGTATTTTAAGTTAAGTTTTAATTCAAGTGATTACAGAATTATGATGTGGAGTAAAATGCCTTTCTAATAAGGTACTAAAAACTAAAATCGGTTGAAAATCAGCCAAGTTATTACAACTTCCCCAGGCATCTAGCGTGTGCCATACAACTTGATTAAAAAATACGAGGCCCTTTTTTTAAATTTATTAAAATTTTCTACTGTAATAACATTTTTTCATTATTCATGTTTCAGTGTAATTTTTTTTTGACTTTTCCAAATTTTAAAACAAAAAAAAATTTTTTTTTTTAAAATAGAGATTTCAAAAGGGTGTGGAAAATGCAGGCATTTTTAGCACTAATTTAAAAAATGTTAGCAAAACACAATATGAAAAACACTTGTCATCTAATAACATTTAAACTTGAATAATAAAAAAATGTTATTACAGTAGAAAATTTCAATGAATTTCAAAAATCGGATTGTATTGATTAATCAAGTTGTCTGCCACACGTTAGATGCCTGGGGAAGTTGTAATAACTTGGCTGATTTTAAACCGATTTCGGTTTTTATGACCTTAATAGAGAGACATTTTACTCTACATTTCAATTCTGTAACCATTTGAATTCAAAATTAACTTAAAATACCAAAAAAATTAAGAAAACAGAAAAAAATGCATATTTTCCCTTGTAATCCGATTTTCAAACTTCAAAGCCGATGCGGCACGCCTTACCCATGTCCGATCATCCTAAAATTTTCTGAGACGTATTTTTACACCCAAGTTAATATATCTAGGGGAAGTTACGGTCAATATTTACCAAATAATTTTTTTTGGAGCACCATATAAAATAAACCAGAGTCAAAAAAAAAAAGTGCAATTTTCAAAATTTGAATAAAAATAGAACGAATTACGATCACATCTCGAATTATAACTTAAAAGTTGCGTAATTTAGAGTAGAATTTTTTGACATTTTTAAAAAAAAATCGAAGGTTTCGGACTTTTTCAAAAAGTCGATTTTAATTTTTATACGATAAAAAACAAGTGATAATTACTTCGAATAATTTTTCATATTTTTTTTCTAAAACTACATTTAACTACCAACAAAATGTTGTCCATCTTTTTTTAATATATCTATATTTTTTACTGGTCAAAATTGATTGAAAATTTAAATTTTTTCATTTTTTGGAAAAAATTGCCATTTTGAAAAATTGATTACTCAACACCACCTTGGTATAAAAAGCTGAAAATTTGGCTGCAAGTTGCATTTAATACGTACTAAAACATATCCAAAAATAAAATTAATCGAAGGGGGTCGGGCCTAAAAGTGAGTGATTTGGCATGGAATGCCCCATATATTATTGACCGGTGATCGAATCTTAGACATTCTAGCGATGTCCGTCTGTCCGTCCGTCCGTCTGTGGAAGACACGGTACAGTCCAAACTAAGAGAGCTAGACTTCTGAAGTTTGGCACATATATATCTTATGGTTATAGGCTGGTTAAGTTCGGAGATGGGCAAAATCGGAAAAGGGGGGAAAAAGTTTCCCCTTGACGAAGTAAACCAACCTCTGAAAAAAGGTAACTTTTTATGCATGCATTTTGGGGGGTACCTGAAATGAGTGTTTTCGATTTTTTGAAAATTTTATTAAACAAAAAAATTAAATCTTACTATTCTAAAGCAATGGATTATTAAATACATCCTAAGGCTTAAATATTTAAAAAATTGGGGATATCCATCGACTCAATTTTTTTTTGGAGTCATTTGAGTTTTGCGGATTTCAAGGAGTCAAATGACTCAAAAAAAAAAATTGAGTCGATGGATATCCCCAATTTTTTAAATATTTAAGCCTTAGGATGTATTTAATAATCCATTGCTATAGAATAGTAAGATTTAATTTTTTTGTTTAATAAAATTTTCAAAAAATCGAAAACACTAATTTCAGGTACCCCCCAAAATGCATGGTAATTTTTGTATTTCATGTTTGAAAGTGTTACTGCCGTCATAAAAAGTTAAGATAATTTTTTTTCTGAGTATTATTGCAAGAAAGTTAAATAAAAAATATTTTATTTTTTTATTTCTAAAAAATTTACATTTTTTTAAGTTTGTTCAAAATTTGGCCATTTTGGCTTTTTCTCAAAACTTTGACCTCCTTGCGCCTCGGGTTAATTTTATCCGATTTAGCTCAAATTTTTACACAATTATTTTAACATCAAATGGCACAAAAATTCGCTGCGCGCTCCTCGAAATTCCAAAAAAAAAATAAAATAAAAAACCACCCTAATATACATATGTAGCAATATATAGTATTGTTATCAAAGCACTCGCATTTATGTTTGTATTGCAATTGTTTTGATACTTCTTATTAATTCTAAAATTCAAATTGTGAGTGGGTGTGAGTTGAAAGTGACTGCCACGACCATTTCTATGTACAACCGCTAAATTTGTACTTAAAAGTCACTATCAGGATAAAGTCGACAAGTAACTTTTGATTTTTTGGCAATGTTCCAGCTAGTTCGGTATTTATCCGAATCTCCAAAAACTGGAAACAGGTTTACAAGATGGGGAACCAACTTAATATTTTCTATATGTTCGAGAATCTCAGAAAGGCTTCCCAATTTCCACTCTTAAACACCGCGATGGCGTCTATGCAAAAAGGCAGATAACAGACTTTCGACCTTTTTACAAAAAAAAAAAAACTAAACAATCAAGTGTTTGTCATCGAATACCATCCTTGTTATAAGTAACAGCAGTAGTAATAGCATTTTGTAAATTGTTTAACATCATCAAGTTTTAAAATATGTATTTTAAATTCACGTGCACACAATTAATTAAAACAAATGATAGGCCTTTAAACCACACGGAGGGCAAGAGAATTATACGTTGTAAACATATCAGATGACACAATAAATTGTTAAGTAACTAAATAGTACATTTAATACGATTCGTGCATGGCTTTCATTAGCGGTTAAAGTAAATAAAACAAAAATATATACCAGAAATAAAAAAACAAATATTAGGTGCCTTTTGTCGAAATGTTGAGAGAAATTAAATTTTTATTTAACATTTAAGATAACAAATTGAACATTTTGAACCCGTGCAAAAAGTTTTTGCTTCATTTTAAGTATAGCTCCTGAAGTTATCTGTTGTCTTTTGTGATAAGAAATCTGATTTATGTTCAACCAAATAAAAGACAAACATGTTGCTTTTAGATATATACCTGTCACTGTTTTAAAAGTATATAAAAGAAACATACATATGTATCCTTAGTGAAATGTTATAAATTGTATATATATTAGTGTTTACGTTTTTATTACCACAGCTGACCCGGAACAACATACTTTTGTTGCCTTTCCTTTTATTTGAGTTTTCCTTGTTTTTGCACAAAAAATTTATTAAAAAAAAAATACACATTTTCTTTTGGAAAGGTATGTGGCCAAAATAAAAAAAAACTCGTTTCTCTGTTCAACCATGCAAACATGCAACATATTCTTAGAGGGGGATAAATGAATATATGTACGAGTATTTATGTATGTTTGTGGTGGATTTAAAAAAATGTTTAATATAAATACAGAAATCCTAAAAATAAAACTCGTACTAAAAACAACAAGTCCTGTTAAACAAAAATAACACGTATGTATAGCAAAGGTCTTAAAAATAGTAGCAGTCGCACTTTTTTAACCCTCACATACAAGGGATGTCTTTCATTGAGAACCCAACAATTTAAATTAAAATTAAATATTCACTGATAGAAATTTGTACATGAGAAGAATGAAAATCTACATTAGTGTTATGAAAAGAAATCTATGGCGGGTTTCAGTAAATCAATGAAATAGGTATCATTAAATTTGAAATTTATGAAAAATTTCATAAAATTAATGAAATGTTTATGTTGTATTCAATGAACATTTCTATAAATCTAATGTAAATCAGATTTTAGTTTTCTGCATCATAAAAAAATAAAAAAAAAATATTTTGCTAAACAATTTATTAGATCAAATTTACATTAAGAAGGCACAATTTTTCATAAATTTGCTAAAAAAAATAAAAAATAATTTAAACAGATACTATAGAAAAAGTATTGAACTTTTTTAAAAAACCCCGCACAGGTAAATGACGATTGTAAAAGGAAAAGCTTATTATGAAATTCAAAATGCGACAAATTTCTTACACACTAAGAAAAATCTTCATTAATATAATGAAACTCATCATAAAAAATCGTCCAATGAAACTGTTTCATTGTATTTATGAAATGTTTTATAAATATTCATAGTAATTATGAAACATTTCATTATATTTATGAAAAATTTCAAACAAAAATTCAAACCTAACAGAAATTTTTCAAGACTTGAAAAGTCCTACTAAGGGTTAACAATGGAAAAAATACAACTGTGTTAAAAGTTCAGATTGATTAAGAGTCTGCCAAATGAACACAACACGAATTATGGTGAATAACGGTTATTCAACACAAAGTGGAGTAATTCCTATATTTAATTTGTTCAAAAGTTTCATTTAAATATCTGATTTTAATCTGACATACATTAAGTGTGTGGCAATCGAAGGAGTGCTGATGATGGAAGGGTGGCATCTTCCGAAAGCTGTCGACATCTTTATTTAGCCTGTGTTGTCACTTGATTTTTTTCAGATTTTCTCATTGTACAACAATTATTATTTATCAGAAATAATTAATATAGACTCAAAACCGAACTAAATAAAAATTCAGTTATTTTCATAATATTTATGAAAACTTCATTAAAATGTTCCATTGAACGAACTTTCACAGTTCTATTATTTAAATTGTTGGAAAAAACCAGACACATGTATACAAAGCCGAATGTACTTTTAAATTTAAATTATTACAAATAAACAATGTTTGGAAAATTTAAATTTTAACAAATTTAAGATTTTACATCGGAATGATGTAAAACTTAGGGACAAAAACTAATCATCCATAAAAATAAAAATTGACAAAGAATTATACTGGTTTGTGATAGAAATCGAACAATTTCAATTTCGATCAATTTCATTAAAAATATAAATTTAAAAAGTGAACAGAAAAGCCAACATGACTTGAAATTGTTTTTAAAGGCTTGAGTATAATCAAATAAATGAATGAATAACGCAAACAATATTCCACTCACTCACTAATCACTCACACAATTTTTGTTTGTTACTCACGCTCACTCACTATTCACGTGAGTAATAAAAAATTGCTCACGCGTGACTCACGCCAGATTCAATCAATCTCACGCGTGAGTAACGCAAAATCTCAGAAATGGAAAAAATATTGGGCAAATCAAATCACGCAAACTCAAGCAAAAAATAAATGACTCACTCACTAATCACTCACTTAGCTTTTTACAACTCACGCTCACTCACAATAACGTGATTGAAATGAAAATCACTCACACTCACGTGTGATTCACTCGTGATTCACGTGAGTCACGCAAATCACGTGACCAGCGCCCATCTCTAAGCAGTATATTAAATTAGAATTTTAAATCTGGGAAAATCTTTAATTTCCAAGAAAAAAATGGCAATATTATCGATTTATTTAAAATAAAATCTTAATCTAACAAGTAGAATACAAGTAATATATAGGCAAACAATTTTAAAAATAAAGTTTGGAACAAGTAGTTAGGTGTGGGACTAATAAACTGGAGGTTCCAGGTTCAATTCCAGTTGGGACTAAAAAAGGCGAAAAGTTTTTTCTAAATATGAGAAAGATAATTAATAAAGGAAAATGGATAAAAGTAAATACTAAAGGAAATACGAAATGTTTTTGTATTTTCACATGACCTACGTCAGACATTTCCCCATAGAAGTCTTAGGTGACATGTGCCCAGAAGGTCAGTCCTGACCACTGCTGACTTTGAGTGAGGACATTTTGAAAATTTGTATGAAACTGTCCTCAACTCAGTACATAGAGATGTCTTGTGGATGTCAACAGTGACTCCGATATATCACCGCTCCGTCACTGAGGATGGCTCGAGGACGTTGCCAACTGGGAAATCTAAAAAATTTCAAAGGGACACAAAATTTGCTTGTCAATTTTTTTTAAAGTTTTGGATTAAAAAAAATTATGTAAAAATTCTTTTAGGAAGAAAAAATTATTGAAAATTTTTAAAAATTTCCCGAAAAAAAATCTATGAACTGCAGGTAGAACTTTGAAAATACTGAATTTTTTTTTTTGTTTTTTCAGTGCGTTTTCGATACTGTCAGAACTAACGGGCCAATTATAGGTGAAAGTTATCATTTGAGTTAGTGTTACAGTACAAAAAAAAATCGACGTCCGCGCTTTATGCTTCTGAGCCAGTATTGGCTCGTTTGTATTTTACAGCCTCTGTAATTGAAAATTTTGCATTTGGGCTCTTTTTTAAACCACCACTGCAAGTTTAAATGTTAAAATTATTATTCAGCATATTTTTATATTTTTTTAGTTTTTCTTTACTGATTTTTATGTTATTTTTGCACACAAAAAAATTTAACCCACTATGATTTAGGATACATAACTGCAAAATATTAACGAAAACAAAAAAAAAAACGGGATGCAAGAAAAACGTAAACAGTATCTCTGGATCCCTAAAGCACGACTTTAAATTTATTCATATTTACTACATAAAAAAGCTTGTTCTTTGATAACTTGAAACATTTTTATACCAGCTTATACAAGGATTAAGCACGTTACCAACGTTACTCTACTTTTATTGTGGCATAATATGTCATGGTAGAATAATGCAAGAGACCAAAAACACCAACGACGACTTACACAAGATGATGATATAAATAAATGAATATATTTCTGTATGACAACAATTTTTATTATATGTTTTTTTACTTGCACAAATAATAATGAAGAAAGTCTGAATAATGAAATGAGATCTCAAGAGATTTATAAATAAAAATTATTAAAAACAAATGAAAAACAAAAAAACATTCATAATGAATAAAATATAAAAAAATACATTTATGGGGAAAGGAAATACGTACGTCTGTACGGGTATGTCTGATAAATATGTACTTCGAATTTCTCAGGTAGAAGACAGATACATTCATTACATCAATATTTACCTTAAGGAAATATATACAAATATTATACAACAAATATGTTTAATGGAATTTTTATCCAATGAACCACGAAAAACAATATCCATGTATTTTACACATCCCACAGTGTTTTAAGGTTATATTGTCACTAGAAATCTTAAAAGTCGTACCAAAAAAAAGTTTTTTTAAAGGCAGTTCTACGTTAAAAAAAAATACATAACTAAGTTTTGGAAAAAAGTTGCTTTAAAAATAGTTAGTTAATAGTTAAATTTAAATAAATTTTAGGAAAATTCTTTACTATGACGAAAAAACTCTGTTCTTATTTTTAAATTAATAAAAATTATTTATTATGCGACCTTTAAATTTTTTTTTTTGAGAAAGATTATTCTAGCTCAAGGTCATATTTCTTTTACTAATCATTACGATGATATTGTCAAAGTAACAATTTTCAAGAAACTTTTTATAAAGTTGTTTGTTTTAAATTGATTGGTTTGGTCATTTTGCAAGACTTACTCGACACGTGTTTCGGAATTCGTCAAATTCCATTGTCAAGAGTATTTAGCAAATTGACAACCGTTTGTGGCGAAACATAAGGTTTTATATTCGTATGTAAGTAGGCATAATGAGAATTTATGTACTAAATACACAACATAATACAGCTCTAAATTTCAAACGAAAGAGTAAATGACCAAACCAATCAATTTAAAACAAACAACTTTATAAAAAGTTTCTTGAAAATTGTTACTTTGACAATATCATCGTAATGATTAGTAAAAGAAATATGACCTTGAGCTAGAATAATCTTTCTCAAAAAATGAGGAAAAACTTTAGTTCATATACTTAAATAAATAGTTAATTTTTTTCTTTAAATGGAGTTATTTAATATAAAAAAGAATTTCTAACTGCCAGATAAATTTTAAATTTAAGAAATTCATAAAAAAAATGTTCACACAACATTAAGTTCAAATTAAATTGAAATTTACTATCAATCACATTTGTCTTCTAAAAATTGAGAAAGTGTACTTTTTAGAATATTTAGTTAAAAACTTCTAAGAATTTAGTTTAAAATTCAATATACGATATCTCGAAAACTAAGCGAAATAAAGGAAAGAAAAATACTTTTCTTCGCTATAAATTCATTTATTATGCTTTTTGCGCTAAAAATATACAATTATATCATTCACTTTGGGAACTTTTCATGTAAATTACAGAACAACCCAGCGATAGAATTCAATTTTGATGGTGGAATTGAATTCCGGAGATCAAAATACATCAGAACAAGTGGGTCTAGTTTGTGGATCAGAAACTTTTCTTATTTTTGTGGGGTTGTGTTATTTTCAATGTTGGCAATCGATACCTTTTTAATACCGTTATCCGTTTCAAAACCCTTTAAATTGAATACCGGTACCAATACCAATACCGAAACTATGTTTTGGTATCGGATACCGGTATCCAAAAACCTTTTCCTTCGGTACCGGTACGTACCGGTATTGAAACGGTTTTTCCTTAAAAAACCTGTTTTTTTTACAAAAAAAAAAATAATAAAAAGTTTGTAAACTTTTTGGTTTTGTAAATGAAAAATCATACTCAAATTGCCTCCCCGCTGTCTCAAAAATCAAATCTTTGGGCACCCACGTCGTGGATTAAGAAAAAATTTCCAAAAAAGATCAACCGCGATGCGGGATCAGAAGAAATTTATTGATTTTCACGTAATTTTTATGGAGTCATTTTGTCTCCCTATAGAAACTTTCTGAACCCCTTTCGTATAGTATAGTTTTTTTTTGAATTTTTATTAAATCTGCGATGTGGGTGCCCAAGGATTTTTTTGATATTTGTAGGACTTCGGGGAGGCATTTGGAATCCTAGCAGGAGGTTTTCCACCAAAGTATAATTTTTTAAGTGGATTACCTCGTAGAATTTTTTTATTACTTAAAAGTGCATCATAATTTTTTTTTAACATCTTAGAGAGCATTTTGGCAAAAATGTTTAAAATAAATACGTAAATACGAACTTCATGTCGAAATACCTGACAAACAATAGCCAGGTTGAAGCTGATTGTGGGAAAATTTATGAAAAAATTTCAGAAGGTTATCTTCAGTCGGCAACAAGCGGTCAAAGTTGAAAAAAATTAAGTATTTCGACAAAAAATCATGTTCGAGTTTTTTGACCAAATCCGGCTCAAAAATTCGAAAATTTTGCGTAAAATTTGTGGAAATTTTGAAAAAAGATTTAAAAAATTGTAAACCGCGATTTTGGTTAACAGGTGCTTATTTTTAAACATAAAAATATTTTTTTTATCCAAATTGGTATCAAAAGTTGGAAAGTATTCAGTGTGTTATCTAAAAAATATTAAAAAAATATAAAAACGCGATTTTGGCCCAAAAATTATGATGTGGAAAATGTTAAGTGATAATACACTAAAAATATTAAAAAAATATATAAACGCAATTTTGGTCTATAAATGCTGATCAGCGTTTTTATATTTTTTTAATATTTTTTAGACAACACACTTACCATTTTCCAACTTATACGACCAATTTGGATAAAAAATAATTTTTATGTTTAAAAATCAGCATCTGTGAACCAAAATCGCTGTTTTGGAATTTTTTAAATATTTTTGCAATAAAGTGCGCCAAATTTCCAAATTTTTGAACAGGAGTTGGTCAAAAAATTCAGGCATGAATTTTGGTCGAAATATGTAATTTTTTCAAATTTTTTTAATTTTTTTAAATTTGACGTTACGCCCTTACCCAGGAAAATTTTTTGGAACAAATTTCTGGTTCAATAGATTCTTGAATACATTCTACGGTAATCACAACAAAATTTTCTATGTAAAATTATTTTTCAAAAAAACTACTTGCTCTAAAAACGATTGCTTTCGGGACAATTTCAAACAAAAATCATTGATTCTGGAATATTAAGTAGAACCGCCCAGGCAGAAACAGCCAACCGTTCCAAAGAAAAAGACTCGGCAAATCACTTTATTTTTTTGTGTAAAAGGTTTTATGAATTCGAAAAAGTGCTTTGCCAATGTTTTTCTATTTAAATCCGTTCAAAGTATAAATTTTTAATTAAAATTTATTAATTTTCATAACAATTGGAATATTTTTTATTTCTCTGCAGGATAAGTGGCCGGTCCTTGATAGTTCTCGTGATATGTCACTTATTGTTAGACACAATGACCTACATATTACAAACTTGACACCTTTTATATAATAACACCTGTTTCTTTCGTGAGGAAATGTCTAAAACTCCGGATACATCACATGTGAAATGTCACTGGGCCTATCCCTTTGGAACACTACCCGATTCGGTTCAATACACCACTTTTTTCCGGACTTTTCCAAAATTTTTCCTAAAAGCATTTTTAATAATTTTTTTAGAAAAATATTTCAAAGTTTGACCAAGATTTTTTTATCCTAATAAATTAGTCAATAAATTTTTTATCCTAATTTAAAAAATTTCTCTATTCAAATAAACACCAAAAAAAGTTGTGTCTTATGGACTTATATAATTTTGATACTTCCATTTTTTGTTCTAAAAGTGCTATAATAGTACCAAAGTTTTGTTTTTAAAGCGCTTTCAAAGCGCTTTAAAATAGCAACGGCATACCGTTTACCGTGGTTATCATTTTGGATGCTGGGGGAGTACTAAACTGTGATGCTTTCCCAGCACACTAGCGACCATAAAAGGTACTTTGCCAGTGCTTTCCCGCTCGTATTTTTCTGCCTGGGCGTTTGCAGGGTAGTTTGATGCATTCCGGAACCGATTATTTGGAACAGAAAATTTTGCTGGGTGGTTATTTTCGAATACCAATTGATAAAACAATTAATAAAATAGCAAATCGAATATTCAAATTACAAATGGAATATTCGTATAACAAGCAGAATCTTTGAATTACAAAAGGAGTATTCAAATTACAAATGGAGTAGTACACGGCGAATTTTTAATATTTACTTTTCATGTAACATTAATTTGTCATACACCTTTAAGCATTTTAGTTGACGATATATAATAATGTTCTGCAGTTTAGAGTTTATTATATTGTTAGTGTATCCTGGGTCACCAAAAGGTATTGATTTTGATCTTTATAGCCTTTTAAATGTCTACACATATAAAGGACGAATCCAAAACCTATTAAGGGACAAATGAATATTGTGCATTGGGGTAAATCGGTTTGGTCTTATAAAAAGGGACAGGACCTTCATGAAACTTAAAAACAATGTTTTAAAATATGCTCAAAAATTTGTAACATATGTTCTAAAAACTGTCAAAATATGTACTAAAAATTATAAAAAATATTTAAAAAAAATAGTGCGCTTTTACTTTTATGAAAAATAAATCTTCATACATTGCAAAAAATTTATTCGATTTAAAAATATTACTGTGTTAGCTTATTTAGAATTATTTTGTTCGGACAAAAAAATTTTGAAGCCAGTTGAGCAGAAAGTTAACGAAAAAAAATGGATAAAAATAAACTAAAATTAAAATTTTATAAAAAAAAATATGCATTTTCTGCAAAATATGCAAAAAAAATGGGAGAAATTTTCGACCAATCAGGAGAATAATCTATTAAAAATTAACACACTTTGAGCCACATAAAAAATTTGCAGGTTTAAGGAGGCAAATATGTCTCTCCGGAAATTCTGCAGATTTAAGCTGAAAAGCAAGCTGATTTTGGCAGACTTCATTTGGCATGTTGATTCGGAGATTAATGTTCTAAAAAAAAACGCGATTAATCCATATGATCACCTGCTAAAACACATGCACCCTTGTACGTTTTATAAGCTAAGATGCATTGAAATTGAATACACAAAAGCATATTTAGTTACACAACACACAATAATACAATCTCATAACACACATACAAGTAGAAAATACTGAAACAAATACTGAATAAAACACACACACATGTATGCATTTAACAAAAAAAAAAAAAACAATCCTGTTTATACTGTACTCTAGTGTGTGTTTATGGACTGACGAAAGAATAAACGAACATATGGACGTTAAAGCCACTTAACGGTTGTTGAATCACTTTTATTTTATTTTGTTACGGTAGCTGTTATTGCTGTACGGTGTTAATTGCATTTTAGTAACTTGAATTCTTATGGTGCATAAAAAACTACGTATGAATGCAATATGTGGTATATAAGGTGAAAACGATTTATGCTAGGTCAAATTTATCAGTTGCTAAAATTAACAAACATGAAAATAATTTGTAATAATAATTAAATAAAGGGCAGTTAAAAAGGATCAAGATTGGAGTCCTCATTGTGGAAATTATTTCCTACACTCAAAAGAAAAACTCTGTAAAATAATCTGCAAAATTACTGTAATCTCAATGCAACAAATATTTGACAGAGTTTTCTGTCAAAATAAAGATTTAAAGAAAATACTTTGTATTTTGTTGTGACAAACAAAAAAGTTTTGTCTCTTATATTACTTTTGACTTCACTCAAAAAAATAAAACTGTAAAGTTAACAAATTTTTTTTTGTTAACTCGAGTTTACTGGCTTTTTAGCAAATTTTTAGTTAAAATCAGCGTTTTAACTACTTTTTTTAGTTAAGTTCAATTTACGAAAATACTAGTTTTGAACAAATTTTGAATTAATTTTTTTTGTTGACTTTAAAACTGTGTTTACGAATTTTTATTAATTAATTTGCTGATTTCTCGTAACATATTTGTCGAGTGAAAAAATTTTAGAAATTTCTTGTGTAGCCTCCTATGCAAATCTCATAAGTTCTACTTAAGCTGAACTTAATGCTGTGAAAAAAAAGAAAAAAAATAAGTAAAGTGTTAGTGTATAAAATCAATATTTGACAAACTTACAATTTTTTTACAAAAAGTTTAGCTGAATTTAACTTATGTTTTTGTTAATACATAAATAAAAATATTACGAAATTGTCAGCTGAATTTTTAGTTAAAGTTACGTTTTTTTTGCTACATTCATTCTACGAAAAGTTAACTAAATATTTTTAGTTAAATTAACCAGAAATTTAGTAGGTTCAAAATCAGGTGTTTTTTTAGTTAAATTTAACTAAATTTTTTGCTAACTTTATAGTTTTATTTTTTTGAGTGTTTGTAATCTTTATTTTACAGATAATTTACATAGTTTTCTGCTAAAATACAGATTTAAGCGAATTACTCTGTATTTTTTATAACCAAAAAACTAAGTTTTTACTGTATTTTTACTTATTTCTGTGTAATCTTAATTTCATAGTTAAAAACAAAGTTTTCTGTAAAAACAACAAAATTTTATCTGTACTTTTTTTGACAAAATGTTAAAAAAAAAGTACCAAAAAAAATCTTTTTAAAAAAAAAATCTTTTTTCTTACAAAAATTTGTATTTTTCTAAACTCTGTAACTCTGGTTGCATCAAATGCATTTTACAAACTTAAAGAGTTTTTCTTTGCTAAATGGTGTTTTATTTAACCAAAATTTTACTATAAACTCTGTAAATTAACAGTTTTTTGTCAAAATCACAGAGTTTTATAATAAGATTACCAAGAAATGTTGCTATCTGGAAAAATATGGTGTACTCTGTTAAATTAGCAAAGTTTTTCTGTAATTTAACAGGGTTACCATTTCGTTTTCTGTTCCATTTCAATTCGTTTCATGAAGGTTTCATTTCTTGCTACATAAAAAGCGTTGAAAAAATAAAATAAAAACCAGAATCATTTTCTCAATAAATACATAAATAAGAATCAATTTTAAATATGTCCTTCTTTTAGATGAGAAGGAGGATCCTGCACTCAAAAAAAAATCCTGTAAAATACAAAAAAAGTTTGTAATTTTTTTTTTTGTTTGCTACACTCAAAAAAAAAAAACTGTAATGTTAGCAAAAAAAGCTTGTAAACCTACAAGAAAATTTGCTGATTTTGAACCCACAATTTTTTTGCTAAAGTTAGCAAAAATGTTTTGCCAATAATTAACTAAATATTTTTTTTTTTGAACTTAGTTTATACACATCTGAGGACCCCAATGGGTTCGGACCTGATAGGTCCAGACCCCGATGGGCCTAGACCTAGTTGGGTTCCTTAAAAATCGTCATAGTTTTTGATCCAAAATTTGTGTCCGTTTCGCTCTACCTTGCTTAGTTTTTGAGATACGTGATTATAGGGGACCACTGGGGTCTTGAGAATTAAAAAACTCGATAACTTCAAAAATATTACTCGGAGAGCTTTTGACTATTTTGCGGTCTTGTTCTACGTGTTGAGAGCTACAAAAACGCTTTTGGACTTTTTGTTGTGTCGGCAATATTTACCGAGATATGAGCATTTTAAAATTTTCGGGAATGTTAACTTTTTTGGATCCAAAGTTAGGGCCCATTAGGGTCCACACATGTGAAGAGGACCGGCAATACTATGGAACCAAAAATGGCCTCCATTTTGCTCTATCTGGCTTAGTTTCCGAGATAGCGCCATTTTAAATTTTCTGAAAATAAAAAAAAATTTACCATTTATTTTGCTAATATTAGCAAAAAATCTTGTAAAAATGTACACTTAAAATATTATGTAAGTAAATTCAACAGAAAATACGTTTGAAACAAATGAAACTTTATTTAAAAAACGGACTACTTACATTTCATTTAAAACAAAAACATTTCTCAGTTATTTTTAAATGTTAATTAATAACTGTTGAAATCCGTAAAAATAACTTAAAAATCCGTAAAAAATGACTGACAAAATTTTACGGAAAAAACGGTTAAAATAACGGAAATTTACATTCATTTTTATTTATTTTTTTAGAAATAATTTTAAAAAACTTCGAACCTGAGCAGAATCGAACTCATAATTTCTGGCTGATAGCCCAGCACGCTACCCTCTGTGCCACAAGCTACTTATATTTTCAGCAACTAAATTTCATTTTCAAATTCAAAAAAAAAAAAATCTAATTTTAGAAATTTTTAAATAACTGACAAATAACAAACGACAAATAAAATAATGTGGTTTGTTTTTTAAATAACTGAAAAAAACAAACGTTACGGAAAATTTTATTTAAAAGACAGTTATGTATTTGAATAAACGTTCAAAAAGTTGTTTAGAATATTTGTATGTGAAACAAACGAATTTTCTTTTAATATTAACTGAAACGAAAACTATTTGTTTGACTGTGAAACAGTAACTGTAAAACTTTTATGAGTGTAGTCAACTCAATTTCAAATTTAGCAAAAGAAATTAGTTCAAAGTTTGTTTAAAATTGCTAATGGGCTAAATGAAGTTTACAAGAATTTTTTGCTAACATGCTAATCTCAACTAAAAATTTGCTAAAAGTTAGCTAACTAGCGTTAGCAAAAAAAAATTAGTAAATCTACTAACGTATTTTTTTGAGTGTACCTCCTATTTGACAAGAATTTTTGTTACTTTTAATGCTTATTACCAATAATTTTGTAATTTTACATGCTTTTTACCAATAAAATTGTAAATTTAAAGTTTTTTTTTTTTTTACGCGATAAAACTTACAGAGAGGTTTCGTGACTTTACTAGATTTTTTGCTACATCCTACTTTACGAGAATTCCTAGTATAAATTATGAGCTTTTTTGTAATGTGACAAGATTTTTACCAATAAAATTGTAAATTTACAACTTTTTTGGCGAAATAAAACTGACAAGGAATTCTCGTAGATTTACTAGATTATTTTTTCAAAAAACCTTGGAAACTTGTAAAATTACAAAAAAAAATTAAATTTCGATGAAAAATTATTTGTTAAAAAACAAGGAAAACTGTAAAATATTGGTGAAATGAGATTACTAGACTTTTTCTTGTATTTTTTTTAGCGTACTTGTCAAATTTTGTAATTTTTGGAGTATTTAGTTTAATCAATATAAAAAAGGATCAAAAAAGTTGTTGTTTTTAGTTCAGCTAAAGCATTCTAGACTAGAAGTTTCAAGTTCAATATTATATTAGGAAATCAAAAAGTACCAAAGTACAATTTTTCCCCTTTTTATCTTTTTGGTATCAGAGATTCCTAAGAAAATAAAATGTCAGAATGTTTTGTTTTGTTGGAGTATTTCACATTCCGAAAATTCAGTTTTTATGACCATTATTTCAGAAGATCGAAAAAGTACCATAGTACACTTTTTTAAACGCATTTATATCAAAACTTTCTAATAAGACCTTTTGTCAGATCAAGGGGATCATCCAGTGATGTTTCATTAAAATTGGAATTCCTAATAGGTTCCTTTTCCGGAATGTATTTGTATTTTTTTTATTTGAAATTTTGCGGATTTTTTTTTTAATGTCTCAGAAAATTATACATTTGCTACAAGAAAAACGCTTCAGAATCTAGAAAATTGCCTCAAAAATTTTTAAAAAGCATTATAATTGACAATTTTTCTGATCTCAAGTACCTTTTACAATAAAACGTTTGTTAAATTAAACAATTTTGGTGTACATAAAATTTTTTTTTTTAAGAAATTGTTTTCTTTTGACTTATTGAGAAAAATTTTTTAAAAATGTAAAAAATTTTCTTAAGTTCTAAAACTTTTTTAATAGAATTTTTAAAATTTGGTAATGTTTCTATAGAATAAATTAAAACTAAACAGGAGGTTTATTTTAAAAATCTAATTTATTTACGAAAATCTGTTGGACATGCGTTTCCCCACAAGAAAAATTTTTTGAGTAAGAAAAAATATTTTCTCCCCAAACCCTAGAGCTGGATCCGTGCCTGTTTCTGAGAAATTAACCCAGGAACCTCACCAAAAATCTTTAACTTTGTGCAATTCTAGTTTCTTTAAAATAAACCCACGTATAATTTAATAACTCCAGTGTTGTTTACAGTTTTTTGGCAGTAAAACTGTTAGCAATTTATAATACAATTACGAGTAATAATATTGTGTAAACAAAATATTAGCATTTCTGTTTTAACAACATTAACAATAAGCGAAGGCTAAAAGGATTTTCTCCAGTATCTGAGCAAATTGAAGGTTGTTTTATAAAATCATGCATTTGAAGTTTTTGTTTATAATATACGAAAAAGGATTGAATAATAATCCGATTTGTGTTTTGTTAATAAGTTTTTAAAAAAGGATTGAATAAATATTTTACAAGGGAGGTATTTCACAGGGCACCCACCGATTGTTCTGAAACTTGCATATGAGAAAGAGGGGAGGAAAATAAGAGTTACCTGTTTTTTATAGCTGCCCAATCTCATATTTAGCGGGTCAAAGGGGAGGGGGAAAACGGGATTTTTTTCGTTTTTTTTATGATTTTTCCCATTTCTTCAAAAGAAACTATACGAACATTTTAAACAAATCAAAAAAACTCATTAAAATCGGTCCAGAACTTTTAGCTGTACAACTACAGCCGATTTTTCTTTAAAAAAAAGCATTCTACAATTAAGTGACAATTTCAGTTCACCAAATTTTGTGTTACGAAATTTTAAAAATGTTACAATAATATATCTTCCAAATAAATAAAATAAATAAAAAAACTAAATTATTTTTTTATAGCTGTTTAAAAAATCACATGAAGACTGTTTTTTTTTTCTTTAAACCTCCCTTAAGCTGATGCCTATGTCAATTATGAGTAAATAAGGGTGAATCGTAAAAACTGAAAAACTACACTAATTCGAATATTACTTATGCTTATTTCACTATATTTCAAACTACTTATAGTACTACAAAAAAAAAATAAAGAAATATATTTATACTCACTGATTAAGATTCCTTTCATTTGAACCACTCTGACTTGTAACATTATCCGTATGACGACGTTCCTTATGCACGATGCCCATTAGTTTCATCCATGGATTATTTTGGGAGCCATGGCCTCCCATGCCACCACTCTGCCACATAGTCATTTTGGCGGCTTTGTTTTATAACTTTGTTGCTAAACGTTAGCGGCAGTTATTTACTTTAACAAATCCGAAAAAACACTACGTTGACAACACTCTAAGAATTATTAAATTTAACACTTTAAAGCGTTAAATTTTATTTGGCTGTTGTTGTTATTTGCATTTATAATTTCTTATCACTTTTTTTAACATTTTATCATTTATAATTTTTTTTTTATTATTTTATTTATGCAACAGATTATCTATAGAATAAACTCACAAAATATGAAAAATCACGTCATAATTTTTTTAATGGAAGCAATTTTAAATGGATTAAATTAAAATCTCAAAAAATTAAATCAAACATAAATTCAAGATTATTATTATTATTTTTTTTTTGTACAACTAACTAATTTGGCCACTTTTGTTATAATAATTATTTTTATTATGCATTTAAAATAAATGGATGGATTTTTTTAATTTAAAATGTGTTTTATTTAACTTTTTTGTTTTATTATTTAAAAAAAAATAATTAAATAAGATTGCAAGATTTTTTTTATTTAATTTTATTTAAAAGAATATTAATTTATGTTTTTATTATTTTTAATTAATTTCACTACTGAACAACGGGCGGCTTTTTATATTAATTATATATTTTATTTAAATATTAAGCTTTTCCATTTGATTTGATAATTTTTTTTTTTTATTAACTTTAAAGATTTGAGCCGTTTTCTTGCTATTGATTTAATTTAAATATTTAATTAAGAATCACAATAAATTGAAGATTTTATTATTTTTTAAGATTTTTTTTAGTATTAATTATTTTTTTTTATATTTTTTTTTTTATTATTTAAAGTATTTACTTTTTCTACTTTACAAATTTGAATTTATTTTTATTTTTGTAGTTTTAATTGCATTGCATTTTTTTGAAGACTAACTAGATTATTATAATTAATTTTATTTATTGAATTATTAATATTATTTCAATATTTGACTTTTATTACTACTTAAAGTTGGATTATTTTTTTCTTTTAATTTAGTTTTTGCGCTTAGGTTAGCTAATGAACATTTTTCTTAAAATATTTGGTGTTGCTATTTAATAAGATCAAGATTTAGCTGAAAAGAAAAAAATATATATTTTTTAATTAAATTGATATGATATAGTGGAAAAAAAAAATTATTATATAATCATGGGAGATGATAATTTCGGGAATGAATATGGGCCTTATGGCCTTTCTAACCTAACCTAACCTATATAATCATTCTATTTCATATTTTATTGTATAAATCATTTAAATCAATAATTAAATTTTTAAATTTTTGAAGTTTAGATTAGCATAACTTCAACAAAAATCAATCTTTTTTTACAAACGGCCACGGTAAATGCTGAAGAATTAAATAATCTACAAATCAAAAAATCATCAAAATCGGCTCACAAGGGAAGTCTCCCTGGTGTCATCCTCCGATCTTCATGAAATTTGGATTTGTTGTTAAGAACGAAAATTAATTCGACACTTTTTATTTTTAGCGGCCCAAACTCATTTTTAGGGGGGTCGATTTGTATGGAGGAAAATTTAACTTTTTCAGTTTTTTACGATTTACGCCTATTTAAACAAAATTAATATAGGCATGTGTGGTATCAGATTAAAGAAAAAATACCTATCTTGTGGTGCTAACAACGGGCCAAAGAAGTTAATATTTTTGGACTTATTAACAAAAATGTCCTAAAATTTTGGTATTTTACTCAATATGACGAAAAGTTGTGCATGTTTGGACATTAAAGGTGTCCTTACGACTAAGGTAATTTTTCAAAATCACTTTTGAATACGTGGTAGGATCCTAAATTGTAGTTTAGTATCTAAAAATGAGTGAGCCAAAATTTGGGGATAATCGGATAAAAATAACTCGTGCCGAAAATGGATTGAAGTTTTGGGACACTCTTATGTGATAAAAAAACACGTTTTTTCTAGTTTTTTGAAAATTATTGGTATATGTTATTTTTTGTTAATTTTTTTGTTAAATAATATGAAAATGGTACTAAATTACCTTTCCAAAAAGGTTAAAAAAATTCAAATAGGATAAAAAAATAAGCATTTTATGCATACATGCCCCAGACCATTGCATGGTTTTTAAAGCCAAAATTTGAATATGTTCAAAATTTCTAGGCAAAAATATAAAAAAATTAAATTTTACTTTATAATGTTATTAAATACATGTTATAGATAAAAACTAACAAATATAGTAGTCTAGCTTTTTTTTTAATTTGGCGTGGGTAGTGATATTACTTCCGCGGATTTCAAAGAAAATGTGTTTTTTTATGATAATTTAGAAAATATGGGAAAAAAGGTTTTGTATTGTACTATACCAAGTGTAAAACATAAATTCTGTACATTTTTAGAGAAATAGGGCATCTTTAACCCCTTTTCATCGAGGTGAAATGACAAATTTGGGACATTACATATTTATATAAAACAAGATATCTGCATATATCCGGATTCTCAAAAGTTATAGAATTTACATTTTACGCTTCGTTCCATACAATAAAGAAAAAAATTCCCCATATGTGCTAAATTATTGTGTAAAAACGCATTTTATTTGGAATCCGCGGAAAATTTTATCACTACCGGCAAAAAATAAAAAAAAATCTTGACTACCATATCTGCTATTTTTAATCGTAAACAAGTTTTCAATATGATCATAAAGTAAAATTAACTTTGTTTTATTTTTTTGCCTAAAAATTTTGAAAATTCTGAAATTCTGGCTTTAAAACCCATACAATGGTCTGGGGCATGTATGCGTAAAATGCTTGTTTTTTATCCGAATTTAATTTTATTAGTCTTTTTGGAAAGGTAATTTAGTACCATTTTCGTATTGTTTCAGAAAAAAATAACAAAAAATATCAAATACCAACATTTTACCAAAAACTACAAAAAAAGGGTTTTTCTTTCATATTAGAATGCCCCAAAACTTCAATCCATTTTCGGCACGAGTTATTTTTAGCCGATTGTCCCCAAATTTTGGCTCACTCATTTTTAGATACTAAAGAACAATTTAGGACCCTTCGTTTTTAAGGACACCTCTATTGGACATGTTCTTAGCACACGTAGATAGGTTTCCAAAGACCCTTCATTTGGTATGAAATATAAATAAATACTGAAAAATGGCCTTGTTTTCCCCCTTCTTTTTACCCCTAAATATGAATTTGGGCCGCTAAAAAAAAAATAAGCGTCGCTTTATTTTTTCTGCCCAAAATAAATCCAATTCCATATAGATCCGCTGGTGACACTAGGTAGACTTCCTTGTCAGTAGTACTGTACAAGTGCAGACAATTTTGTGCTTAACAAGTAAAAAAGTTAAATTCGGCCTTGCCAAATGTAGTGATACCCTCCACAATTTCTAAAAGATTATTGCAAAAACTTTATTTTAAAGGAAATTACTTTTGAAAAAAAAAATTTAGAAAAAAATTTCAGCGAAAAAAAATTTGTTAAAAAAAAAAAATCCACTTTTTTTTCTTTTTTTGTCAAAAAATATGTTTGTACTTGTTTAAATACCATTTAGTATTCAATTATGTTCACATAAGTCAACCAGCAGCCGAATTAAAGCATTTTGTATTTTTAGGTTATTTTTGAGGTTTCCTTACATTTTCGTTCTTAACTTTTGAACCGAACTTCTCGGGAGAACTTCTAATAAATACGTTAAGTTTCATTCATCTCCGTGTAACATTTTGGCCGTGATCACCATTTTCACAGACAGACAGACGAACATCGCTAGAATGTCTTAAAATCGATCGGGTATCATGAATATATATACTTTATGGTGTCCCAGACCGATATTTCGATGAGTTACAAACGGAATGACAAACTTATATATACCCTCTATCACTAGAGTGGAGGGTATAAAAAAGCATCCCACAATTAATGTTTTTGTCCCAGGAATTTTCGGTATAAAAATTCCGGGAAATCGTAATTTTTTTCAATACCGGATTCCGAGGAATTCCCGGGACATAGAATATAACGTTTCGTTTCTTTACTAATATCTTTTTAAAATGGAGATGGTATGGCAGGGAATTTCGTTTTTAAATTGGAACTATTTCATGTTGTGTATTTAGTGTATAAATTCGCATTATGTACTAAATACACATAAATTCGCATTATGTTTTCCCTCTAACGATTGAAATTTCCTATACAAAAATTTTAATGTTTTGAGACTTTCCTCTTACAGACAAATTATATGATTCCGAGGCATTTTTTTAATTAAAATATTGATATTCCCAGCAAAAATAAATCGAGATTTTGGCGACACAGCATCTATTTATAGCATACCGAAGCGCATCCAAAGAGCGCTCTTGAGGATGCAGTAAAAGTAAAGGGAACAATTTTTAATTTTTTGCTAAGATTTTTTTATAAAAAACTTATAATATAAAATTATTTTGTGATAAAATTTAACACTTGCTTGCCTTTTTAATATATTAAACACTTTTTGAATGAAAAACCATGAGTTTTGGACAAAGACACATGATTTTACGGCATCATTATTGTGCATTAATCGGCGCTGCAAAGAGTGCTTGAATCATAATACCTATAACACATTTTAAATGATGATAAATAGGCCAGATATTAAAATATTTTTTAGTATTTTAAAAAAAATTTTAATAACACCATTTTCAATTGTATTTCAGAAACAGTCAACTAATTTTCAGAATTAGTCAATTGAATTCAGAATTTTTTAATTGTATTTCAGAAATAGTTAATTGTTTTCCAGATTTTCCAATTGTATTTCAGAAATAGTCAAATGTGTTTCATCTTTATTCTGCTTAAATCAGCTCTAAAAACGAACATGAATTCACTGCACCTTTATAGCGCTTTTATCAGCGCTCTAAAGACACGTGAATTCAGAGCATCTTAAGAGCGCTTTTTCGGTGTATCCAACTAGCGCTCTAAAGTGTGACATCGCCTTAGAGAAACATGCATAAATTCAGCAGGATTGGATGCACTCCTTGACTCGAGTCTCCTTTCCAAAAGCTGCTGCCAGTTCAGCAAAATTTCAGCTGGGTTCTTAGTAATTTTTTTCTAGAAAAAATCTTACATAATTATCTTTTCTTTAGCCAGTCCCATCCACCTTCTTGTAAGATTTTTCCTATAGAAACATTTTCAGATTCTTCTTATAAAAAAAATCTGAGCAAATTCTATGAAAAACTCTCAGATTTTTCTTACCAAAAATTCTCTGATTTTTTTTAACTAAAATTTTTTTAATTTTTTCGAAAGAAAACTCTAAAATTTTTCATTTAAAAAAATTCTTATAGCTTTCCTATAGAAAAATTCTCAGATATTTTCTATAGAAAAATTCTCAGAATATCTCTTTTTTCCCCTTTCCCCTTTCCTTTCACTTTTTTTTACAGTAATCGTTTTTAAAAAACAATAAATAAAAAGTTCTGTAAATTTTCCTTGTTGCCTAAATTTTGTTAAGCGTTTGCTAAAACGTTAGCAAAATTTGCATATTGCAGGCGATAACGTCATGGTTCTTTATTTACATTTCCAGCCAAGATAGTTCTGGAAAATGACAACTATTGTTGCTTATTATGAATTTTAAGTGCCCGAGTAAACATGTAAAGGCGCAGTACTGATCCGAAAATGTATCACTACGATTAGAACAGTTTCGGACGGATAGAATTTCAAACGAAAAATATGTTTAAATAATTGATAAAATTGTATCCGTCTGATAAAATTCGATCTAATCTTAGCGATCCATTTTTCGGAAAGAAAAATTCTCAGATATTTTCTATAGAAAATTTTTTAAGAATTTTTCCTTTTTTTCCTCTCTCCCTCCTTTCACTATTTTTACAGTAATTGTTTTTAAAAAACAATAAATAAAAAGTTCTGTAAATTTTCCTTTTTTCCTAAATTTTGTTAAACGTCCCTAGTAAAAGAGTTTTGATATAATAATATATAATTTGATACAATCATATTAAAACATATATGAATTTTTATACGTTCAGATCTAATTATATCTAAGATTTAATGTGGCTGCATTTTCTTATCTGAAGTTATACATAAATATATATGACTTTATATAATTATATAAATCTAGATCAACTGGATTTATTTGTATGTGACCAAAATTCGGATCTAATTGTATAATTTTTTAAATTTGTGTATCTAAAATAATACAATTAGATAATTATTTCATCCAACTTGATACAGCCAATTTTAAGAACAAATTAGATCTTAAAAGTTTTTTTTTACTCGGGGTTTGTTACAACGTTAGTTAAATTTGCAGGCGATAACGTCATAGTTGTATATCAACATTTCAGGCCAAGATAGTACATACTGGAAAATAACACCTATTGTTGCTTATTATGAATTGTGCCCAAGTAAAAATGTAAAGGCGCAGTACTAATCCGAAAAAGTATAGCTACGATTAGATCAGTTTAAATTGGACGGATATAGTTTCATACGAAAAATGGGTTAATATAATTGATGAAATTGTATCCGTCTGATTAAAACCGATCTAATCTAAGCGATCCATTTTTCGGATCAGTACTATTCTTTCAAATCTCGGATCAGTACTGATCTTACTCGGATCAATACTGATATTTCAAATCTCCAATCAGATGTGATAAATAAAAAAATATTTTCACTTGGGTATATATCAAGTTTTCTATAATAACAAAAAATTAATAAAGCCTTTTATGTATTCAAAACAAATCATAAAAGCAATTCAAAAACTGCAATAGAAACCTCAGCAAATTATTATTGCTTCTTCAATTTACTAATGCATAAAGCAGGTAAAAATAGATTTAAAGAAAAACTGTAACAATATAAAATCATGCTGTGTAAATGATATTTCTATTTTTATGAAAATTGATTTTTTTGTTGAGTACTGTCATTGACATACCATAATGAATTTTCTTATTTATTATTATTAAAATAATGAAACTGTAAACAAACAATTCTAAGGGAAATAGAAAATCTACATTTTTTTATTGTCTTTAGAGAGTAGTTAGTTGGTAAGTAGTATTCACCCAAGTAGAAATAATATTTTTATATGTAGTTTCACCTTCGAGGTAGTAGAATAAGTTTATTATTCTGTTTGTGACAACTAAAATAAGTATGGGATGTTTATGATGTTAGGCTTAAACTGAAAGTCACCTTAATCGGTTGAGATTTTTAAAACTAACGTGTTCGAAAGTACTGCATATATTTTTTTTAAATTAAATGTTTTTTAATATTTTTCCCATGTATTCTTCTATGAGAAGAACAGAATTTTTAAAGGCCCCGAACTATACTCTAATTAAAATGAGAATTTTTTTGAAATTTTACCAATTTATAGTAGAAAAATTACTCGTTTTATTAGAGTGTAGAGTAATACTCAAATCAAATGCATTTATTCACTAAAAAAATGGGCATGAAAGTGCATAAAATCTGTATAGGTTAGGTTAGGTTAGGGTGGCGGTGTACGATTTACACCTCGCATAGACCTTTTGGTCCATAACGATACCACAAAACTTTTTTTTTCTTTTTCGCTAGCGGCGCAAGTTAAACACGTTCAAAGTCATTGCGAATCTCTTTAATATTCTAAGATCCATTCGCGTTATATCCTCCAAAGTATTAAAACTTATCTGACCAGTAATCGATCGGCGACTTCTTGCCACCGCTGGACAGTGACAAAGTATGTGTTCTATCGTTTCATCCACTCCTGGTGAGCCGCATCTTTTACAACTGGCGTCCGGGATGAGTCTAATATTCTTAGCATGAATGCCGATGAGACAGTGACCAGTAATTATTCCCGTCAGAGCTCGACATTTCCTTCTCGTAAAAAATCTGTATAAGGAACGTCCTTTGTCAGTGACAAATTTCCATGCAGATTGCAGAATGATGTTCATCATAGAGAAATTGGGCATTATATTTTTTATTTTTTTGCATTTTGTATATTTTCTGCAAAAATGTTTCTTTAATCAAATGTTTGCTTTTTAAGAAAATGTTAGCCAAAAAACTAAAGTTTGTCCTAATCTCTTTGAAAAAATATTTTGTTTTTTAAATTTCTTGAAAGTACCCTGCAAAAATAAATCGAGATTTTGGCGACACAGCATCTTTTTATAGCATACCAAAGCGCATCCAAAGAGCTCTCTTGAGGATGCAGTAAAAGTAAGATTTTTTTGTATAAAACTTACAACATAAAATTATTTTTTAATAAAACTTCACACTTGCTTTCCTTTTTAAAATTGTTAACACATTTTGAATGAAAAATCTTGAGTTTTTGACAAAGACGCATGATTTGAGTGCATCATTATTGCGCATTAATCAGCGCTGCAAAGAGTGCAAAAAGTTTTTAACAATACTACAAAAAAAAACTAAAAAAATATTTTTATTTCAGAAATATTTAACGGATTTTCTGAACTAGCCAATTGTATTTAAGATTTTCCAATTGTATTTCAGAAATAGTCAATTGTATTTCATCTTTATTCTGCTTTAATCAGCTCTGAAAAGATACATGAATTTATTGCATCTTTACATAGCTTTAATCAGCGCTTTAAACACACCTGATTTCAGTGCATCCTAAGAGCGCTTTTAATGTGTATCCAACTAGCGTTCTAAAGTGTGACATCGCCTTAGAGAATCATACATGAATTCAGCAGGTTTGGATGCGCTCCTTGACTCGAGTTTCCTTTCCAAAAGCTGCTGCCAGTTCAGCAAAATTTCTGCTGGGTTGAAAAAAAACGGCATTTTTTAAATTTGTTGACAAATTTTAAATGGCGTTATCTTGAAAACCGCTTGACCGATTTCAGAATTTTTTGATATTCGCATTCAGCGTGACAAAACTTTAATTACAATAATTTTGTTTTTTATTTTTTGAAAAATTCAAAATTTTGGGGAAAACTTTTCAAAAGTCCAAAACTTTGATTGAAGGACGCCACGGGCTGAACTTATCGGATTTGGTTCAAATTAAGTTAAAATGAAAGGTTATCTCAAGCTCTATGAAAGGAATAAAATATTTCCGAGCATCTTCCAGCGACCCTTGCCGAGCTAGAATCTTATAAAAAAATAAAAACTACTCTGCAATTTTTTTTTTATTATTTTACTATTTTAGAGGGTGTAAAAGATTTGGCATAGCCGATTTTAATTGTTTAGTTTATTTTGAAATTTTAAATGATTGTTGTAAAGTAAGTCATAAGAAACCATTTAAAAAATATTAAACATTCATCAGCCATTTTTGTTTTTATAACCATTACATTTTCATTATTAATAATTGTTATAAAATTGTCATTATTTATGTATATTTTAGTATCTGAAAATGTAATTACTATAAATCCAAATTAAATATTATGTATAAAATAAATATAATATGTATTTAATTTATTTTTGTTGATTTAAAGTGCTGTTGATATTTTAAATAATATTTGTTTTCGATAAAGTCACAACAATACAATACTGATTTTATATTGCTTTCATTAATTATTTGTAATTTTATGTCAATTTGTTTGTGGTTGAATTTGAAGGACTATGTCATTCACAAATATGCTTTCATATGATTAAAACATTTTAATCAACAAAACAGGGTCAGGGTAAAGCACTCGAAAATAGTTTGTAAATCTTAAAAAAATTAAAATCGAAAATTTACAAAAAAATAGTAAATTAAAATTTGAGTAAAATTTATATAAAAAAATTTATCTGTAAAATTCGGTCCTTACTTTATCCTTGTCGCCCTAACACCACAAAAATACTTTTATAACGACCGTTTTATTATAGGATTTTTTTTTTCAAAATTCGACTAATAAATATATTTTAAATTCATAAATAATCGTATTAAATTTTTAAAAATGAAAACAATTCCTTTCATATTAAAAGATATGCTTAAAATTTTTTACTTTTTTACATAATTTCCCAAAAAAGAAATGTTTTCCCATTGTGCAATCGAACAATAAGATACAATAATATCTACAAACATTTATAATACCATAATCCTATTGAATAAGAATATTTTACAATCAAATTAAATTAATAGTATTTTGTTAAGATAACGAAAAGACAGATTTACTATTGGAATTTGTGGCTAAAATTGTTAATTGTTGGGGTTAAATAGTAAATTCGAACAATTAACAGTTGAGGTAATGAGATATTGTTGTTTGGATAAGAAATAAAAGGACACTTAACATAGATTAAATTATTTGATAAACCTACATAAATGTATAATGACAATATAAACCTAAAATATAAGTGGCCTAGTATTTTTTCTAGGCCATTTATATTTTATTTTATATTTGCTAAACCTAAAAGTTATGTGTTACAAATTTGAGGCAAATAATTTAATTAAACCGTGGTGCCCGGCAATCAAAGTTTTGGATTTTAGAAATTTAAAAAAAAATATGCTTTTAAGGTAAGTAGGTTTATTCTAGCTCTAGGTCATTTCCTTTACTAATACAAATTATGATATTGTCATAGAATAATTTTCAAGAAAATTATTTTTCTGTTCTTAATTTATTTGTGTTGCTCATTTTTGCAAGACTTAATCGACATGTGTTTCGGAATTTGTCAGATTCCATTTTCAAGACTATTTAGCAAATATAAAAACCCTATACTACAAGTAAAACAAGTAAAAAAGTTAAATTCAGACTTGCTGAATGTAGCGGCAATTTCTAAAAGATTAATGCAAAAACTTTATTTAAAGGAAAATCACTTTTGAAAAAAAAAAAAATTTTGTGAAAAAAAATTTCCGCGAAAAAAAAATGGTAAAAAAAAATCCGCGATTTTTTTATTTTTTTGTCTCAAAATATGTTGGTACTTGTTTAATAGCATGTCCCGAAATCGGGAAATTTTGGAATTTCTTTAGGGCATACCCCTAGAACGATGCTTATTGAAGAGCTGATTACGGGAAAAATAATTAAAAAAATGTTGGAGGTCATCTTCAGGGCGCAACCAGCGACTAAAGTTTGCATCCGTGGTGCATTTGTCCGAAAAAAAAATATTTTTTTTTATTTTTAAAATTGGTGCCAAAATTTTTGTTAGGTAGAGTACATTTACGAAAAAATATTTATAAAGTTTTCGTGGAGCAATTTTGGTCCAGCGCAACGTTTTGAAACTTCGAAGATGCTTAATTTATTATATATTTTTTTAAGTTTTTGTAAAAAACAGCTTTTTATACAAAGGCTTGAACATAAACTCCGTTTTGTACAAAATCTTAAAATAACTCTTACGAACTCCGATTTTTACAAAAACTTAAAAAAATATATAATAAATTACACCTTTTCAAAATTTCAAAACGTTGTGCTGGACCAAAATTGCTCCATGAAAACTTTATAAATATTTTTTCCAGAATGTACTCTACCTAAAGAAACTTTTGGCACCAATTTGAAAACTAAAAAAAAAAATATTTGTTTTTCAACAAATGCACTACGGATGCAAACTTTAAGCGCTGGTTGCGCCCTGAAGATGACCTCTAAAAATTTTGTAATATTTTTTCCCGTAATCAGCTCTTTACTAAGCATCATTCTAGGGGTATGCCCTAAAATTTTTCATTTTCGGGACACGCTTTGTTTAAGTACCAATTGGTGTTCAATTATGTTCACATAAGTCAACCAGCAGCCGAATTAAAGCATTTTGTATTTTTAGGTTATGTTGAATGTACTAAAATTTTTTAGGTGTCCTTACATTTTTGTTCATAACTTTTGAACCGCTGAACCGATATCGCTCAAATGCAATACCAAACTTCTCAGGAGAATTTCCAATAAATCTGTTAAGTTTCAGTCGTCTCCATGTAATATTTTGGCCGTGATCACCATTTCCACAGACAGACGGACATCGCTAGAATGTCCTAAAATTGATCGGGGATCATGAATATACATACTTTATGGGGTCCCAGACCGATATTTCGATGAGTTACAAACGGAATGACAAACTTATATATACCCTCTATCACTAGAGTGGAGGGTATAAAAATTAATTTAAATAACAAATCTCTACACTCAAAATAATAACTCTGTTAAATTACAGAAAATCTCTGCTTATTTAACAGAGTACACCATACTTTTCCAGCTAGCAACATTTCTTGGTAATTTTACTATAAAACTCTGTAAAATGATTTTGACAAAAAAAAAACTGTTTATTTACATAGTTTAACGTAAAATATTAGTTAAATAAAACACCATTTAGCAAAGAAAAACTCTGTAAATTTACATATACATATTAGTAAAATGCATTTGATGCAACCAAAATTTTACAGAAAAATCTCTGTTTATTTACAGAGTTTAGTAAAATACATGTTATTTTGTAAAATGTTCATAAGATTTTTGAAAAGATTTTTTTTTATACTTTTTTAACATTTTCCCAAAAAAAAAAAGATAAAATGTTGGTGTTTTTACAGAAAACTCTGTTTTTAACTATGAAATTAAGATTGCATAGAATAAGTAAAAATACAGATAAAACTTAGTTTTTTGGTTATAAAAAATACAGAGAAAACTCTGTCAAATATCTGTTGAATTGGGATTACAGTCATTTTACAGTGTATTTTATAGAGTTATTATTTTGAGTGTAATGTTCAAACTAAAATATTAATACATATTCGACTCTGCTCTCATTGAGAATTAGAAGAAAAAAATTGTACCATCTGAGCAGGGCTGCCATATTTGCCGATTTATCGGCATTTTGCGGATTTTTTGCCTCAAAATTGTCAAAGTGCCGATTTGCCGATTTTTTGATAAACTCTAAAAACACGGTCACTTTTTATACCCTACCCTTCGTCATAGTAGGATTTATGTATAAAGGTTTGTCATTCCGTTTGTAACACCACGAAATATCGGTCTAGGACCCCAATAAGTGAACATACTCATGGTCCTCCAACGATTTTAAGTCAATCTAACGATATCCGTCCGTATGTCTGAAGAAAACACATCATTATTAGAGTAGAGCGATTTTTTTTTCGATTTCACTTAGTGTAGGGGTCAGAAGAGTTGTCTTTTAGGGTCAATATCAGCACAAACAAATATTTAACCTGTGAGGCAATGTCTGTGAGTTCCTTTTTGACCTAAAATCGGGAAGCTCTGAAGAAAGTTGAAAAAAATATTTTTTTAGTTTTTTTGCTGGATATATTAGTTCTTGACAATGGAATCGGACAAAATCAGAAACACATGTCGACCAACATAAATAAATTTAAAACAGAAAAATAGTTTTCATGAAAATTATTCTGTGAGAATATCATGGTTTTAATTAGTAAAGAAAATAATGACCTCGAACTAGAACAAAACAAAATATAATATTTTAAGGTCGAATAAAACAATTTTTATTTTTTAATAAAAATGAATCAGAATTTTTAGTTTTTTGCTGAAAATATAACGCAATATTAGTGCAGTATTGAAAAGTTTTAATTAGCGTATTTATTTTGTTTTCTTTTAATGCTAAATTAATCTGTATTACTATTTTTTGTCAATAAAAACAATTTTTATTGCATTAAAAATTGTTATTTTCCATTTGCTGATTTTTTCATCAAAATCATCTGGCACCCCTGCATCTGAGGAAGATCACAATTGTCAAATAACCAACAAAAAATATTAAAAACAGATTTACCTATTATAGTTGTTGTTGCAAATGCTCAAATATATGGACTAACTGACCAACATAAATAATTAAAAACAGAAAAATAAATTTCTTTATGAGAATATCATAGTTTTAATTAGTAAAGAAAATAATGACCTCGAGCTAGAAAAACCAACTCAAAATATAATCAAATAAAAAATTTCTTATTTTTTAATAAAAAATAAAAATTTTTATAATGAAAATTAATCAGAATTTTGATGCGCTGAACACAAATATAAAAAAAAAGTAAAATCGCTCGAAAAGTTTTCGATATATCGCTGAAATTTGCAAAATTACGCGTTTTCCTACACTAAAAAGAAAATATGTAAAATTACATGACTTTTTTTTGTAACTTTTTTTGTTACCTCCTATTTGACAAGAATTCCTTGTTATTTTACGAGCTTTTTACCAATAATTTTGTAATTTTATGTTTTTTACCAAAAAAATTGTAAATTTACATTTTTTTGACGCGATAAAACTTACAAGGAGGTTTCGTGGTTTTACTAGATTTTTTGCTACCTCCTATTTTACGAGAATTCCTAGTAAAAACTACTAGCTTTTTTGTAATTTAACAAGATTTTTACTAATAAAATTGTAAATTTACAACTTTTTTGGCGAAATAAAACATACAAGAAATTATCTTAAACTTACTAGATTTTTTTTGTAAAAAATCTTGGAAATTTGTAAAATTACAAGATAAACAGTAAAATAAAAAAAAAAATGTAAATTTTGATCGAAATTATTTGTTAAAAAACAAGGCAAACTGTCAAATATTGATAAAATGGGATAACGAGATTTTTTATAGCAATTTGATAAGGTTTTTTTTTAGTGTACTTTCAAGGAATTTAAAAAAAAAACTGTTGAGTTTTTTCCCTTAACCCTTTTATAGAACTTGAGGCAAGCTTTCATTTAAAATTAATTTGAGCCAAATTAGATAGTTTTAACCCGTCACACTCCTCTTCAAGCAAGTTTAAGTTGTGTTAAAGTGGTGACAAAATCGGCTAATGGCATTTCACTCTTCCTGTTTTCGAGTCATTGCTAAATAATTACACTGTTCTAGAACAAGTGTTTCAAGAGCTAGTTCCAAAAAAAATTTCTAGCGGATATCTTACGAGTTTGAACGTCATTATTAATATTGAAATCAACTGGTTTTATTTGCCATCATCCCTAAATAAACGTTAACCGTTTTAATAAAAACACAGTTATTTATGTCCAAACGTATTTTTTCTCTCTCACTCACTCTCTCTCTCACTTTTTTTTTTCAATTATGAATTTATAAACAACGTAATCTACTATAAGGCTGTTGTTAAAAACATAATTTATTGCATAGCTTAAGGCTTCATTTTTCATCAACAAAAGGAATACAATAGCTCGTTATTTTTTAAATTAACATTTTTTCTTACATTTATACAAATAAAGATAGAGCAAAGAAATAAAAAAAAAATCTGAAAAAATCTGTTAATTGCTATAATAAAACATGCAAGCAACATAGTAAAACCACATGTTGTTGTTTGTAGTAAATTGCAACAATTTATATTTACAAATATGCTTGTTTAAGCCCAGCAAAAAAATTGAGTGCTGTTTCTTAAAAAAAATATTAAAAAATAATATATTTGGCTGTGACAACTAGAGTTTTTCTTTTCCCGGACTTTTTCATTTCCCGGGAAAGCGGGATTCATTTTTAAATTTCCCGGGAATTCCCGCAAAAACTAAAAACTCAAATTTTTTGTCAAAAAAATATATAAAAAACCTTCTGAATGCGATCACACTATTTATAATGTTTATTAACGCCATAAAAATCTTATTTTATACCTTAAAATAAGAAAAAAAGAACAATTTTTGTTATACAGTTTAAAAAAAAAAAAACGGTCCAAATATGTCGAAGTATAAAAAAAATTATTATTAAGGGAATGTGCTATTTCACATCGCTTTATATGTTTTAATAATACAAATTCATCATTTATTCTAATTCATCTCAGTTCATTTTAACAATTGGTTCTCAACCCTTTGCCTCTAGAACACCCCAGTTGGCAAAATAAAATCACACCTGACATACTGCTGACTCTCCCTTTATGAAATCGCTGACATCTTCATACAATTTTTCAAAATGTCATCAATGACATGTCAGCAGTTGGTCAGCAGTTGGTCAGCAGTGGCCACCAGTATCGGTGGCCACTAACAATTCGTTTAAACAACCGCTGACCAACTGCTGACATGTCATTGATGACATTTTGAAAAATTGTATGAAGATGTCAGCAATTTTATAAAGAGAGAGTCAGCAGTATGTCAGGTGTGATTTTTTTTGCCGACTGGGACAATGAAACTGATTCACAGGAATTTCTCAATTATGTCTCTGAAACTGAATGTAAATGTTTCAAGGACATGAAATTATAAGAAAATTTACCCCAAAAAATTATTAAAAAAATTTAAAAAAATTTAAAAAAATTTAAAAGAAAAATCCGTTAATCCCTTACACAGATTTTATATCAATTTATCGTTTTAAAAAGAATCATGTCCAAAGACATAAATATTTTCTATAGAAACAAATAATCATGCTGGAAATTTTTCTAGTGCAGGTCTCAGAAAGAAAATTTCTCAGCTTCTGAAAAAAATTATCAGGTTCTGATAATTATATCCTATCGAAGATTTAGATATTGTGAGACATTTTTCATTTCGTAAGTCTTAGATTTTATGACATTTTTAGCTAGGTCTTTCTTGGAATACTTTTTGGGCCCACCTGGTCCTGCGTACGTTTCTGCCAACAAGAAGAAAGAATTTTAATAAAATCTCTAAAAAATTACATACAAAATAATGAATAGAAGTCGAAAAATCAACAATTTCAAAGAAGCGAAAATTCCCGGGAATTCCCGCTCTATTTCCCGGGATTTCGGGATCGAAAATTTACGGGAATTCCCGTGAAAAACTCTAGTGACAACTCATCATATCCTCCACAACTACTAATTTTTCTGAATTTAATTATTATTTATTTTTATTTACCTCAATTTTTTAATTTTTCCGAACTGTGGAATTTTCGAAATTTTTTATATTAAAAAATTTTAATATACAAAATTTCGAAACATTTTTCCAATAGAAAAATTTCAGATTCTGAATAAATTTATTGCGTTTGTAACAAGTTACACAGAAAAAATATGGGAAAAAAATTTTGAGTAATCTCTTGCTTAAATTTCAAAACAAAATTTGATTTTTTTTTTAATTGACGCAATTAAAAATTTACTCAAATATTTTAAAAAAAATTTGAGTATATAATCTAAAACAAAGTTAATACTACCTCCGTCCCGAAATATTTTTAATATTTCTATAGATTTTTTTGTCCCAAAATAAACTTAACATTTTATTAAGCAGTATTTTAGTTGAAATAATACAAGATAAAGTTAAAAAAATAATTTTATACTAATCTCGTGTACTAAAACTGTAACAAAATTAATTAAAAATATTTGCAAGATGTCCCTATTGCATCCATAATGCATTTATTAAAAACCGTTAAAAGGGCCTCTAGCGTAAAATTTCTTATTTCATACGCCGCATTTTGTAATAATTTTCATCTTTTCGACCATAGTGGACACCATGCCTGTTTGTAACGTCGAAAACAAGTTGTCTCATTTATCTGGATGCAGTTTATTGCATCCATTTGGCACGTGAATTGAAAAATTGCAAAGCTATAAAGAATTTTTAAATTATTGATATGTCCCGATATGTATTAACAAAAAAAACAAAGCTTTTTCAAAAAATTCTCCATAATCCCAGCCAAAATATAGAAATGTTAAGATTATTTTGGGACGGAGGTAGTAGTTTTTTTTTTAATTTATTTTATTCTCTAAATTTTTTTAAATTCTCATTTAGTTTATAGTTTTTTGTATATGTATATGAAATTTTGAAATCATCTTTATGAAATATTTCTATGTCTTAAAGACAAAAATATATTTGGTAAAAGTTAAAAAAAAAAAATATTAAATTAAATATTAACAAGGAAGGCCTTTCACAGGGCACCCACCGATTGTCTTGAAACTTGCATATGGAAAAGAGAGGAGGAAATGAGAGCTTTTCTTAGCTGCCTAATCTCACATTTAGCGGGTCAAAGGGGAGGGGGAAACCCGTTTTTTTTTTTTTTGTTGACAATTTTTCATATTTCTTCAAAAGAAACTATATGAACATTTTATATAGGTCGATTTTTTTTTGCGATAAATGTATCTGGATGATAAATTTACAAATCAGATTGATCTAAAGCAATGGTTCCCAACCTTTGATTCTCGCCCCACTGGGGGGCAATTTGAATGCTTCAGGGGGGCAACGAGCAAATTTTTAAGTTTTTTTTTATCAAACAAACTAAAAAATCTAAAAAAAACTTTTTTTAGTTATATTATTTAGTTGATTATTGAATACTTTCTCTAAAAACTTTGTTTAAACGATGATTTTAAGAAATTAGTTTGCTTAACCACAAGAAAATTTTGAATTTTTAGACAAATTTGAAAAATTTACTATTTTTTATAGGTGTAGGGGGGACATTGTTGTTTTTTTAACCTAAAAGTGGGGCATGACGCAAAAAAGGTTGGGAACCATTGATCTAAAGGCAACATTAGTTCGCAAAATTAAAATTTTCAAATAACGTTAAAAAATTTCTCAAAAAATGAAGAAACATCATTAGAAAGTTCATTTGTTTTAAGTGAATATTTGTTAAAATTTACCTTCATAATTGTTTTAGTTTAATATACTGTGGTTCAAGGGCGAAAACAAATATATTTTTCTTTATCAAAAAAAAAATATTGTTCCACAAAATCTATTTATATCACTATATTAAAACACATTTTAATAACTTATTAGCATTAAAGTCTGTTATAATTATGTACATTGCCCTTCTTAAAAAGAAATACCTAAAATAGAAATATTCTTTCAATTGACTTTATAATATTTTGTCTAGTTGACTTTTTTTTAACACTGTTAATTTATAACTTTTTTTATCTTTGTGCTTTCTTTTGCGCCTTAAAATATTCTTTAATATATATTCTTAGTTCACTAGCTTGGTGATAGCTATGAATTTAAAGTGGAAGGAGTTGTCGGAAATACTGTCAAGTAGAAAAATTATAATCTTTTTCATTTCAATTTCTCACTTGACTTCACATTTACTTTAAAAACACATTTATTTGGTCGGTCTTTATTTGTATTGTAAGGAGGACAAGAATTGTGACAAACAAGAGTGTTTCGTTTGTATGTATTTTTAAGTGGTAGCAGCAAGTACAACACTATAAACGTTATCATCAGAGGTGATTCAAGTTTTTAAGGAGAATTGTTTACCATCTTCTCAGACGAGATTCTAGACCCACATATCGATATTTTATACGCAGAATACTAAATTGAATAGACATATAATAATATAATAGACATTGTAATGTTTATTGAATTTTTGCGGATTAAAAATCTTTCAGACAAATTTTGGTCGAAAATTGGTACGAAATTTTTAGAAAATTTATGAATTTTCGGCCAGTTTTTTTGGTCGAAATACATAAACAATTTTTTATGTGAGTAAGCGTGAGCACATAAAAATGTTCGTATGTGAGCGAAGATATTTTTTGTGAGCGTGCGTGAGTCAAAAATCACTTAATCGTCTTTTTTTTAACGTAATTAAGCGTTAGCAAAAAAAAATCATGCTTAAGCATGATTGAGCGAAATTAATTTTCGTGAGCCTGCGTGAGTCAAAACTCACACGTCCACACGAAATCATTCTACAGAGTTTTCTGCGTAAAATAAGAAAATTTATTACAGGTAAGAACCTATGATATTTTCTGCTGGCTCAGCCAAGTATCTTTGGACTTTAACAGTTATTATTTTGAGTGTACAAAACAGCATTTGAAACAACATCGATATTTGTTGAAGCTATTATTTTTAAACCACTAAAGTAATAAAAAATTTAATGTGCGCCATTTTAAATTTCCAATTTTTCTTTTAAATTTCTTAATCAGACACCCCGAAAACCCTGTAATGGACATTTTCAACCAAATTAAACCACATAATTAGTTTGATAAGACAATGATTTCGGATTTCCACTATTTTTGATCCGCCATTTTGAATTTTTCAAATCTTAATTCTGACTCTTAATCAGCGAACCCTTATGCCTTACAAAGAATAATTTTAAACCCAATAAAGCAATAAATTCAAAAATGATTCTTGGATTCACCAATTTGAATTTAAAATTTTTGTTTTTAATGTCTTTATCAGCGATAACCAAAACCTTATAATTGAGATTTTCAACCAAATCGGACCACGTATATAATTCGATAAGAAAGCAGTTGCCGCCATTTTTAATACGCCATTTTGAATTTTTTTAAATCTGAAAAGCTGACCCACTGTGCAGGGGGGAAAAAGTTCCCCTTGAAGAACTAAATTAAGATCAGAAAAACACATTTCTTTACGTGTTTTTTTTTTTTTGTATATTTGAAACAAATGAAACATTTTTGTGCTACACACAAAGAAAAATCTTCATTAATATAATAAAACTCATCATAAAAGTCCGTCAAATGAAACTGTTTCATTATATTTATTAAATGGTTTATAAGTATTCATAGTATTTATGAAACATTTCATTATATTTATGAAAATTTTCACAATATTTATGTAAACATACTAAAAAAGTATAACTAATGATAAAATTAAATAAGTTTTGTGTAGAAAACATAATAAATGAATTAGTAAACATTTTTCGAGGGCGGGGAGTCCCCAACAGTCCTCAACGGATCTTTATTAAACTTAAGTGGACACCTACTTTTTATATGGATGATGTTTAACCTGACCAACCATCCCGCTTTTGGCGGTATTATCCCGCTTTTTGATATCTCATCCCGCCTTGAATTCCCATCCCGCTTTTTAAGCAAAAGTCCCGCTTCATCCCGCTTTATCCCGATTTATCCCGCTTTTTGAGTTTTGGACCATCAAACTACATTTTTTAGTTTTTTTAAAAATATTTTCAGTAAGATATTTTTGAGCATATTAACAATTTCTCACCGTGTAAAGAAAATGTTTAGAAAACTCAAAAAATAATGTTCACATGAGAACCCTCTTGGACCGATTTACAAATTAAATTTGTATTTAAAAATTTTTTATTGTGACACTTCCAATATTCAGATAAAAGTTTTCAATAAAGAAAGTATCAAACTTTTATATGTTTCCTTCACAAAATTTCTCGGAAAACTCTCACAACCGTATTCAAAATTAAAAAACGAGTGCCTACCATCGAGTGTCTTACTTTTTTATTCGCAATTTTCTATAAGGGAAAGTAAGGTTCTCGATTAGAGATGCGCGCGTGACACTAGTTTTTCGTGATTCGCGTGATTCACGTGATTCACGCGTGAATCACGCGTGGTCGTGAGTGAAATTTATTTTTACTCACGTGATCGTGAGTGCGCGTGATTATAAAAAATAGTTTCGTGCGTGAGCGTGCGCGAGTAATTTTTGTTTCGTGAGTTTGCGTGATTGTTTTGTGCTGTTTGAAACAGAAAACGAGTAAAAGAAATCGTCGTTATGTTGAATTTGTTGGGTAATTAATTAAAAATTGTGATTTTAATTATTGCTTTAAGGAAATTCAATACTTTATGTGCAAGAAATCGAAAGACGTAAAATAAAAATTTGCTAATTTTAATTTCGTGAGTCTTCGTGAGCGTGATTATTTCGTGAGCGTGAGAAAAGCTTTAGTTTCTCACGTGAGCGTGCGTGAATGTGAGCAGAACAAATAATTTCGTGAGTGATCGTGCGTGAGTAATATTATTATTTCGTGAGCATGAGCGTGCGTGAGTCAAAATTCACTCACGCGCCCATGTCTACTCTCGATGGAAGTCAATCATTTCTTCATTTTTATGAAGACAAAAGAATATTAACATCGTTTGAAAAGCTTCATCTAGTAAAAAACTTTATATAAAAAAGATGGACACTCGATTTTAGGCATTCGTTTTACATTTTGAATACGGCCGTTAGAGTCTTATTGTTAGACTTTTTTATGATATTCGGAGACATTCTTTCTATATAAAAATTTCCAAATTCTGATACACTTTACTCATATAAAAATTCTGAAATAATTTGCATATTTTAAAGTAGTTCTCAGATTCAGAGAACTTTTTGTATACAAAAATGCTTAGATCCTGAATCATTTTCCATTAAAAAAAAAATCTCCGATTCTCAAAAACTACCGCTTTCTTAAATATTTTTTCTAAAAATAATGCTTATACCATTTTCTAAACAATAAAACCTTAACACCTTCAATAAAAAAATAGGTTCTTCAAAAAGAAAAATTGACGGATTCAAAGACACATTTAATATAAAAATTTTCTCAGAATCTTCCAACAGAAAAATTTTCAGATTCTGGAAAATTTTTCATAAAAAAACTTAGATTCTAAAATATTTTTAAACAGAAAAATTCTCTACTTTCATAAAAAAAAATTGTAAGATTCTGAAATATATTTCTCATAAGAAACTCTTAGATTCTAAAACATTTTTCCTGTAGAAAAGTTCTCCGATTTTAAAATTTTTTTTCCAGAAAAATTCTTGTCAGATTCTGAAATATTTTTTTCTAAGGAAATTCCCAGATTCCCCATAGATTCTTAAAATTTTTTTCTGCAGATAGAAGAATTCTTAAAACTTTAGTAAATAAATTAATTTTGTATACATTATTTTTACGCGCAATTTTTTTTACAAGAATACTAAAAAAAGTTTTTTAATCAAAATTAAATTTTTCTAGTCAAAATTTTTATACATTTTGTTAATTAAAAATATTACAATTCCTTAAATGTATTTCCAGCATTTTGTTCATTGTGAAGAGTATTCATGGGTTCGGTCAAGTCGAATTATAATTAGTTCAAAATCCCGTTTTTCAACCTTTCGATCCCGCTTTTCAGCCAAGAACAGTTGGTCAGGTTAATGATGTTCCTGTTAGTTTGGAAGTTATCGAAATTTTAATGCAGGTCCATTTTATTTCGTAAGGTAGCAACGAAATTTTAAACACTGTATGACCGATAAGCCAAAACACCCTAATCTTAAAATCATCTCTTTAATATATATTTTAAATTTCAGGCAAATCGGTTTTATAACGGTTGGGATAGTTCCCTTGTCAGTCATAAAAACTATAGGCGACAATTAAAAACAATTTCATGTATTTTGTATGAATAGCAAATAAATGCCAACGGGCTTAAGAAATTGTTTAACATTTTTATTTTATTTTTTTTTTAATTTTTTTACATGTTAAGCATAAAACGCCACAGGTTTGTCGACATTATCAAAGAATTATAATCTACTTCATATAATGGTGGCATTAAACATTTCACACTTCTTTGTTTAATGTCTGTGAGGTTAAATCCGTAAATGCATTTAGTTTTTAAATAAATAAATTATTATTTTTATTTAAATCATATATGGTACACTCTAAATAAAATGATATCTGTTTCCTACTATAAACTGGTTTAATTTAAATAAATTGTGTAATTCTACTTGGAATTAGTTGAAATTTACACAATTTATTTTAAAATATAAGTAGTTTGTTGAAATTAACTAAATTTATTGAAGGTAACTGGTAAAATTTTTTACAGTGTATAGTAGGGTGGGGCAAATTTAATGTTTTTTTTTTTTTAATTTCAAAATCTTCGCGGTCGGAAAAGTTGTCTTTTGTGATCAATATTAACACAAAAAAATACTGGACCTGTAGGGAAATGTCTTTGGGTTCGATTTTAAAAACCAAATAAAGGAAAATTTGCTCCACTTTTGTGTACAGGCAACCATTTTTATGAACTAGTTAAGATAATAAAAAATTATTTAATAACAATGATAATTGAAAATGTTACAAAAAACATTAATACACCATATCCCGAGAGTAAACCAATCCATGTTTAAATTTAAATTTCAAAAAATTTAAATAAATTTCAGGAAAATGAAATATGAAAATTATTTTATTCAACTTTAAGCAAAGTTAACAAAAAAAATGTTTTGTTAACATTTCCTCTAAATTAATCTTAAAAAGTATGACACAACTGCACTCAAAATTTCATCTCTGCAGAGATGAAATGTTTTTGTTCATATAAACCAAAAGACACAAGGTATTCACAAGCAAATTCCATTATCAAACTACAACAGTAGAACAGAAATACACAAACAAAGCAGAGTGGGTACTTTGGTTAAGAGAATCCTTAAACACGCACACACACGCAAACATTAATGTTTTAAATATTTAATTAAACAAAATGAAAACAAGGAAACAAGAAAATTTTTGTGTAACTAAACTAATGGAACAAAACAAAATATTTGAATAGGAAGATTAGTAACGCCCTTTTAAAAGGATTTTCAGGAGATTTCCCTAAAAATATTAAACAAAAACAGAATAAAAATGCGTAAGAAAAAATAAAATAAAAATTATCCCAGCAAAAACTAGGGGGTCGCACTTATTTATTCTATCTAACTTATAACACTAGACTGGCATTTTTCTGTATAGCAAAATTTTTTCTTCTCCGATTTTCAAAGTCCGGTCATTTTTTTATTCTATTAGGCCTAAACCTCATGTGGTACCAATTTGAGGCCAATCGGATTAAATTAACCCGTGGCGCCCGGCGGTCAAAGTTTTGGATTTTTGAAAAATTAAAAAAAAAAAATAATAACTATATCTTTCGACACATCATATTTGTTAATTTTGATGTGCTGAGCACGAATATCAAAAAAAAAAATTAAAATCAGTCAAGTAGTTTTCGAGATATCGCTATTTGAAATTTGCAAAAAAATGGCGGGTTTTTCCTACGTTCCAAAAATTTTTTAAAAAAAAAGTCTCAAAAATTTCATTTCGCCGACCCTTTTGTAGAGCTTGAAAAAATCATTCATTTAAAACTAATTTGAGCCAAATCCGATCATTTTAAGCCGTGGCGCCCTTCGATCAAAGTTTTGGACTTTTAGAAAATTTCCACCAAAATTTTGGATTTTTGAAAATGAAAAATAAAATAAAATATATCTTGCGATACATGATTTTTATTAACTTTATTATGCTGAATACGAATATCAAAAAATTTATAAAATCGGTTGAACGGTTTTCAAGATATCGCCATTTAAAATTTGTCAAAATATTGCAAAATGGGCGGTTTTTTTCTATGTTTAGGAATTAAAAAAACATCTAAAAATGTTCCTTCCATAGAGCTTGATACAATCTTTCATTTAAGCTTAATTTGAGCAAAAGCCGATCATTTTAACCCGTGGCACCCTTCGATCAAAGTTAAGGGTTTTTGGTAAAAAGTTTCTAAAAAGTCAAAATTTTGATCGATGGGAGAAACGGCTTAAAATGATCGGATTTGGCTCAGATTAGTTTTAAATGAAAGATTGTTCGAAGCTCTACAAAAGGGTCAGCGGAATGAAGTTTTGAGACTTTTTTTAAAAAATTTCTTGAACGTAGAAAAAAAAAACGCCATTTTTTACAAATTTGAAATGGCGATGTCCCGAAAACCGATCGAGCGATTTTTATTTTTTTTTTTTTTTTTTAAAATTCGTGATCAGCGCATCGAAATTAACAAATATGATGTGTCGAAAGATAAATATTTTTTTAATTTTATTTTTTTTAAATTTTTAAAAAATCTAAAACTTTGACCGCCAGGCGCCACGGGTTAATTTAATCCGATAGACCTCAAATTTGTACCACATAAGTTTTAGACCTAAGACCATAAAAATTTGCCCGGACACTTGGGAAAATCCAAAGTTGACAAAAAAATGGCAGTCTATTACAACACGCACAAAAAACAATTTTCAAAGTTTCAACTAAAATTCGGTTAATACAACTAAAAATCGGTTAATACATTTGCATATAGGTTGTCACAATTGAATATCGGAAGTTTTACTTATTTCGGTTGATACAACAGGCATTTAATTTAGTCAATAAAAATATCGTTTGTCACACCCAAAAATAGTAGCGACAACCTAATTAAAAGTTGACACAACTTAAAAATTCCGTTAGAAATCTTATTTTTCTGTAAACACAATATCTACTCGTTCATACTAATAAGTTTCGATACTTTGGAGGATATAACGAAAATGGATCTTAGGATATTGAAAAGATTCGCAATGACTTTTAACGTGTTTAACTTGCTCCGCTAGCGGAAAAAGTTTTGTGGTATCGCTATGAACTAAGAGGTCTATGCGAGTTGTCAATCGGACACCTCCTTAGGGTGGCACCTAACCTGATTTGAGCCAAATTAGATCATTTTAACCCATGGCGCCCTTCGATCAAAGTTTTAAGTTATTCAATGAAAAAGAGTTTATTCTGATTCGAGGCCTTTTCATGTTCCCCATTATGAATTAACATAACAAGTACTTATGATAACTCTACTTTCTTTATTGGGATATTCTCCCATTAAATACTCATAGAGTTTCTTGCTTTCAAAAATTTTGGTAATTTTCAGGAATGAATTGACGATCGTTTCGAGGGGGTTCCAATTCCCCCATCATCAGAATTCTTTTGAAAATTAGGTAATACTGTTAGCATGCAAACATCAAATATTCATTCTCTAAATAATCTCAACTTAGAGTAGAAACAGAACAAGCCCGTGCCGACTTTTTCTATACGATTTGACAGATAAAACCGGTGGCCGGCGCCGGTGTGAAATAAAACTTTAACTTTAAACTTTAAATTCAACCGATTTTAGAAATTTTTCGATATTCTAGTTTCCAGCGCATTTAAATTATATAATAAATATAGGGTTCCATTCACACAAAATATTCATAACTCAATTTTTTTTATGGTCTCAAAAATGACAAATAATTTTAAATTTTGAGACTCTTTGTGACTTTGATCGCCCTGCGCCTCGAGCTTATTAAATCCGATTGGACTCAAATGTGGTACACTACATAATTTTAAGGTCTTATAAAATTTAAAATAGCCGAAAATTCAACATTTTAAGAAAAATGCTAATCTGGCGGGACATATAAAATTTTCAAAAATTTTTTTGGAACTACCTTAAAAAATTTTTCTTACACACAAAAGAAAACCCTTGTGAAATTACTAGAAAAAGACTCATAATCCTATATTCATTTTCAAAAATTTTTTTGGAACTTTAAAAATTTTTCAAAAAAAAATTTGTTCTCACGCACAAAAGAAAAACCTTGATAAATTACTAAAAAAGGACTCGTAATCCCATTTACGAATATTTGACAGTTTTTTCACAACAAATTTAAAAAAACACTCACAAATCAAATTTGATTGAAAAAGGCTTCTTTTTGTTGACAATAAGCCGCTATAACTGAATATCGGGCGAAACTTTCACATGGGCCTAAGTCCAAAAATTGTCCGATGAAATCAGATTTGATAAGGTTATTAAAGTACGTTTTTAGCATACACAAACAGAATTTTAATTAAATATTTTCTATTTTCACGAAATTTGAGAGATTTATGTGAAAATCGGGAAGGTGGTTTGTATGGGGGCTACAAGAAGAACTGGTCCGATTTCTGTAAAATTCGGAATGGTGATTTGTGTATGAAACATAATTACCTGCCAAATTTCGAAACAATACCTATTATAATACGGTTATTAGAGTCATTTGAGCCAAAACTAAAGAGGACCTTTATATGGGGGCTAGGTCTAAATATTTAATAGTCTAAATATTTAATAGTCGTCCTTGGGTCAAAAGAGGCTTAATTAAAAGTGGATCTAGGACCAATATTTCGGGTAGTTACGAACATCAGCACAAACTCATTATACCCTGTGCGGTGTAGGGTATAAAAATGGTAGGTAAAAATAGAAAAATTAACTAAGTTTTGAGAAAATTAATGATTTGGCTCCAAAGATTTTTTTCATTCGTTTTAGTTCATATTTCTCTTAAAAATTGGGAAAAAAATATAATTTAATATTAATTTCATGCCAATTTTAAGTAGAAAATGGAAAAATTCTGAGAAGTTTTAATTAAATTCTAAGAAGTTTTTGCAAAACTTTTTAACTAAATTCTAAGAAATTTTAAACGAAATTTTGAGAAGTTTTAACTAAATTCTAAGAAGTTTTTACTAAATTCTAAGAAGATAAATATGAATTTTTTACTAAATTGTAAGAGTTTTTAAACTTAATTCTAAGAAAATTTTAATATTTTAACTAACTTCTAAGAAGTTTTAACTAAATTTTAAGAAGTTTAAACAAAATCAGTGACAACACATTCTTGAAAAAAACAGAGATTTAAGCTTTGCATTTTTAAATAGAGTCTTTTTGCTGGGTTATAAAATACAAATCCCTTTAAGCAAATTGACAACCTTGGAAAATAAAACTTTTGCAATATTGTGAGCCGAAAAAACAACACCAAACATAATTTAAATAAGCTTTAATAAGATGAAAAAAATGTAAAATAAAAATATTGCGTTTATTAAAAACAAAACAATGTATAGTAGGGAATAATGTCATAGGGCAAAAATACCAGAAACAAGAAAAAGTTATTAGAAAGGAAATTAAATTGCGATAATGAAAATGTACGTACATTTATTGAAAAAATTTCATGGAAAAGAAAATTCATAAAATAAATGATTATTTTCATAAATAAAACGTTTTATAAATTTAAAAATAAAAATAAAAGCCATTATGAAAAAATCATTGACTCAATATGACACATAAATCTTTCCATGTATCCTTGCGAAAAATTTCATAACTAAAAATTTCGTTACAATAATGAAAATATTCATACATTTAATGGAAATATTTTATAGAAAAGAACATCCATTAAATAATGAGTGTTTTCATAACTGCTATGAAATTTTTCATAAATTTTAAGAAAAACCCATAGCCATTATGAGAAAATTTTTGATCTAATGCAAAAAATTATTGGCTCATTATAAAGAATAAAAAAAATGTTTCAGCGAAAAAATTTCGGTGTGATAATGTAAATGTTCATACATTTAATGAAAAAATTTGATGGAAAAGAACATCCATAAAATAAATGATTATTTTCATAAAAGCAATGAAATTTTTTATAAATTTTAAGAAAAAATTATAGCTATTTTGAAAAAGCATTCATTGGCTCATTATGAAAAATAATTCTATGCTGCTCGAAACTGAAATACAAGCCGCCAGCCTATAACTTTTTCCTTAGCCGAAGACGCCATAAAAATTCATCGACTTGACTTGGCTTACAACCTATCCTATAGATCGTAATTTCTAACAGTGTTATTTTAATCGGGTAAATTGTAGATGAACTTTTTGTCGAAGTTCTGCCAACTGCAGACTAGATTCAGTTAATTGTTATAGGAAATTATTTTTTTCAAATCATTTGGCATAAATGTTTTCATACGACGCCATATTTTAAAAATGTTTTAGTTATGGTTTTGCCTGTAAGAATACAAATTCCTAGGTGTATGTACTTTAATGCTGTTGCTTAGAGATATACATCGCTAGCACATAAACAACACTTAAAGTAAATCCTTTATAAAATGTTCCTTAATAAAAGAATTTCAAGTGTTTGGTTTAATAATAATACGGTTACTTGTTAACAATGGTTGCTATAAAAACGAAGTCTTTAAAAAAATATTTAGGTGTAAAAAAGTTAGATCAATACAATATTAAATACAAGTGAAAATTGTTGGTTTAAATTTGTAAAGGAATAATTTTAATAATATTTAAAAATGGTAAGTCGCATTAATATTTATTTAAATAAATAAATATTAAAAGAGATTTATTTCTTTTTATATACAGCCACCCAAAAAGAAATTGACGAAAAAAGAAAAAGCTCGTCTGGAGGCAGAACAAGCGGAATTGTTACGCATTGAAATGGAAAAAGAAAAGTAAGATGGAAAAATTGTTAGAAATATAAATATGAAAAAAACATGGACCGACTTCAACAATTAGTACGAAAACAGGAAAATTTCATATTCCTTAATGGCTTAACGGAGATGCCGAAATCTTTTAAAAGTTGCCACCCTTTAACCATCCATCAGTGCTTTTCTATTGTCACAACAAAGAAAAAACACAAAACTACTGGAACAGAAAAGTTATACAAAGTTGCATTTAAATAGTAGTAGTAACAATAAAAAAGCGCTGATGATGAAAGGTGTAACAGTCGAAAACAGTCGACATCTCCGTTTAGCCTGTGATGTCACTTAATTATTTATTTTTTTTCTTATAATTCTCATTGGTTCCATAGAAAATAAATTTAATATAAATTTTTAACATTTTTCTTTTCAGATTAAAAAAACTCGAAGAAGCACGTCAACGACGTAAAATTGAACGTGAACAAGCCAAGCGACGTCTGCAACTTGAAATACAAGAAAACAAACAAAGACGTTCTCAACTAAAGAATAGTATGGCATTTTTCCATAAAGTACGCGAAAGTATAGATACCATAAAAACGGCTGCCAAAGATCAAAATGATTGGGAAAAATTTATGCGTTGCAATGGTTTACCAAATTCAAATAGTCCAAGTGATTTACGCAAATACATTCATCAATGGCAAATTGATATCGAAAGGAGAAGTCGTGAATCACGTAATTGGTTGCTAAAAACTAACGAAAGGACTCTGCTAACACAGGATACAAGTGTAGCAGATTTAACACAGGCTACTTTACGCAAACAACAAGGAAATCTAGGAGATGTTTACGCTCAAAGAGTTCAAGAAATATTAGGGGTAGTTGAGAGTAAAACTAAGGATTTATAAGAAAAACCTTTAACTTATTAAACATTTTAGATTCTCTTAGAACTTGATGATGTACTGGTGGATAAATGTAAACCACAACATACTTTAATGGATTTAACAAAGTTAAAAACTGAAATACGAGTTTTACTTAAAGATTATTTAGATGATTTTACTTATAAGACTATGTCGCATATTGAAAGGGATATGGAGTAAGTTTATGTGGTTAAGTAAAATGCGGAAATCATGAATGAAACTTTGCAAAAGGATTGAACTTTCCTGTATAAACAAATTTCTAAAATCCAGTACATGCTTTAATTTAACTAAAGTTGAATTGAGATAAGTTCAAGGTGGGTTGCTCAAACCTTAAAGAAAGCTAGGCAAGTTCAACCTAAACAAGTAAGAGCCGAATCTTTTATACCCTCCAACAAGAAAAAAATTGCAGGGGCGTTTCTTTTTTTTTTTTTGGGGGGGTGGTCAAATTTCCTCTCGAATATGTGTTTAAAAATTTATTCTTATGCTTTTTGCACTAAAGAAATACAAAAAAATTATTCCACGCCCATAAAAGGGAGGACGACCAAACAAATGCAGAACTTTGAACTTCTTGTAGCATAAAAATGTTGCATTTGTTAATGCATGTATAAAAATGGTATTTTTCAGAGGTTGGTTTAGTTCTTCAAGTGGTAACTTTTTTCCCCTGGTCCGATTTTGCTCATTTACGAACTTAAACTACCTAGGAACATAAGACATGTTTGTGCCAAATGTCGGGAGTCTAGCTCTTTTATTTTGGACTCCACTGTGTTAACTACAGACGGACAGAAGGACGGACAGACGGACGGACGGACATCGCTAGAATGTCTTAGAATCGATCACTGATCATAAATATATACCCTTTATGGGGTCCTAGACCGATATTTTGATACGTTTCACACGGAATGACAAAGTGAGTATACCCCCATACTGTAGTTGGAGGGTATAAAAAGTTTAAAGAACCGTATCCTGGAAAGGAAAATTAGTAAAGGATGAGAGATGGTTTAAAGAGAGTGAAAGGTTCTTGCTAAGAATTTTCAGTTCCTTTCACTAAACTGAGAAAGTCAGACAAGGAAAGTCCTTGGTTCATGAACACCGACAGAATATTAGTGCCCATTATCCGCAGATTAGCTCTTGAGAACGATGGGCAACAACACCTAAAAAAAATGTGGGTATTCAATACTAAAAACTTAACTAACGACCTAATATTTTAGTCCAAAAGGACCTAGTGCAGGAATTGGTAACCAATACTAAAATATTTTACTCATATTTTTGGGGTAGGTTTTTTTCTAGCTCGAGGTCATTATTTCCTTTACTAAATAAAACTATGTTATTCTCATAGAATAATTTTCAAGAAAATTATTTTTCTGTTTTAAATTTATTTATGTTGGTCATTTTTTGCAAGACTTAATCGACACGTGTTTCGGGATTTGTCAGATCCCATTGTCAAGAATGTTTGCAACTTTCTTGTCTGGTCTTATCACAAAACGTTTAGCATTCTTACATGTCAACTCATTTGACCATCTTTCCATTTGAATTGATTTGCATGTGAGAGTTGATCCAACGCATCATCAATGTCAAGCCTATTCCAATCTAAGGCTCCGGATTGTGAGGAATTGTATCGAAGCCAATGTTTGCCAAAGAATCGGCAATCTTATTTCCCCGTATTCCCCTATGACCCGGAACCTACAAGAGACAGACTCTGCTCTCTCATAACCCCGGGACTAGAATATACTTTTCTAAGGGTTTGAGCTGCGCTGAGTCTGAATCTATACTCAGAATTTCTTCATCACATCAGGTTTTCGAGATTTCTTAGCTTAAAGTTTAAAAATACCCTGTTTTTCGCCATATTTGATCTGAAAGTTATATATGTGGTCTGAAAGTCCTACTTCATACCTTTAAAATAAATGTTTAATCTCTGTTATGTCTTGTTTCTTTTCTGAGATATCTTAACACGAAGTTTAAAAAATTTTAGGTTTTCGGTAAATGCAAATTTGCTACAATTCGCCATTATTTTACGACGAACTTATAAAATTCTTAAATTCCCAATAAAAAACCAAAAAAAAAAAATTTTCATTGTTTAGATATCTTGTCTATTTGCTGAGATATTGCCAGTTGAAATTTTTATGATGTGTTAAATGAATACATACCACTCTCAGCCGCATCCAGAGTCACGAAACGAAAACAAACTTCAGGTTAGGATATCACAGAGATGAAACAATATATTATAAAAGTTAAACATTAATTTTAAAGGTATGACGTAGAACTTTCAGACTACATATCAGGTTTAATAAACAAAGGTTAATTTTCGCAGTTATAACGTGTGGAATATGGCGAAAAACGAAAATTGTTCAACTTCAATCTAAGATATCTCAAAACCCTTAGGTGATAGGCAAATTCTGAGACCAGATTCGGATTCAGCGCAACACAAACCCTTAGAAAAGTTACCTCTGGTTTATGGGTTAAAAATTTGTATGCCTGTGTAGTTTTTGGATGTTATGACTGTAGAATCCAGTGTCTTGAGCACAGTTGGACTGTCGCTACAGATACTGATTCTCCCATCATTATCGCAACAGTCTGTCCTTCTCGGAAAGTTTACACTGAACTTCCTACCAAACTCTATGCAAGGCGTCATACTGTCTAAGGGCATGTAAAATATAGGACAAAGATACAAAACCTATCCTGATCAACTATTTATCATGTTCCGCATTGTTGTCTTCATGCCGTGATCCATTTTTACGGTTATGTATGCTATCCTTTGCTGTGCCAAATCTATTAATTCCCAAATTTTTTAAACTTTTTGTAGTGCTTTATTAATATTTGTTCTCCTAATTTAGAATTGATCGTCCAGGTGTTTCAAAACACATCTATATTTCGGAAGTTTTTAAAAGTTTTATATGGACCTTTTCAAAAGATGCCCAAATGTAAGTAAGATCTCAGTCATTTGCAATTTCTATTACTTCTCTCATATTTCTTTACCATATTTCAGTTCTCTCAGCGCTAAACCTCGTATTGGTGATCAAAATTTGCATAATGAAATTGATTTTCTAATGATGGAAATGCAGGCTTCACTGCCGCCCACCGTCAATCTTTATAGTTCCGCTTTAAGAGGTTTATGGTTAAATTATGATCATTTTAGTGATTATTGTCCCAGTTTTAATCTAAAAAGACCCAGACCGGATTACATTAGTAATTATGATTTAACTCGATTAATAACTCTCTTTAACTAAAACTTCCGTTTTCTTGCTTCGTTTTAGACATGTTAACACAAACCAAAAAAGAATGGCGTAAACGTAAAGAAATTTTACAAAATATGTTGGATGAATGTTCTCGGGAAGTTCCTCTAACAGAGTTGGAACAATTTGAGCAAGAACGTGATTTGGCTTCCCAGCAGGCTAGAGAGAAGAGTTTAGATGTTGATAAACTGTATTTAGAGTATGAGGATGAATTAAATAAGTTACGGAGAAGAGCTATAGGACCAGAAGGTTTTGGTTTAATTGATACCGATGTAAATCTAAGAAAATATCGTATAATTGGTGGTGTTTATTGTATTGATTATTTAGAGACACCACAGCAGGATAAACAATTGAATGCTAGATCTTTTATAAGAACGAGTAAGTTAGTTTGTTTACAGAATTTCTTAAACAAAAAATTGTTTGTACTGAATTTCCATTGATCTTCTTCAAATTACAATTGATCTTTTACGAATTACAATTGATCTTTTACGAATTACAATTGATCTTTTACGAATTACAATTGATCTTTTTCGAAATACAATTGATCTTTCACGAATTATAATTGATCTTTTTCGAATTACAGTTGATCTTTTACGAATTACAATTGATCTTTCACGAATTACAATTGATCTTTTTCGAATTACAGTTGATCTTTTATGAATTACAATTGATCTCTTTCGAATTACAATTGATCTTTTTCGAATTACAATTAATCATTTACGAATTACAATTGATCTTTAACGAATTACAATTGATCTTTTATGAATTACAATTGATCTTTTACGAATTACAATTGGAATATTCGAATTTCAAATAGAATCTTCGAATTACACATAAAATCTTCGAATTACACATAAAATCTTCGAATTACAAGTAGAATCTTCGAATTACAAATGGAATGTTCGAATTACAAATGGTATCTTCGAATTGCAAGTAGAATCTTCGAATTACAATTGATCTTTTACGAATAACATCTGTAAATGGTGTAGTTCAAGTGCCGTAATAACAGAGTGCAACACGACATATGATATATTCTTTTAATATTGATCTTTTACGAATTACAATTGATATTTTACGAATAACAATTGATCTTTTACGAATTACAATTGATCTTGTTCGAATTACAATTGATCTTTTACGAATTACAATTGATCTTTTTCGAATTACAATTGATCTGTTTTGAATTACAATTGATCATTTACGAATTACTATTGATCTTTTACGAATTACATTTGAAAATGGTTCAAGCGCCGTAATTACAGAGTGCAACACGACGTATGATAATTTTTTTTTAATCTCATATAAATAATACTCATACGCCTAGTTGTTCTCTTTTTCATCTCTTTAGTATTTGCTCCCAATAAATTACTACACAAAAGTTATTATCAAACCTATAAACCACCCCCACCTCCTCAGCCGGGAGTGAGACGCTTGCCGGAAGAAATTGAAGCTGAAATGCGTATGGTAGAGGCAGCTTTAGATAAGCTGGCATTGGTGACAGTTCAGTAAGTAAATATTCCATCTACTTTAATATAAAAAATTCATGTTTAAGTTTCTTACAACCGATGATTTGGTTATGACAAGCTCATTTTATTTGTCATTGAGGTTGTGACAATAGAAAGACCAGTCGTGACAATTTTGAAAAATGAGATTCGAATATTTGCAGTAGTGATAACTGTGCATTTTTGAATTGATATTTAATATTTTTTTAATATTTAGATTACCCAATAGTGTTATTTGGTTTGAACCACCAATTGCATGTCGTTGGGAAACACAAATTGAAACTTTAGAATCCGATCTAACCGAAGGTGTTAAACAACCCATTAGCTCAAATAGTGGCAATACGACAGATGCAACACCCATGTCGACGACTACCAATGCTAGTCCTTTGAAAAGTCTCTCACCGCGTTTTCCAGCCTCCAAGTTACGCAAGAAAAGTTCACAAAAATCATCCAACAGCAATTTACCTGTACGGGAAATTAATGATTTTGACATGTTTAAAATACCAAGTGACATTGATATTTATGGTCTGCTAAAAGATTTTATAATACCACGTTTGCCACAAGGATTTTCTATACGTTTAGATACCAGTAGGCTAAAGAAGCAGCAGCAGCAGCAACAACATAAACGAAAACGTGGTAAAAACAAAAACCCACCAAAAGTATTGTTTTTAGCAAGGCCTAAATATTTTACACCAATAACACAAGACACACCCAAGGAGGAAGTAGAAGCTGTAAGAGATGTAAGACAAAAACCAACAATAGAAAATTTACAAAAACCACTACATAAAACACGTATAACTGAGGATTTCCTGGATTTCGATGAACCAAAGGAATTTTTTCCCTTTATACAATTTGAAAAAGTATTGAAAATTAAACCCCTGGATAAGGTGGTAGAACAAAGTAATGAAGTTAAATTAGATTTAAGAAAAAGATCCAGTGACACTTCAGAGAATAGTGTAAAACTTAAAACCATAAGTCGAAATGACAGTAAGGTTAGCATTGTAAGTGGCAAAAGTAGTTCAAAGAGTAGTGTTAGTAAAGAAACAACATCCAGGCGTTCATCACAACATAGTGAGGCAAGGGAGGATAAAAATATTCAAACTTATATGTTTTCACAATTAATTGAGGTAAGTTGGGAATGGTGAAAATTTAATTTTAAGAATTTTTATCCTTAATAAATTGTCAAAAACACTTTAAAACAATAAACAAACAATGAGAAATGGGGAAAAAACTAAATTCAAGAAAAACTGATAATTACACAGTGCCACAAAAGTTAACAAAATACTTATGCAGGGGATCTCACATGGAAATTCGGGTTGATTGGAGTCCATAGAGTACGGAAATACTTGAAGTTTTTCTCGATCACTTCTTTTAGTACTTTTTTTATTAGCAATAGTTTTGAAAAACCGAAAATCTTCAATTAAAACATCAAGTTATTTTCCTTGTTATCCTTGAAATTCGCAAAACTCAAATAGCTCCAAAAATAGCTTAAGACAGCGGATACCTCCAAATATTAATTTTTAGGATGTTTTAAATAAATGATAAGTAAAAATTAGGTGGTGTTCTGAGTTTTGTTTAATAAAAGTTTTAGAAATTTAAAAACACTCGTTCAAAGTACCTCCCAAAATATATGATACATTAGGGTGGCAGCTATTTTGCAAAACTTCGAATTTGAAGAAGTGCACCCCTAATTTTTTTTTACATTTGGCCTAAAACTGTTATGCTAAAAATTTCAGCCAAATCGGACAACGTTAACACGAGGCGCATCGAGGTCAAAGGTCAAACACACGAAAATCGCCATATTTTGATAAAAAACGTAAATTGTAAATTGTGGGTAAAAAACGCATTTTCCTCGAAATCCGCTGAGTTTAAATCGATGCCCTATCCAAACAATCCGGGGGATATCCCCCAAAAAAATTTTTTTTATATGCTAACATATATTTTATAAGATTATGTGGTTTTTTCAGCATTTGTCTCAACTTTGTTTTAGAAAATTTTTAAAAAATCAAAATATCAGTTTTGAGAACCACGCCAAATATAATGCATATTTCTGGCCTTACCATGAAATGGGTTAATGACACCCTAGAATGACAGTACTTCATTTTTGAGTATTTATGATAGAATAGAATATAAATATCGTTTTCCATTGGTTTATTTCAATAAAATTAGAAAATTGGGGCTGATTTTCGTGTTTTAGGGGTCATTTTGTAAAAATTGTGTCTTTTTTAACCCGAAAGGCGTACAAGGGTTAATTTTTGAAAACCCAAAAATTTTTAATATATCTTCTAATACTGAAAATAACTCGTGTACCACTTTTTAACATTATATTCAAAAAACAACACCATTATAACATTATATTCAAAAAAACAACAACAACATTCAATGTTTTTCATCCAAATATGGCTATTTTCGTGTGTTTGACCTTTGACATCGATTCGCCTCGTGTTAACGTTGTCCAATTTGGCTGAAATTTTTAGGCCAAATGTAAAAAAAATTAGGGGTGCACTCCTTGAAATTCGAAGTTTTGCAAAATAGCTGCCACCCTAATGATACATATTATCACACAACTTCCCAGTCAGAAAAATACAATGGCAACAGCATTGTTAAAGCATTTCCGACGGTTGCACAAGTTTTGTATACCATCTTCAAAGAGATTTCAGAAGATCCAAATGATAACATCGATCTACGCTAGATTAAAAGCGTTGTAAAACCAATGTAAGAAAGTGCTTTGAGAACGTTTAAAATCTTTGAGAACGTTTAATGTCTTTGAGAACGTTTAAAGTCATGAAGACGCTTTAAAAACCCAAAGTAAAGTACTTATAAATACAAAAATGTATGAAATTTTACAGCGATTGAAATACTTAAAAAAAACCTTGCCAAATTACTAGAAAAAGTTCGTAATCCCATTTTACCAATATAGTTTTCCTTATTTTTTAACAAAAAATTTTCGATCGAAATTTAATTTTTTTTTGTAATTTATCAATTTTTTTTACAAATTTCCAAGGTTTTCTCCAAAAACAATCTAGTTAATTCACAAGAATTCTTTGTTAGTTTCATTGCGCCAAAATAGTTGTAAATTTACAAATTTATTGGTAAAAAGCTTGTAAAATTACAAAAAAACTCGTAATTTTTACTAGGAATTCTCGTAAAATCGGAGGTAGCAAAAAATTTAGTAAAGTTACAAAACCTCCTTGTAAATTTTATAGCGTCACAAAAAAATCGTAAATTTACAATTTTTTTGTAAAAAACCTTGTAAAACTACAAAATTATTGGTAAAAAGCTTGTAAAATTACTAGGAATTCCCGTCAAATACTTACAAACTTTTCTTGTAATTTTACAAAGTTTTTTTTTTGTGAATTTTGGCTAACATATGTCTTATGGTCACAGGCTGGTTAAGTTCGGAAATGCCCAAAATCGGATCAGGGGGAAAAAGTTTTCTGTTGAAGAACTAAACCAACCTCTAAAAACACCATTTTTGTTTTTTTTTTTTGCATTTTTGTTAAACAAATGAAGCCTTTTTTCCCAGAAAGCTTTGAAAGTTGTGCACTTAGACCCAAGGGACTAGAAAATAATTTGTTTTTTCCCCGCCTCTTTTTGTGAGCGTGGATTTAAAAAATCATTAAAATAATGATAAAATGGTATTATTAAAGTTCAAAAAGCATAATAAATCTATTAGGTTGTATTTATTGCGAGGCGGAAAATAAAATTTTCCAAGTTTGATATACGTCTGAAGGTAGAGATCAAATAGAGTAAAACTGCACTCACAATTTTTTATTTCGTGATCCTGTTTTCTTTTAAAAGGACGTCAAATATTTGAAATATTTGTACTTGTCTAGGATGACACTGGTGACGGCAAATGAAAGAGGGGGATCTCTCCTAATTTCTCCATTTTTCTATTTTGCAATATCAGATAGAAGGATGTGAAAAAAGTCATTAACTTTATTAAAATATTTTGCTTAAAATTTTGAATGATATTGAAGGATACATTTTTGAAATAGAAAAATTAGAGAATATCCTCCTCTTTCATTTGCTACAAATGTTAAAAAAATATTTTATAAAATGTTATCCTCTAAAACTTTGAAGTTCTTTTAAAAGAAAACAGGATCACGAAATGAAAAACTGTAAATGCAGTTTTACTACATTTAGTCTCTAGTTTCAAACGTATATTATCAAGTTCGTGTTCAACGTCTATTTGAGGCATTCCACACCAAATGTCCCGCTACAGAAAAACATGTGTCCCGTAAATTTCTGAATAGGTTGTTTGGATAGCCCTATATGGAACTAAGAAAATTGCGTTTTTGGTTTTTCAATTTTTAAAAAACTGGGCTACGTAGGCGTGGTTAAATATTGGAAAAATGGTCAAATTTTTGGCGAGTTGCCTTGATTAAATATTTATCACATTAAAACGGAATGCACCACAATCTCAAAAATTTACATTTTTATATAGTTTTGTATAAGCTATCGACAAAAATTTTTTTTGGAAAATTTTCAGAACCCGTTCTGAAATTTCCTATTTTTTTAAAAATTCAATTTATCAAAAATCCGGCCACTTTTTTTTTAATTTTTTTTTTTTAGCTCAGATGTTTGTCCATCCACACAAAAAAATTCAGAAACTCGTTCTTCGTTTTTTTTTCGAGAAAATCGCATTTTTGTAATTTGCTTGTATTTTCTTGTTTTAACGTTGCGAATGAGTATTATTAATTGCATAGATATTACTCATACGCTCTGTTGAAACAAGAAAATACAAGCAAATTACAAAATTGTTATGAAATTTAAAATTCAAATGCAATTTCCTCGAAAAAAAAAACGAAGAACGCGTTTCTGAATTTTTTGTGTGGATGGACAAACATCTAAACTTAAAAAAAAAAAATAAAAAAATAAAATAAAGTGGCCGGATTTTTAATAAATTGACTTTTTAAAAAATGGAAAATTTCAGAACGGGTTCTTAAATTTTTCCAAAAAAAATTGCATCGATAGCCCATACAAACCTATATAAGAATTGTGGTGCATTCCGTTTTAATGTAATAAGTATTTAATCAAGGCAATTAGACACAATTTGGACCATTTTTCCAATATTTGACCACGCCTCCTAAGCCCAGTTTTTGAAAAATTAAAAAACCAAAAACGCAATTTCCTAAGTTCCATATAGGGCTATCCATACAACCTACATGTTTTTTCGCTTGACATTTGGTGTGGAATGCCTCATATGTACACCTGCTTCTTTGAATGCTGGCAAGCAACTGATTGATTTTTTTTTTTTTTTGGTATTTTGCGATCTCTGTTTTTATTTTCGTTGACATTTGGGTTTTGTAAACTGAATAATCTTCGTTAATTCAACTAGTATTTGGGCACCATTGATTTTTAGCAATCTGCAAGTGGCAAAAATTTTAAGAAACATTAAAATCAAATAAAAACTTTTGTAAAATAATGCGAATAATGAAAATAAAATAAAAAAAATTGTTTTAGAAATGCATTACTTATTGATTTTTTTCTAAATACGCTTAATTTTACAAAATTGTTCATTTCTATTCGAAATGTTTTGGGCATCGACGTGGGTGTTAATGGATTGGGTCAAGTCGAATTTTCTTTTTTACTTGTTTTTTTTTTAGTATACGCACATCATCAGCAATTTATAAAAGAATAAAAGTTTATCAGAATGTCGCATTATTTTATTTGCAGGAAAGAAAAAAAATAGATCCTTTTAAAACATTTACAAACAAAAACGGGTGTTTGCTGAATTTTTTTCAAATCATACAACTAAAGAAATAATTTTCAATAAAATTTATTATTAATATTGATTTCATTTTTTTACCCTACAAACCAATAAATATGAAAATTTATTTTTATGATACTCTCAATCTATTTCCTTTTTTTATTCCATTTCTCTTTTCATTCAAATGTTTAAACATTGCTTAACACAAACAACTATAATAAAAATTTATGATGACGAAAAAATACACATACACACACAAATACTTATACTCACATATACAAACACACACAAAAACTCAATATTCAACTACATCAAACAATTTAAAATACACAATTCAAATCAACGCAACCATCAAAATGAAAATAACAACAACTAAATGAAAAATACACACACATGTGTGCAAAAAAAAAATCACTAACACACACACAATAAACCCACGCAAATAAAGGACTTGGATCGTTTGTGTGATTTACAAATACCAATGCAGGGAAAGTTGCTACAACAGATTTCATCAAACCTTCTAATAGGCAAAAATAATACAACTACTACATCAACATCGAACACAAAAGAGGACATTGAGGTAGGAACGCTTGCTGGAGAAGGGGGAAAACATCAGACTGAGGAAGTAGAAACTACAACAGCATTGACGGATGTGATGCAACAACCCGCAGCTTTTGCCTATTATTCGGGTATATCCTTTGTACGTGATTCAGAGACATTAAAAACTGATGATGGTGGCGAAGAGGACGAGGAAAATGACGACGATGATGAAACAAGTACAGATGAGGATGACTATGATGATGATGAAGAATACTTTTTTAACGATAACATAGACAACGAGGCAACACTTACTACTGCTACAGATGGAAATTTAACATTTCGCAGTGAAGTTAGTGGCACAAGTGCAGAAGGTGTTGGCGGAGGTGGTGGTGTTGGAAAGGAGGGTGTTCATGATTTTTTAAATAAACACAGTCAATGTGCTAGTGACAGTACCGGAGATGGGTAAGTGATAATGTTTTTTTTTTTTTTTTATTGTATGAGTGGGTGTGAAAATATTTTAGAGCATCCCTTTATAAAATTAAATGCTTATTGAAACTAGACATGGGCGCGTGAGTAATTTTTGACTCACTCACGCTCACGACAGGAATATTTGAAGCACGCACGCTCACTCACGCGCATATTTTTTCTACTCACACTCACTCACAATCAAGTGAGTAAATTTAATACGATTCATACTCACGCAAGCTTCACTCACCCTCACGTTGACTCACACTCATGTTGACTCACACTTACGTTGACTCACACCCACGTTGACTCATACTCACAAAACTCTTATTTATACAAACAAAAATTTTAAAAACTAAAATTTCAAAAATGTTTCAAAATTTTCAGCAACATTTTAAGTTCAGCGAAATTTTACATTTTTTATAATTTATGTATGCAAATATTTAATACTCATCCGCAATGTTGAAACAAGAAAATACAAGCAAATTACACAATTGTTATGAAATTTAAAATTCAAATGCGATTTTCTCGAAAAAAAAAAACACATGTCTAATTTTTTGTGTGTGGATAGACAAACATCTAAACTTAAAAAAAAATATAAAAAAAAAGTTTTCGGATTTTTGATAAATTGACTTTCTCAAAAAATGGAAAATTTCAGAACGGGTTCTAAAAATTTTCCAAAAAAAAAATTTAATCGACAGTTCATACAAAACTATACAAGAATGTAAATTCGTGAGATTGTGATGCATTTCGTTTTAATTTGATCAATATTTAATCAAGGCAACTCGACACAAATTTGAAAATTTTTCCAATATTTGTAAATTTTTCAAAAACTGGGCTTAGGAGGCGTGGTCAAATTTGTGTCGAGTTGCCTTGTTTAAATATTTATCGAATTAAAACGGAATGCACCACAATCTGAAAAATTTACATTCTTGTATAGTTTTGTATGGGCTATCGATTAAAAATTTTTGTTTTGGAAAATTTTCAGAACCCGTTCTGAAATTTTCCATTTCTTAAAAAAGTAAATTTATCAAAAATCCGGCCACTTTTTTTTTATTTTATTTTTTTTTAAGCTTAGATGTTTGTCTATCCACACAAAAAAATTCAGACATGTGTTTTTCGTTTTTTTTTTTTTCGAGGAAATCACATTTTAATATTAAATTTCATAACAATTTTGTAATTTGCTTGTTTTTTCTTGTTTCAACGTAGCGAATGAGTTTTAAATATTTGCATAAATATTACTCATACGTTATGTTGAAACAAGAAAATACAAACCAATTACAAAATTGTTATGAAATTTAAAACTCAAATACGACTTTCTCGAAAACAACGAAAGACACATGTCTGAATTTTTGTGTGTGGATAGACAACCACCAAAACTTTAAAAAAAATTAAAAAAAATTAAAAAATTTCAGAACTGGTTCTTAAAATTTTCCAAAAAAAAAAAAAAATTTAATCGATAGCCCATACAAAACTATACAAGAATGTAAATTTTTAAGATTGTGATACATTCCGTATTAATTTGATAAATATTTAATCAAGGCAACTCGATACAAATTTGATAATTTTTCCAATATTTGACCGAGCCTCATAAGCCCAGTTATTCAGAAATTCACGGGACACATGTTTTTCTGTAGCGGGACATTTGGTGTGGAATGCCTCATATATATTAATGGTCCAAGAAACTTTAAATGTGGAAAGTAGGTAGATCCAGTGAACAAAAAAATATATTCTGACCAAAGATCTTTTTAGAAAATTTCGATTCCAGGAAGGCAAAATCAAATAACACAGTGATACAAAATCGAACTTTCAGAATCGGAATGCGATGAAACAAAAACCAAATGAAAGTTGACATTTTACATAAGAAAACTCTCAGGACTTTTTTAGTTCAGCGATTAATTTTCATACACATTTAAAGTTTTTGTCCTACTTTAAAGGCCACTGGTGGTGCCCCTATTAAGCACCTATTAACCATGTGAGGTCCAGCGTTCAAACTTAAGTTCGAAATCACGTTAGCTATAACCGGTATGAATTTCAATCGGTCCAGTACCTACATACTGAATAGCCAAATTATTAAAAATAAACCACTGTACACCGTTGCGTATGATTGTTATTTAAAGGCAATTACAAAATTAAGCATACGCCACTTATACAGTTTTCAAGCAATTACATTACTCTACAAAAATCAACTTTTTTTGCACAGACTTTTAGGGTACATGTTCTAAAGTATTTTGGCCTCCTAAACATGAGTCTGTCATCAGAAAAGTTGTATCAAATCGCCTTCTCGAGATATTTTAATTTTTAGTGAACCAAACCACCAAAACCGACCAATTTTTTTAATTGGAAAAGTTATTCACATTTTTAATTATTCGAATTAACAATAAAATTATATAACTTTTGCGAGAAATCCGGACTCGATACGATTAAGGATACCATTAGGACATTTTAAGGAAATTCAAAATGTTCTTTTTTGGGTTCTATCCTTATCAGTATATGAATTTTGCCAAAAAAAAAAAAAAATCTGTTGAAAACAGATATGAAGGGCTTATTGTAAAAACTCGATAAGCATCATTTAATTTTATTTTGTTTTTTGCCTTAAAACTTTTGAAATAATGATAAAAATAGATCTTTTGAGGAACTTTCATACTCAAGATACTTGTACAAAGGGTTTAAAGAACTTTCATGCTCAAGATACTTGTACAAAGGGTTTAAATAAAACGTCTGCAAAAAATATGTCAATGGAACATCAGCAGATGGGGAAAAACACCAAAAAATAAAACGTTGCTTATCAAGTTTTTGCACTAAGCCCTTCATATGTAAAGTAGACACTCCAATAAAAAGAACCCGCGGTTAAAATCTAAAATCCAAAAGAATTAAAAGTTTTGAACCAAAGTAGCATATTTTTTAAAAAAATTATTAAATGCATGCCAAAAAATTTGAGTAAATTTTTAATTGACACAATAAAAACTTTATTAAAAATTTTTCGTATTTTTTTTAATTAAGTTTTTAATTGTGTCAAGTAAAAATTTATTTAAAATTTATCAATTTATTTTTTTTTTTAAGTTTAAAACAGTTTAACTTTTACCAAATATATTTATGTCTTAAAGACATAGAAAAATTTCATAAAGATGATTTCAAGCTTTTATTTATAAATAGTCACCTAAAATGCAAAACAACGTAACAACACTTTTTGCTGTTTTACAGTAGAAGCGAAAAACGTTGTTTAGCATTTTTGGAATTTTGTTCATTAGTCCATCATATTATGATCGGATAGGTCTAAAATTTTGGATAAATTTTTGGGTAATGAAGTGTACTATAACTAGCAAATCACATTTTGATAATGTTATAGAGAAACCAACAAATTTTTGAAAGTACAAAATATAATATTTTTGAATTTTGATTTTAAAAATTGAATTTTGATTTTAAAAAATAGTGGGGCCATTTATTTTGATATAAAGCATCACAATCAATCAATAACTTGATTTTGAAAAAAGTGTTGTTACGTTGTTTTGCATTTTAGGTGATGATATACAAAAAACTCAAAATTAAGAGAATAAAAAAATTTAAAGACTTTTGAGTAAATTTTTAATTGCGTCAATTAAAAAATCACTTAAATTTTTGTTTGAAATTTAAACAAGTGATTACTTAAAATTTTTGCCCCAATATTGTTTTCTGTGCGGATAAAAATTTCGGATATCCATCATACAAATCTACGATATTTTTTTCAATAAAGAAATACAAAAAAGAATTTTTGATTTATTTAACCGTTCCTCAAAATTAAGGTTTTTATATTTGAAGTATTCCAAATTGGTACAACTTTATCTGGGTATAAATTTTGTATCTGGGATAAATTTTATTATTGAATTTCTAAGGAGTATTCTATTGCAGTTGAATAAATGATTTCAATTACAGTCAGTCTAACCGACCGACTGACGGACTGACAAAAAACAACAACAAAAACAGTCAATTTATTCAGTCATAATGGTTTCCATCCAAAAAATTTCCGCTTTGCTCAAAACTACTTATAGCTGGTTATCCATACTTAAACATACTCATAGTTATCTTTCACTTTTCGACATAATGTTTGCATTTATAAAGGTGTTTCATTGTTGTTACCTTGCTGTTGAAGAATCTTTTAATCATTACGATGATAATGATGATGATGATGGTGATGGTGATTACGACGATATTGTCAATGATGCTGATGTGGGTGTTGATGTTGTTCTTGTTAAGTTTGTATTCGTTAACTAAGTAGTTGTTATAACTAATACAACTGCAAACAGCAGCAGCATCAGCAGCAGCACCAGCTACAACAATTCAAATACACTTTGTCGAGGTTGTTACATTTAAGGCAACCATTTGAGAATACATACAAAACTACTGTCTATTTAAATTGATTGTACAAAAACTACATTTACAAATGTTCTCGTTTTCTTTTCTTTTTTTGCAAGTCGTTGTATAGCAAAATTGTAAATGAAAATGAAATTTACAATTTCTATTCTTTTCTTTCACTTCCGTTTATTCTATGTTTGTATGTTTATTTTTAGTGTTATTTTTTAAAACACTTTGCAATTGATGTCAAATGATTTTTTTTGTTTTTTGCAGTGTGAGATACTAGCTTTGATTTGATTTAATTACAGACACTACACATAAAAAATATTCAAAAAATAAATTTGTTTACTCAAAAAAATTTGTTAAAATTTGAATAATTTTTTAATTGATGCAATTAAAAATTTAATCAAAAATTATTATAAATAGTTAATGTTTAATGTAATGTTGATATTTTTGTTTGTAGAAAGTAACCTATGGATCTACTCATCCGATTCCAAAAATGTTTTTACTAATATTTAGGGAGTTCTCCTGAGACTCTTCGGCAGTAAAAATAACTAAAATCTGAGACTTTTTCAATAGGAAAAATGTCTCAAAATATTCCTTAGATAAAATGTCTTAAAATCTAAGTATTTTTCAATAGGGTCTCGAAACTTGTGATTTTTTCTATTGAAAAAAATACTCTTTAATTTTTTTAAAAGGGATTTTTTCGGAAAATTTTTTTAATTTTTTTGAATCTTATTTTTCTGAATCAGTTTAAGTTTCTGGGAAAGATTGTTCAAACCAATTTCAAAAATGTACTGGGAGAAATATTAGTAAAGTACACTACCCAACACGGTTTTTGCACAGACATTTTGAATACATTTTTCTAAAGTATTTTTGCTATCAAATTGTCTTTTCGAGATATAGGCATTTTAATTTTTTGTGGACCAAGCCCTTAAAACAGCAAATTTTTTAATATTGGAAAAGTGTATGTTAAAGTTATTTATATTTTTTTTTTTATTCGAATTCCCATATCCAAAAAAAAGGACATTTTGAACTTCCTTATAATGTTCTGCTGGTATCCTTGATCGTATCGAGTCCGGAATTCTCACAAAAGTTAGGTAATTTTATTGGGAATTCGAATAAAAAAATATGAACAACTTTAACATACACTTTTCCAATATTAAAATATTTGTCTATTTTGAGGGCTTGGACCACAAAAAATGGAAATGCCTATATCTCGAGAAGGCGATTTGACACAACTTTTCTGATGACAAATTCGTGTTTAGGAGTCAAAAATACTTTAGAAAATGTACTTTAGAAGTCTGTGCCAAAAAAATTTTGTTTTTTGTAGAGTAGTGTTATTATTAAAGCAAAAAGTAGTACAAGATATTAAAAAAATCTATTTGTACTCAAAAAAAGACTATATGCTAATTTTATTCAAAATAGTTTATAAATTTTCCCACAATTTAGTTAAATTTAACTAAAAGTGGGAAATTTTCTTAAGTGTTAGGAAAAAATTTAAATTCATATACTGTTAAATAGTCCATTATTTTCTTTAAATGGAATTCCCAAAATTCTTACCGCCAAAGAAATTTTCCCTAAATATATTACAAAAATCTTTATTTTTAAGACATATTGCACTTCTTTACACTCAGAAAAATATGTAAGTTACTACATGTTAGTTGTTTGTATATTTTACAGTAGTTAGTTGTTTTCAACTACAAATTCAGTTATTTTTGTATGAAAAATATCAAACAACTATTTCTGTTAGTTATTTTAAGTCCTTTTTTTGACAACAGTTATTTACAGTAGTTAATTTAATTTTTTTATCTCTGAAAATTTTCAAAGTTTTTTCCAAAAAAAAAAAATATTTTTTTTTATTTTTCATAACGTTTTTTTAAAAAAGAAATTTGGTCTTCAATTTTTTTTCTAAAAAATTTTTTGAAAAAAAAAATATATAAATTGTTTATATTATTTTTACTACATATTAGTTGTTTTGACTACAAATGTTAGCAATTTTTACTACATAAGTCAGTTGTTTTTTGTCAGTTAAAATAACTAACATTGTTAGTTGATTTAACTGAAAAAGTAGTTGACCCCAAAACAACTTACAAAGTAGTTATTTTAACTGACATTTTCAGTTGATTTTACTAACATAATTTTTAGAGTGTAGTTTAAGGACGTAATTTTCTACCAATTAGTTCATTTTCTTAGATTTGAAGAAGTTTTTTCCACTATTTTAGTAAAATTTTAATAACTCGGGACAATTTTTTTTTTTCAAAAACCTAAAATGGTGATATCTCGAAAACTAAGCCAGATAGAGCAAAATTGAGGCCATTTTTGATTATTTGAATCGCCATAGTATCGCCGGTCCTCTTCACATGTGTGGAGTTGACATTCCCGAAAATTTTAAAATACTCATATCTCGGTAAATAATGCCAACACAACAAAAAGTGCAAAAGCATTTTTGTAGCCCTTCACGCGGAGAACAAATACCGAAAAGCTCTTCGAGTAATAGTTTTAAAGTTATCGTGTTTGAAAATTCTCAAGACCCCAGTGGTCCCCTAAATTCACGTATCTCAAAAACTAAGCAAGGTAGAGCGAAACGGACAAAAATTTTGTCGTAGAACACAGTGACATTCTCCATTTTGACAGATCAGGTCAATATTAAGAGATATTTAATTTTTAAATTTATGATTTTCAAACGATTTTTTATTGCTTTTTAAGAAAATTTAAAAATTGAAGCCTCCTTTTATAAAATTTACAAGTCTTACCAGTGCCATAAGTAATTAAAATACATAGTATTTTTTTGGGTCTTACCTGCAAAGAAAAATTTAATAATTGGTTAGAAATTTATAAATACTTTAATTATTTAAACAAAAAATCAATTAAAAAATCATTTAAAAAAATCTATCAATAACACAGTGATACAAAATCTAACTTTTCAAATCGGAATGGGATGAAACCAAAACCAAATGAAAGTTGAAATTTTACAAATAAGAGTTTTGTCGTTCATAAACGAACTAGTTCAATTGAACTATTTACTTGACTGAGCGGTTTATCTAGTTCATTCATTTCAGCTCATTTAGGTATTTTCGTTTATTCAGCATAATTGACAATTGTCTATAAAATAATTTTGTTTTTTTAGTTCGGTCGTTCAATTCCACTTTTTTGTTCATTTTTCAATAGCGTTAGTTTTCTCTCCTCTTTAGACACGCTTACTCAGCACTTATGTTTTTTACAAAAATTATATATATATTTTAATTAGTAATATTTAATTCATCCTTATTTTTTGAGAAATATCGTCTTCGTTTGCTAAAAACATTCTATTTTATTCAACATTTTGGTATTTATTTTTGTGCACGAACAACAGACGTGATCAAAATGATTCGTTTACGAACTGTTGAACGAAAACAACAAATGACCGATTGAACTAGATGAACGAACAAGGTCTTTTATCTGAATGGACGAAAATGAGCGCTTACTCAATTGCACGATTAAGCACAAATGTGGTAGATTTTTTTTACACGCATTTAAAGTTGGTGATTTCAAATCATTTAAAGTTTTTGTGTACTAAACATGTCCTACTTTAGGGGCCCCTAGTGGTGCCCTTTTTGGGCATGTGGGGTCCGGCATCAAGACTTATGCTCGAAATTACGTATGATTGTTATTGAAAGGCTATTAAAAAAATAAGTATACGCCACTTATACAGTTTTCGAGTAATTATTATTATTATACACTCAAATAATTTTTTTGTTGAATTTCGCTACCATAAATATAGAACAGTCTCAGATTCTTAGACTTTTTCGTATAGAAAAGATTCTGAGACATTTTTTGCACAGAAAAAGTCGCAGATTATAAGACATTTTTCGTAAAGAAAAAGCATCAGATTCTGAGACATTTTTTATGAAAAAAAAGTCTCAGATTCTGAGACATTCTTCTTATAGAAAAAGTTTCAGATTCTGAGACAGTTTTCGTGTAGAAAAAGTATCAGGTTCAGATACATTTTTCGAATACAAAAGGTATCAGATTCTCGGACATTTTTTGTATAGAAAAAGTCTCAGATTCTGGTATATCTTTCATACAGACAACGTCTCAGATTCTGAGACATTTATCGTATAGAAAAAGTCTCAGAATCTGAGATATTTTTTGTATAAAAAAGTCTAAGATTCTGATACATTTTTCGTATAGAAATGGTTTCAGATTCTGGAAAATTTTTTGTATAGAAAATTTTTTGTATAGAAAAAGTCTCAGTTTCTGAAACATTTTTCGTATAGAAAAAGTCTCAGATTCTGAAACATTTTATGTATAGAAATAGTTTAAGACTCTGAGGCATGTTTCGTATAGAGCACGTCTCAGATTGTGATACATTTATTCATAGAAAAAGTTGCAGATTCTGAGACAATTTTCATATAGAAAAAGTCTCAGATTATGCGATATTTTTCATACAAAGTCTCAGATTTTGAAACATTTATCGTTTAGAAAAGTCACAGATTCTGAGATATTTTTCCTATAGCGAAAGACTCAGATTCTGATACATTTTTCGTATAGAAAAAGAATCAGATTCTGCGACATTTGTCTTATAGAAAATGTATCAGATTCTGAAACATTCTTCGTATAAAACATTTCTCAGATTCTGAGACATTTTTCGTACAGAAAAGTCTCATATTCTGAGAAATTTTTCGTACAGAAAAAGTCTCAGATTCTGGGACATTTTTCGTATAGAAAAAGTCTCAGATTTTAAAACATTTTTCATATAGAAAAAGTGTCAGATTTTGAGACATTTTTCACATAGAAAAAGTCTCTGATCCTAAGACCTTTTTCGTATCAGAAAAGTCTCAGATTTTGAGAAATTTTTCGTATCAAAAACCATATATAACAAATCGAAAAAATTATAATACATAATTATAATTAGAGCCTGAGCTCGACTGTCTTTACAGAAACAATAATTTAAAAATAACGACTTTAAGTCGCCCTAAGTGGCAATATCAGTATCTTTGGAAAATGTGCAACACCTAACATTTGTGTCTAAAATATAGACCATGTCTGGCAACGTTTGCAAAAATAAGTACTTAGATCAGAATTGATGAAGGAGAGGAAGAAGAATAATGATTACTAAAAATAAAAATCTATTTACATTAAATAGCAATAACAACACTTCTGTAAGAAAAAAACTACAGCAACAACACCACTCGAATTGAAAAAATCAGATTTAGTTGATACTTGCTTAACAGCCTTCGTGGCGTATCGGTCTAGAGTGATTGTACGTTACAAGCAGTTAATAGCAAAGTATTACAGATGATGATGAGTTCAATCCTCGGCGGCTGCGATCTGTAAATAATTTTCACATATAGAGTTCTATTGACTATTAACTAAATAAATTTGACATTAAAAGTTTTTCTGAAGATTATTATAACTGGATAATATGAAACTAGTAAGAAACAAACCAGGATGTCTTAAATTTTTAGAAAAATTAAATTTTTCTTTCACACTTTTCTCAATTCAAAAACCATATATAACAAATCGAAAAAATTATAATACATAATTATAATTAGAGCCTGAGCTCGACTGTCTTTACAGAAACAATAATTTAAAGTCTTAGATTTCGGGACATTTTTCGAATGAAACAAGTTTCAGATTCTGAGACATTTTGTGTTTAGAAAAATTCTCAGATTCTGAGACATTTTTCGTCTGGAAAAAGTCTCAGATTTAAATTTGTTTTCACAAATTTTTTTTTTTCAATCATACATTTATTTACTGAAGATTTGTATTCACTATAATACTATAATTTTTTACTCAACAAAATAATTCTTTGGCACACAAAAATTATTTTTAAACTAAAATAGAAAATTGTGCATAAAATACTTAATACCAACTATTATTAAACATTTTATACTTCAATATTTTCAGTAAAAAATCTAAACTATCAAGCGAAACTACATTTACTCAGGGCAAATGGAGTGCACGTGATGTTCATGATACCAAATTCAATGAGGATAAACTATCAATACAATTTCGCACGGGACGTTTAGGTATTTTTTTTTTTATTACTCATACACATATTATCACACATATACAATCACAGAATCATAGACATACATTAGACTGGACTGAAAACTCGTATGTTATTTAATTTTATTTAAAATCTTAGAAGGTTCTACGTTTGGCATAAATAATTCTGAATTTTTCATAAATTCTTTCTTTATATTCAAAACTATTCAAAATGATTTAGGTAACCTAGAATCAAGTCATATTTAATTTCTTAACTCGAAAAATCCAAAATTTTGTTCTTCATTCATAATTTGAAATTTACCAAAAAACAGTTGTCATCCCACACTTACACAAACATGTGACGGAAAAAAAGACGAAACGTTAAATTGAGTTTAGATTTTATATTGACATCTACACAACAAAACAACAGATTAAGTTTTAAAACTACACAAACAACGCCAATCAAACCAATATGTGAATTTTTGTTATTTTCAAATGCCAATATGGATTTACACAACAACAACCGAAAAAATCGACAAAATTATTTAACAAAAAAAGGAATATTTGGCTTTGCTTTAAATCGTTATAGTAATATGCCGTATCAAACTTGGGAAATAAAACCAGATTTTAAATGGTAAGTGTAATAACATTATAAGTATAATTTTAACTTTAAAAACGTTAAATAAATTTTGGTTCGTAGAAACCAGTGGCATTTTCCGTTTTACCAAATCAGATCAAATTCAAGGGATTTTTTTCAGATCTTAAATTGCAGATTTTCAAAAAACAGTTTTTTATGTCTAATGAAGTTTGGACTAAACATATAATTTTTTTCGCCATCTTCAATCATCAAAAATCATAATCAATTTGTCAACATTTATTGCGAGTATACATTTACCGCACAACGCATTTCGAAATGTGCGTTTTTCATTCCAGTAAATTTGTTTGACCGAATTTATCTCAAACATTTAAACACTCTTGTAAAATTTTGCTGGACATAAACATTTATTGATCGTATACTACGGTGTTTTCTAAAAACATGTTGAAAATTAAATGGAAAACTTGTATTTTATTTAACACTATTGCATCATGTTCAAAAGTCTGCACTTAATTGCATATTTTTTGTGTTTATGTTACTACACTTAAAATAATAGGTTTCTTAAATAAACCAAAACAAAAAAAAACTGTTATGAACCGGTTCCCGTACCTTTCACTTCTACATAACAATGTCCTAGGAGGGAAAAAAGAGACCCACTGTGATATCTTTTCATCATGAAATAATTTTTTTTATCAATATTTTCTTAATGCCAAAAATTAGAAACTTTTTTGACTTGTCAATTATGCAATGAAAAAGAATTTATTCCAGTTCGAGGCCATTTTCGTGTTCACAATTATGAATTAATATAACACTTATCGATCAATCAATTCGACAATTCATTCCTGAAAATTTACAAATTGTTTAAAAGCTGAATCTCTAGAAGTATTTAATGGGAGAATATCCTAATAAAGAGAGTTAACTCATAATTTGGAACAAGAAAATAGCCTAGAACTGGAAAGTTTTTTTTTTTTTTTGAAATTGCAAATTTAATCAACTAAAGACGTAAAGGATCCTGTTTTTTTTTAATTTTACTAAGGTGTGGTATTTTATCAAAAGCTAATCAATGATTAATACTAATCATTAATTAATTTCATATAAATATGACGTTGCAACACTACCGTTTTAAACATTAGGGCACACTGGGCACGTGCCCAGGGCCCCCAACCTAAGGGGCCCCGAAATGCCACTAAATTTGATCATACGAAAACCCACATTTTTTTATTATTTATTTTTAAAGCAAATTACACATTTTCTTACAGAAAAATTCTCAGAATCTAACAGATTTTACGTATACATTAGAGACTTGTTCTAAAGGAGAAATTTGTCCTATATCAAAATTCTCAAATTCGAAGAAATTGTTCCTAATTATTCGAAAAAGTTTCAGATTCTGGAAATTTAAAAGTCTAAAGTTCATAGAAGTTTTTGCCTAAATAAAAAGTCTCAGATTTTGAGACACTTATCGTATTCTAATATTCTGAGACATTTTTGGTATAGAAAAAATCTCACATTTCAGTTTCAGATTCTGGAAATTTAAAAGTCTAAAGTTCATAGAAGTTTTTGCCTAAATAAAAAGTCTCAGATTTTGAGACACTTATCGTATCAAAAGTCTAATATTCTGAGACATTTTTGGTATAGAAAAAATCTCACATTCTGAGACATTTTTCATAAATAAAAAATCTCAGATTCTGAGATATTTTTCATATAGAAAAAGTCTTAATTTCATTTACATTTTGCGTTGAAAAAATCTCAGATTCCAAAACATTTTTCGTATGGAAAAAGTATCAGATTCTGAGACATTTTTCGTATTGAAGAAGTCTCTGATTTGAGACCATTTTCGTACACAAAAAAATTTAAGATTCTGAGAAATTTTTCATTCAGAAAAAGTTTAAAATTCTGACACATTTCTCGTATAGAAAAAGTCTCAGATTCCATGACATTTATCGTATTGAAAAAGTATCAGATTCTGTGGCACTTTTCGTATAGAAAAGTCTTAGATTCTGAGACATTTTTCGTATAGAAAAAGTCTTAGATTCTGAGACATTTTTCGTGTAGATAAAGCCTCGAATTCTGATACGTTTTTCGTATTGTGTCAGATCTGAGACGTTTTTCATATAAAAAAAATCTAAAATTCTGATACATTTTTCGTACAAAAATATTCTTAGATTCTGAAACATTTTTCGTAAAGAAATTTTCGCAGATTCTGAGACATTTTTCGTATAGAAAAAATTTCAGATTCTAAGAAATTTTTCATTCAGATTCATTTCAGATTCTGAGACATTTCTTGCATAGAAAAAGTTTTAGATTTTAAGACATTTTCTGGGAAAAGTCCCAGATTCTGAGATGGAAAAGGTCTCATTAAAACCAAATTATCATGGTTTTAGTTATTAAAGAAAAGTGACCTCGAGCTACAATATCCCTACTCAAAATATTTTTTTTAGTTTCTTTTCGAAAAACAAATAATAACATGAGATTAATTTGTACCAAAAAAATGTTTTTTTTTTTTGTCATGCGACCTTTTACTTTCCCACGCCTCCCAAATTCTTGTGTGCCCAGGGCCCCGCCAAACCAAAAAACAGCACTGTTTGCAAACATTGGTTAGCCTTAATCATTGATTATATTGTGATGAGTAGGGATGAAATTTTCATGCACTAAAAAATCGAAAATATGCGCTTAAAATATGCGCTAAAAAATTCAAAATATGCACTAAAAAATAAAATGTGCACAAAAAAATCTTGTTTTTATAAAAAAAAAGCAAAAAATAACGCCGGCTTGAAATAGTAACATTTAAAACCGCAAGAATTTTTTATAAACTAAAGAAAATCTATAAAAAAAGTAAAAAAAAAAAAAAATTTTTTTTATTTCCAAAATAAATTTTTAAAATTTAAAATAGTTTTTGAAAAAAATAAATTTAAATTTGTGTTTTATGTCATAATATGCAAAAATATGCACTTAAAAGTTACAAATATGTACAAAATATGCGTTTAAAATCAAAATATGCTAAAATATGCATTTTTACCAAAATATGCAAAAATACGAAAAAACAAATCGATGCCACTTTAACGGAAATTTCTTGATTCGGAAAGATAATTGGTCGATACCGTGTTTAGGCTATCTACAAAAAACATGCATTTGCATGGAAATCTCATCCCTAGTGATGAGTTAGCAGCCCTAAATAAATAAGCACTTTGTTGAAATTGCAAACTTGTTTGCTTATATCAAAGAAAATAAATTAGCAGACAAGCGCATTTAAGCGGGTGGCGCACTTAAGCGGGGAATGCACTTAAGCGGGAAAAGCATTTAATAGGGAACTAATTTACATTCTTCCTAAAAGTTTAAAGAGATTCTAAGAATTTTTGGCTAACATTTCTTAGTATAGAAATATTAAAAAACGTATATATTTTTGTCCAGGTGTGTTTTAATTTTTATTAAATAATAAAAATTAGTTATTTATTCGACCATTTAATTGTGCAATGAAAAAGAGTTTATTCTGATTCGAGGCCTTTTCATGTTCCCCATTATGAATTAACATAACAAGTACTTATGATAGCTCTACTTTCTTTATTAGGATATATTCCAGTTTAACTTTTTTACGAAGTTTTCATAAACTATCACAGGAAAAAAGTTTTAATATAATGATATGTGATTTGATATAATCATATTAAACTATATATGAGTGCTTTTATCTAATTATCAAATTATATCATAGACTTAATGCGGCTCCATATTCTTATCTACATTTAATTATATAAAATAATATAAACTGAATTTAATTGGACGTGACTAAAATTCGGATCTAATAGTATTATATTTAATATTTGCGGTGTAAACTAGAGATAAGTTTTTATTAATTTTTCCAATTTAATTACAAATCATTTTAAATAATTCAAACCTAACCGATAACTGGTAACAATGACCGTTGTCTTGTTGTAGCGTAATTGACCAAGGGTTTTGGTTGAAATTGAGCCCACGACCACCTGTTTCATACGCTACCAACTAACCTTCAGGGGCTCCTTATATTTGTATTGTGTATATAAAATAATACAATTAAATATTATCTGATCCAACTTGATTCAGTCAATTTTGAGATCAAAGACGTAAAACTTATAAGCCATTAAACTAAAGAAGCCTTTTCTTTCAGTGTTGTTTAACTCCAGCATCATTAGTACTCCCACTGTGTATACAAATAACACTTTTTTTATCAACAACTAATTTTCAATTGCTTTGTGTTTTGTTTTTCTCTATCTCTTTCATCCCCTGATTACAAATCATTAAAATCAAACAACAAACAACCTACTGACGGAATTGTACAATATATAAATGTTGACAACAACCATATTGAATTTATGTGTCATGTGTTTAGCCCCGGTAACATTCTATTTAGTTTTACGGCCTCTTTGGTTAGTTTGGACATTACCATAACATCGAACGGTTATTGTGTAAACAATTTTCAAGGTGGCTCAACGGTGGCCATCAATGAGATGATTGGCAAAACACTAACATTGGATGTCATTAAACAGATTTTGATTTCTTCAGCTGTCGACATATTCCCCGATGAGGATGCATTCTGCTATACGGAGGGATCTTGTGAAAAGAACTACGTTATGGAAATGCATTTGTATGCATGCATGTCAACATTGTCTTTATCGCATAATTTTAGTTGGTCACGATGGAATTTGTTGGCTGGTAGTCGAACGGCTGTATTGCTAATCAGAGAATTGATTGAAGGTAAAAAAGTGGTAAGTAAATTATATAAAGGAAAAAAGCGGTAATACAATGTTGTGTGAAAATTTTGACTGAAAGACAGCCTATGACAGTGATGTGACAGTGAAAAGGATTATATTTGCAATAATGACTTTAAGCCAAGGTTGGGTACTAATAGTTTTTAAAACCAATATTGAAAATATTTCTTAGGAATTTATGTTTTTCCCCCTTTGGATCTAAAAATAAATTTAATTTTTTATAATCCACAAAGACACAAAATTAGTTTGAAACGTCGTACATATATATTTTTGTACGTTTAAATTGTGAGCACAATTTAATATGTCGTTTCTATAGGCAACCACTAAACGACCTTCCTTTTAAAGCCTCCTTCTTTTAAGTATTACTGTCATATTTTCTTGCTAATGCGACTATGATATCTACAATAAATTCATTACCTATAGTGGACAGAAAAAAAATTCAATAATTCATAAACATTTTTTCTCATTCGTTTGCAGCCTAATCATTCTACACTGTTGGTAACACCTTTAAAAACTGCCATTATTGATTGTACTGAGGTATCGGCTAGTTTTAATTTACAGGGCATTGCTGGTATGGAATATTATGCAGATTTATATCAACTAGCTCAAGTGCATGCACAAACCATCAGTTTGGAAAAACAACGCAATATGAATCCAGAACTCCGTGATAATGTGGCCACAATTTTAATGGCCATCAGACCTCTAAGTTTTTGTTAGAGAGTAGAAACAAAAAAAATTAAAAACATTACATACATATGAAGGATTTAATACAAAATAAGCGGATTTGAAAACTAAAGGGAATTATCATCTAAATCAAAGTATAACCTTTAATGCTTTAATGAAATTTTTATTTATGATCAACAATTATAAAAACAAAGTAAGAGTCCCCGCACAACAATGTCGGAGCGGTTGACGGTTTCGGTCATGAGAGAGTATAGGCGCAAAACAAAAGCGGCAGCGGGTTATTCCGTCATACGTTAATACTTACACTATTTTTTCACTTTTTCCACATATTAATTTTTTATGTTATTGTTTTTTTTTTTAATATCAATAGATTTTTCCATTTTGATTACTTTTTTTGTGTTTTTTTGTGTTTTTTCAGAATTTTTAATATTTTTTTTTGTTAGAGATCACATTTTTTTTGTTTACTTAATCGAAAATAATCGAAATATTTATAAAAATTTGGCAACATTTTAATATCATAAATTAAAAGAGAGAGAGAAACCGACACAAAAATAAAATTAATTTTATTCAAGCGGTTTTCGGTCGAGCGTTTTTTCTTGCCAAATTTGTATGAAAAAAACGTCACCGACATTGTTGTGCGGGGACTCTAAAAAATTAAATTCGGCCTTGCATAACACCTTCCACAATGTTAATAATTTTTTTTTTTTTTTTAATTTAAAAAATTACGTGGCAACACAGGCTAAGCGCGGACTATAACAGTATTCGGAAGTTTCCACCCTTCCATCATCAGCACCATTCGATTGTCAAGCCAATGTACTATATCAGATTAAAACTAACTATTAAAAAAAAATAGAACATGCAAATAATTGATTTTTTAAAAGTTTAACTTAAATAGCTGATTTTAATCTGACACACATTAAGTGAGACAATCGAAAAGCGCTGATGATGGAAGGGTGGTAACTTCCGAAAATTATCGACATCTTTGCTTAGCCTGTGTTGTCATTTCAACAAATTAATTAGTTGTGATTTTAGTTCACTTAAGTATCACTATTTTAATTATTGTTTACATTCACGCCCTACATTTTTATTGCGCGTGTTGTTATTTTTAGAGCAGTTGTTGCATCGCCATCTGTTATTAATCTGGCGAATTATTTTGAAGCTGTATTTTATAGCCATTATTCTATTATTTTACTTCGTTGACGTTTTTAGTGCCATTTATCAACGAAGGAGAGTGCTGCGATAGATATTAGTTATAAATAGAAACTAATAACTATCTGAAAAAAATGTTGTTCTGCCTGAGCTGAGAATCGAACTCAGGCTTACTGGCTAGTAGTCCAACGCGCTAACCACTGAGCCACAGTGGTTAGCGCGTTGGAAAAAATTTTTAAAAAGCAATAAATATCGCCGGGTGTAAATAGTAAAATTTAGAACTTTATATAAGCAAGATATTTTTAGAAATTAAGAAAATTTATTAAAAAAAATTAAAAAGAAAAAAAATAATTTTTGTTATTTTCAAAATAAATTTTGAAAATTTAAAATAGTTTTTGGAAAAAATAAATTTCAATTTGTGTTTTTGCTAATGTCAGTTAGTCTACGATGTTTCTTTTGATTTTGCTTTAACTCTTATTCTTCTATTTTTGGTTTATTTGAATCATGCTGTTTTTGTTTTGGTACGAGCGACAAGAGAGGAGAAGTTTTTTGAATTGAAGAAGCGTTCGTACCTTTTATGATTGTAATGAATTCTTTTATTAAAATAAACATGAAATTTTTGTAATTAAACATAAAAGATACGTTTAAAGTGTTTTACTCGAGTCCCCTGACACTAATTTATGCAAAAATATGCACTTAAAAGTTAGAAATATGCACAAAATATGCATTCAAAATCAAAATATGCATTTTCACCCAAATATTCAAAAATATGCAAAAACAAATCGATTCCATTTTAACGCAAATTTCTTGATTCGGAAAGATAGTTGGTCCATATTGATTTTCGACTATCGACAAAAAACATGCATTTGCATGGAAATCTCATCCCTAGTTATCACCAATGCTTTCAAAACTTGTTTAACACGTGGCATTTAAGATGAAAGCAATCTGAAATTCAAGGTTTTGCTTATAACTTTTGAACCACTAGACCGATTGAGCTGAAATTCAATCCCAAACAGACCTGTGAATGGCAAAGATACATGCAAAGTTTCAGCAGTCTCATTAGTCTCATTACTAGGGATGAGATTTCCATGCAAATGCATGTTTTTTGTCGATAGTCTAAAAACGATATCGACCAATTATCTTTCCGAATCAAGAAATTTGCGTTAAAATGGCATCGATTTGTTTTTGCATATTTTTGCATATTTTGTTAAAAATGCATATTTTTGCATATTTTGGTTTTAAATGCATATTTTGTGCATATTTCCAACTTTAAAGTACATATTTTTGCATATTTTGGCATAAATTAGCAAAAACCCAAATTAAAATTTATTTGTTTCAAAAACTATTTTAAATTTTAAAAATTTATTTTGGAAATAAGAAAAATTAATTTTTTTTTTTTAATTTTTTTTTTATAGACTGTGTTAATTTCTAAAAAATCTTGCTTATATAAAGTTTTAAATGTTACTATTCAAACCGGCGTTACTTTTTGCTTTTTAAGAAGTTTTTCCTATGAAAACAAGATTTTTATTGCACACATTTTATTTTTTAGTGCATATTTTTAGATTTTTTAGTGCATATTTTGAATTTTTTAGTGCATATTTTAAGCGCATATTTTCGATTTTTTAGTGCATGAAAATCTCATCCCTACTCATTACTTTCGAAAGTTATCGTGTTTTTTATCACGTTAATTCGCGAAAACCCCTTGCCGAAATTTACTCTTTTGCTTATAACTTCCGAACCACTGGACCGATTTGGCTGGATTGCAATACCTACGTGACCAGGTATATGCCAAACTTCAGTAGCCTCTGTAAAGTCTTTCAAAAGTTAGCGTGTTTTCTACGGACAGATAGATAGACGGACAGACGGACATCGCTAGATCAACTTTAAATTGATCGAGGATCATGAATATATATACTTTATGGGGTCCTAGACCAATGTTTCGATGTGATACAAACGGAATGACAAACATATATATACCCTCTATCACTAGAGTGTAGGGTATAAAAATTCACAAATGTTTTCCCAGTTTCTGAATGACGAACGTCGTTTGTTTGCAACGAATTGGCATTTATTTTGTTTCTGTTAAAATATCAAAATACACGAAAATTCGTGGCAAACGAATAACTTTCGTCATCAAGAAACTGGGCATTAATAACACAGTGCTACAACCAAAATCGGAATGGGATGAAAGCAAAAGCAAATGAAAATTGACATTTTCCATAACAAAATCTTCAAGATTAAATTCTGATTATTTTTTTTTTTTTAAATAAAAATTGTTTTATTCGACCTTTAAAATATTATATTTTGAGGGTTTTTATTCTGGCTCGAGGTCATTATTTTCTTTACTAATTAAAACCATGATATTCTCATAGCATAATTTTCAAGAAAATTATTTTTTTTTTGTTTTAAAATTATTTACGTTGGTACAGCAATGACCAACATAAATAAATTTAAAGCAAAAAAAAATAAAAAAAATTTCGCAAGGTCATCTTCAGTCGGCAACCAGCTGTCAAATTTGGAAAAAATTACGTATTTCGACCAAAATTCATGTCTGAATTTGTTGAATAAATCCAGCTAAAAAATTCAGAAATTTGGTGCACTTTATTGGAAAAATATTTAAAAAATTCTTAAACCGCGATTTTGGTCCACAGATGCTGATTTTTTAACATAAAAATTATTTTTTATCCAAATTAGTCTTAAAGGTTGGCAACTGTTAAGTGTTTTATCTAAAAAATATTTAAAAAAATATATAAAAACACGATTTTGGTCCGAAAATGCTGATCAGCATCTGTGGACAAAAATCGCAATCAGCATTTTTGGGCCAAAATCACATTTTTATATTTTTTAATATTTTTTAAATAACACAGTTAACATTTTAAAATTTTTGTTATCTAAAAAATATAAAAACACGATTTTGGTCCGAAAATGCTGATCAGCATCTGTGGACCAAAATCGAAGTTCTGAATTTTTGAACCAAAATCGCGTTTTTAAGTTTTTTTAATACGTTTTAGATAACACTCTTAACACTTTCTAACTTTTAAGACTAATTACACTCATAAAAATTTGTTAGTATTCCTTACAAAAAAGTCTGTTACCATTACTAATAAAGTTTTCAATTTGTGCCCGATAACTTTTTCAGTTACCATTACAAACTTTGGTTTTCAAAAATTAGTAATCTTGAAAATACTAAAAAAATTAGTATTAATAAATTTTTTTGTACAATTTTTGTAAAATGGATTTTAAAACGCGTTTGTAAATAATATTAACTTTTTTTGTAAAAAAATTGTAAATTGTGTATTTTTTAATTTTTTATATTTGTATACATCATGTAAATTGCGTATTGCGCTTGTTGTCGCCAATAACTATTTCCATGCAAGTCAGTTTTTGTTAGAATTTTCGATCTAAAAAAGAGAAAATATTGAGCACATTGTTTTAATACAAAATATACATACTACCATATAAAATTAATTCTTTGAAGATTGATGTTGAATAAATTGGTGTACGGTGAACTAAAATAAAAAAATATATATCAACATAATGTTTTAAATAGATCACATAAATATACAATTGTTACCTGTTGTCATCATTTCCTATTTTGCTTTATTATTCTAAAAATAAAAAACGAGTTACATAATTTTAAACAAAAAATACTTAAAGATTTGGTTATCTGCTATGCTTTTTTTGTTGTAATATTTTTTTTGTACATTTTTTTATTCATTTTACCCGTCGCGCGATGTTCACCGATCGAATGTTATTTTGTGACTAAAATATTCAAAGAAAGGCATAAAGTAAGTTACACAAAAATCAACCCTTTATGTGCGTGAGAAAAAAATATTCGTGGATAGCATAAACAAAAAAATTCTGCAAGTAAAGAAGAAAGAAAAAAAACTGATGTTTTATGGAAATTTTCCATTTGAAAAGGTCGGCATTGTTTTTTAAATTTTGCATGTCTTCTCTTGTCTCTATTTTTGTTTTTAAATTGAAAAAAAAAAAAAAACTAATGAAGCGTAAATGAATATTAAAAATAATAAACATATTCATACTCATCAAAGCGCAGTTTTATCGTTAAAAAATAACTAACAATATATTTTTTTTATTTATTTTTTTTTAATTTCCAAATATTTTAATAAAATTTAATTATAGTGTATAGGTTTTCTAGAGAAAAAAAAAACGAAATTTACTAACTAATATTGTAAAATTTACAAAATAATTATCAAAAGTTAGTACGATAATTTTTAAAAAATCAACTGAAAAAATTATTAAAAAATCAGTATAAAATTAATAGTTTGTAAAGCGAGTTTACTAAAAAGAATTACTAAAAATTGATTTTTTAGTAGAATTTAGTAAAAAAGTGGTAAAGTTGAGATACAAACCACTTTACAAATTTTTTTACTAACGTATTTTTTTGAGTGTAGGATAAAAAAATATATTTTATGTTTAAAAACTAGCGTCTGTGAACCAAAATCGCGGTTTTGGATTTTTTTAAATGTTTTTCCATTAAAGTACGCAAAATTTCCGAATTTTTCAGCCGGATTTGGTCTAAAAATTCGGACATGAGTTTTAGTTTATTATTTCATAAATATTTCCACAATCATCTCTAACGTGGCCATCGTTTACCAGGTATTACGACATGAAATTCGAAAATTTAAATTTGACGGGACGCCCGACTGTATACAGACCGTATACTTAATTTTGGAATTGCAGTAAAAAATAATCATACGCAACTGTGCACAGTGGTTTATTTTAAATAATTCGGCCATTTAGTTAGTACTGGACCGATGGCAGCGCAATTCATACCGATTATAGCTAACGTAATTTCGAGCTAAAGCTTGGACGCACGCTGGAGCCTACATACCACCAGCGGCCCTAAAGTATAAAAAACTTTAAATATATTAAGATTACCAACTTAAAAAAATCTTACTTAAAAAAATCCTCAAGGATTCATCCCATTCCGATTCGGAAATTTCGATTTTGTATCAGTGTGTTAAAAAATAAATATATTTACAAAAACAAAATTATGGACAACTATTATGGAATTCACGTTATTATTACACTCGTTAGAAACTGTTTGCAAAAAAAATGAGAAAAAAAAATCTAATGAAGTGGAAAATTAAATATTTCGCATTTTATATTGTGCCTCTTAAAAACACAACAAAAAAAAATTTAACAGGGTTAAGTGAGTCTTTAGTCAAGTGTTTAAACAAATGAGATGTGTTAAGGAAGAGGGTGTAATAAATAAAATAAATGAAATAAAAATAAAACAACAAAAACTTTCACACTTGTTATACACAAAATAATACCTTGGAGCAAAGAGTCAGCCAGCCAGCCAGCCATCCAGTCAGCCAGTCATGTCAAGTCAATCAGTCAGGTGTTAAAATATGCGTTTGCCCTGGTTTAAAATAATTAAATATACAACAGTAACTACGGTTACCAAGAACTTGAAGTGTTGGAATTTGATGACGTAGATTAAATGTAATTATAAAGGCTGGTCACTATTACACTCAAAAGAAAAATTCTAACAGAAAATCTTTAAAATGATATTTAATGTAAAATTTTAATTTTTTTTTTTAACAAATTTGTCTGATGATCTCAATATTAAAATCAACGTTTCTGCCACTCAAATTGAGATTGGGCTATGTAAACTAGTACTACACTCAAAAAAAAAACTTGTCAAATTACTACACAAAAAAAAAACTTGGGTATTCAATACCAAAAATTTAGCTAATTTAAGTCCAAAAGGACCTAGTGAATGAATTGGTAACCAATACTAAAATTTTTTATATCGATTTTTATTTTCGATCGAAATTTAAATTTTTTTGTAATTTAACATTCTTTCTTGTTATTTTACAAATTTCCAAGGTTGTTTACAAAAAAAAAATCTAGTAAATTTACGAGAATTCCTTGTAAGTTTTATTGCGCCAAAAAAGTCGTGAATTTACAATTTCTAACTCAGACATGCACTCAAAAAATAAAACTGTAAAGTTAACAAAATTTTTTTTGTTAACTCGAGTTTACTGGCTTTTTAGCAAATTTTTAGTTAAAATCAGCGTTTTAACTACTTTTTCTAGTTAAGTTCAATTTACGAAAATACTAGTTTTGTACAAATTTTGAATTAATTTTTTTTGTTGACTTTAAAACTGAGTTTACGAATTTTTACTAATAAATTTGCATTTATTATTACATTACATTACATTTTTGTCAAGTGAAAAATTTTAAACATTTCTTGTGTAGCCTCCTATGCAAATCTCATAAGTCCTACTTAAGCTGAACTTAATGCTGTGAAAAAAAATAAGTGAAGTGTTAGTGTTTAAAACCAATATTTACCAAACTTAAAATTTTTTACAAAAAGTTTAGCTGAATTCAACTAATAAAAAATGTTACGAAATTTTCAGCTGAATTTTTAGTTAAAATTACGTTTTTTTTTTGCTACATTCATTCTACGAAAAGTTAACTAAATATTTTTTGTTAAATTAACTAGAAATTTAGTAGGTTCAAAATCAGGTGTTTTTTTAGTTAAATTTAACTAAATTTTTTGCTAACTTTACAGTTTTATTTTTTTGAGTGTGTGTTATTCGTTTTTTTTCGAAAAAACCGCATTTGAATTTTAAATTTCATAACAATTTAGTAATTTGATTGTATTTTCTTGTTTAAACATAGCGTATGAGTAACATTTACACTCAAAATAATACATTAGTAGATTTACTAATTTTTTTTGCTAATGCTGGTTAGCTAACTTTTAGCAAATTTTTAGTTGAGATTAGCATGTTAGCAAAAATATCTTGAAAACTTAATTTAGCGCATTAGAAATTTTAAACAAAATTTGAACTAATTTTTTTTTGCTAAATTTAAAATTGAGTTGACCAAATTTTTACAAGCTTTTTTGCTAATATTAGCAAAAATAAATGGTAAATTTTATTTATGTTCAGAAAACTTAAAATGGCGCTATATCGAAAACTAAGCCAGATAGCGCAAAATGGAGGCCATTTTTGGTTCTCGGGCTCTCTTCACATGTGTGGACCCTAATGGGTCCTAACTTTGGATCCAAAAAAGTTAGCATTCCCGAAAATTTTAAAATGCTCATATCTCGGTAAATATTGCCGACACAACAAAAAGTCCCAAAGCATTTTTGCAGCTCTCAACACGTAGAATAAGACCGCAAAATAACCAAAAGCTCTCCGAGTAATATTTTTGGAATTATCGAGTTTTGTAATTCTCAAAACCCCGGTGGTCCCTAAAATCACGTATCTCAAAAACTAAGCAAGGTAGAGCGAAACGGACACAAATTTTGGATCAAAAACTATGACGATTTTGAAGGAACCCAACTAGGTCTAGGCCCATCGGGGTCTGGACCTATCGGGTCCGAACCCAATGGGGTCCTCAAATGTGTATGAACTAACAATAAGTTGAAATAAAAAAAATTTCAGTTAACTAATTTTTGGCAAAAATTTTTGCTAACTGTACCAAAAAAATTGTGGGTTCAAAATCAGCAAATTTTCTTGTAGGTTTACAAGCTTTTTTTGCTAACATTACAGTTTTTTTTTTTTTTTTTGAGTGTACATTGTGCTAGTCGCAAAAATTAACACGCTGGGCACCATGCTTGTAAAGCTAATTCGGGTACGCGCTTCAATGCTGCTAGCCGTTTTTCGAAGTTAACGCTCGTATTCGCGATATTCGCGATTTAAAATTGTAAAGCCTAGGTACTACAAAAATTTAATTTTTATGCTTTTGGGATAGTTTTTAAATATAAATTTGGAAAATCCATTGTTTTTTTTGCGAAAAAATTAACAGCGAAAAAAATAATTTTTCCCGCGAAAAACAACAAAAAAGATTTTTTTGAAAAATTGTGTGTCTGTAATGTATCGTACTCGACTATTTTTCATAATTTAATAGCAAAATAAAATAAAATTTGGGAAAAAAATCGCGAAAAAAAATTTCCGCGAATAAAACGTTTTTTTTTTTGTATATGCAATAGAGTTTAGATGATAAAAATTCAGCAATTGTCTACATCAGCGGTTACCAATCTATGGTACGCGTACCACTAGGGGGTACGCGAAAATGCCCGCGGGGGTACGCAAAATTTTAGTAATTTGGTATTAAGATTAACCTTTCAATGATGGTTCCGCAAAATTTTCCATAATGTCAGGCTTTTAAGAAAGTTGAGGTCAAAATTCACAAAAAAAACGTATTTTTATGCAATCTAGAGAGCATTTTTTCGATGCTGATTCCGAATATGGTTCCCAAAATTTTTTATGATGTCAGGTTTTTGAGAAAATTTACGTCAAAGTTCTCAAAAAAAGTGTTTTGGGCATTTTTGAGACGGGTTGTGATAGAGTGGACATTTTGGTACCATTTTGTTAAGCTCAAAATGCCCTTTCATTGTAAATACGAGTGTGTTTCTTTCGAAAAGTCACGGAATTATTGATCTCCCCTCGTATTAAAAAAAAAAAAAAATAAAAAAACAAGTAAGAGTGTTAAATTCGGCTGTGCCGAATCTTTTATACCCTCCAACAGGTTTAAAAAAAAAAAAGGGGGCGGCCTGAAAAAAATCGAATTTTCTAACCCCCTTCGTCCAAGGGCAGGTCCATTAACATAATATGACATACAAATGTTACATTTGTTGAGCCAAAATTCAAAAAAACTCGTAAAATATCGTATTTTTTAAGGGTCGTTTTAGTTCTTCAAGGGGGAACTTTTTTCCCCCTGGTCCGATTTTGCCCATCTTCGAACTTAACCTTACCAGTAACATAAGAGATATTCTAGCCCAATTTCAGGGGTCTAGTTTTTTTGGTTTGGACTGCATCGTTATTTCTACAGACGGACGGACGGACGGACGGACGGACATCGCTAGAATGTCTTAGATTCTATCATGGATCAATATTATATATACTTTGTGGGGTCCCCGACCGATATTTCGATGTGTTACACACGGAATGACAAAGTGAGTATACCCCCATACTGTGGTTGGAGGGTATAAAAATTATGAAAAAAAAATAAAATGTTTTTTTTTTTTTTAAATAAAAACATTATATTTTCGCTCCCTGTGTTTTAAGAACTTTTTTTAAGAGTTCAAAAATGTCCGTTGTTTTTATTTTTGGTTTAGAATCGACTGGTGAAATCAGATTTGCAATATTTCAGCCGTTTTTGCTCTTCAGAAAAATCAGATGAAAATCTGCGTTTTCAGATGCATTGAACCACCCCAAGGAGCGAAGATTTTTCCAAAAAAATACCACCATTGTTTTGATCTCCCCTATATCCTTTCATAAAACCCGCAAAACAAAAATTTTTAAATTAACTCTAATATTTGTGAAGTTTTTTAACGAAAACAAAAACTTGTTAGGGGGTACGCGGCTGATAAAATTTAGAATTAGGGGTACGCGAGGCAAAAAGGTTGGTAACCGCTGGTCTACATAATATAAAAAAAAAATTTTTTACTTAAAAGTTAAAGCCTTAAACTTTAAAAAAAATTAAAAAATGGCTGGATTTTTGATAAATTTACTTTTTTAAAATATGGAAAATTTCAGAACGGGTTCTGAAAATTTTCCAAAAAAAAAAATAAACGTTAGCCCATACAAAACTATACAATAATGAAAATGTTTGATATTGTAGTGCATTCCGTTTTAATTTAATAAATATTTAATCAAGGCAACTCGACACAAATTTGAGCATTTTTCCAATATTTGACCACGCCTCCTAAGCCCAGTTTTTGAAAAATTGAAAAACATATAGAGCTATCTAAAAGCCTATTCAGAAATTCACGGGATACATGTTTTTCATGTTGAATGCCTCATATATTTAGTTTCTCTTTAAATCTGTTGTTTTCGACACAATAAAAACTAAAATTGTTGTCTTTTTTCTATTGCGTGTAAAGAAAATTTAATTTTCGTTGTTTTTCCTTTTGTCTTTTATTTTATAACATTTTTACAGCTGTCAGCTACTGGTAACGGTTGTGACAAGTAGTAGATGAAGTACATTTTTATAGTTGCTATTTTTATTGTTTTTTTTTTATTTCTTTCATCTTTTGTGAAACTAATTGCTTAGCAAAAAAAAAGAACATTTAACACTTTAAAAGTATTGTTAAAACTAGTAGTGTTAAAGAAAGAAAAAATAAAATCTTAAGTGTTAAAATAAAAAGAGTAAAAATTGGAAATTAATAACACGAAACAAATTTCAAAAATACTTTTCTTTAACCCGCTGTCTACACCTGGGAGAAATACTGAGATATTTGTATCAAGAAACGTCAAAATCAATCGCAAAGAAATTTCTCTCAGGTGTGGACTAAATATTAGTCTCAGTATTTGATCTCATCAGATAGTTGTTATGAGATATCTCATAACAACAATCTGATGAGATTGGATGAGATCAAGTGTCAAATTCACTTATATTTGTAATGTTTACAATTGTTTTTTGGAGCAAATGGCGTCGAAAAAATGAAAAATAAAATAAATCATTAAAAAATAAGTGTATAAACAAATGTATGTGCTTAAATAATAGATTGTACATATATTTATGATTAAAAACATACATAGTTATTCCACGGCTGATTGAAAATTATGAAATTTCATAAGAATAATTGCAGCTCGTTTTCCACACCATTTGATATTGAGATAAATATTGAAATTTCCCAACTGCTTCTCTGCCGACGTTATCTCAGCTTTCATGAAAAAATTCTCCCACGTGTAGATGGTGCGTAAAGAATATCCAATAATTAAAAAAATGTTAGTAAATTTAAAACAGAAAAACTTTTACAAACAATTATAAAAAATTTAAAACAAGCGCCCACTTGAATTGCATTTATAACAGTGAGAAATAGCAGACTTTAACAAAATCATTTCCGTTTATAAAAAACAACACACCACTACAACCAAACATAAGGCTACAATAATATTTTCATTTCCGCCCATATTATAACACCAAAAACAACAAACCACCGAGCGGAAACCACAAAACTATTTTAAAAATAACATCAAATCAACTAAAAATTTAAATGTATGATAGTTTTATGTAAAATTTATACAAAATTCTAAACTTTTTTTTTAATTTATTTCCACAATGGTCCAATTTGATGATTTCCTGATTTAAGTAACAGATTTTACTGAATAAATTCAAACTAATTGTTTGAAAGCAAAGGAACCAAACTTTCTTACAAGAGAAGTTTTTCAACACTTATAAACCGATTTGCCTGATACTTACAATATATATGAGGCATTCCACACCAAATGTCCCGCTACAGAAAAACATGTGTCCCGTAAATTTCTGAATAGGTTGTTTGGCTAGCCCTATATGGAACTAAGAAAATTGCCTTTTTGGTTTTTCTAATTTTCAAAAACTGGGCTTACAAGGGAAGTCTCCCTGGTGTCACCCTCCGATCTTCATGAAATTTGGATATGTTGTTAAGAACGAAAATTAATTTGACACGTATTTTTTTTTAGCGGCCCAAATTCATTTTTTGGGGGGGTCGATTTGTATGGGGGGAAATTGACCTTTTTCATTTTTTTACAATTTACGCCTATTAAAACAAAATTAATATAGGCATGTGTGATATCAGATTAAAGGTATTAAAAATACCTATCTCGTGGTGCTAATAACGGGCCAAAGAACTTAATATTTTTTGACTTATTAACAAAAATGTCCTAAAATTTTCTTATTTTTCTCAATATGACGAAAAGTTGTGCATGTTTGGACACGTTCTTAGCACACGTAGATAGGTTTTCCAAAGACATTTCATTTGGTATGTAACATGACTAGGTTTCTTTGTATAATATAGGAGATAAACGAAAAAAACTGAAAAATGGTCTTGTCTTCCCCCCTCCTTTTTACCCCCTAGATATGAATTTGGGCCGCTAAAAAAAAATACGTGTCCCTTTATTTTTTCTGATCTACAAAATAAAACCAATTCCATAAAGATCCGCGGGTGACACTAGGGAGACTTCCCTTGTTAGAAGGCGTGGAAAAATAGTCAAATTTGTGGCGAATTGCCTTGATTAAATATTTATCACATTAAAACGGAATGCACTACAATCTCAAAAATTTACATTCTTATATAGTTTTGTATGGGCCATCGATAAAAAAAAATTTTTTTGGAAAATTTTCAGAATCCGTTCTGAAATTTTCCATTTTTTAAAAAAGTCAATTTATCAAATATCCGGCCACTTTTTTTTTTATTTTTTTTTTTTTTTAATTTAGATGTTTGTCTATCCAAACAAAAAAAAATCAGAAAAACATTTTTCGTTTTTTTTTTCGAGAAAATCGCATTTGAATTTTAAATTTCATAACAATTTGGTAAGTTGCTTGTATTTTCTTGTATTAACGTTGCGAATGAGTAATATTCGAATTATTAATTGCATGAATATTACTCATTCGCAACGTCAATACAAGAAAATACAAGTAAATTACAAAATTGTTATGAAATTTAAAACTCAAATGCGATTTTCTCGAAAAGAACGAAAAATGTTTTTCTGATTTTTTTTTTGTGTGGATGGACAAACATCTAAATTTAAAAAAAAAAAACTTTTAAAAAAAGAAAAAAATAGTAGCCGGATTTTTGATAAATTGACTTTTTTAAAAAAAAAAATTTAATAAAACAAATTTATAAAAAACTAGCGTGCGCAGAGTATTTTGTTGCCCGTAAATACAGAAAAACTTTATAATGATAATAAATGACCCATTTTTGGAAATTTTCGCTATGGAATCTTAAGCCTTTACAAAAACTGTGCTTATGATGATCACAACACTAATAATAAAACACCAAATACATCAGCTTATATAATAAATACTACGTCAACTTTAAGACGGTCTTATGTTATCAAAAATAAACGATTGATTTATTAATTTGAGAAAAAAAATTGAGTAAATAAAACTTTCGAGTCAAAATTTTAATGAAAAAATTTTGTAAAAATATGAACAAATATGTATGAATGAAACAAAAAAATTACTGAAAAATTAATTGATAAACAAATTTTAGTACAAAAAAAAAATTTTGTAAAAAAATTACAAAAAAAAAAACTTGAAAACATTTTCAATTGAATTCGTTCCCAGTTTCATTCCATTTCGTACCCTGTTCTATTCCATTTGGTTCCCTGCTCCATTCAATTTCGTTCAATGTGGTGTTCATTCCTTTTCGAATAGTATCCGTTAAAGAACAAAAGAGTTTCAAGGGATTAGATCATTAAATTAAAAAGAATCATTTTGCCCCTTATTTTGTTTCAGACAATTTAAAAAGTACCCATTTAACTCCTTAGGAATCAGAATTTAAAAAAAATTCTTTTGGGAACGTTTTTTTTCGCTAGACATTTTCGCTACATTCCAAATCTCAAGTTTCCAGTACCAATAAAATAATATGAAATAATATGAAATAATATGAAAAGTACCAAAGTGCTCGTTTTTACTCCCTTAGAATCGAAATTTTGAAAAAAGTACATTTTACAGATTTCTTTTCTGTTGTTGGATCCTACATTCCTAATTTTAAGTTTTTAAGACCTCTGTTTAAGAAAATATAAACAGTACCAAAAAGTAATTTTTGGGGGGATTTTTTCCCGTTAGATGATGCTACATTCAAAATTTCAAGTTAATATGCTCATTATTAAAGAATATATAATTCCCTTTTTTAATTAATTTCCTTAGGAATCAGAATTTCCAAACGTTATTCTTTTGGGAATATTTTTTTTCGCTAGACAATCTAACATTCCAAATTTCCATTATAATTATTTCAGAAAATATAAAAGGTACCATAGTACTCGTTTTTATCCCCTTAGATCGGAATCGGAATTTGCAAAAAGTACATTTTTCATAGTTTTTTTCTGTTGTTGGATCCTACATTCCAAATTTCAAGCTAATTAAACCATTATTTAAGTATATATATAAAAAGTACCAAAATACCTATTTTAACCGTTTTACCCCCATAGAATCATTATTTCAAAAAACCCAGCCTTAGTGGATCTATATTCCGGGAGATGCAGTCACATTCCAAATTTCAAATCTCTAGCTTCATTGGTTTGTGGAACTATAAAAAGAATCAACATTTCCAAAACCCAAGCCTTAGTGGACCTATTTTCTGGGAGGTGCATCTATATTCAAATTTCAAGTCTCTAGCTTCAGTGGTCTGTGGAAATACAAAAAGTACCAAAATACCTTTTTTTCCCTATTCCCTAGAGGGGAGGCGCACCTCCATTCCAAATTTCAAGTCCCCATTTCGTTCCCTGTTTTATTCCATTTGATTCCCTGTTCCATTCCGATTGGTCCCATGTGGCTTTCATTCCGTTCCGAACATGCGCTTACATGCGCTAAAAAACAAAAAATCTAAATTTAAAGTTTCCAGGACCATTATTTCAGGAATTATAATAAGTACCAAAATACACTTTTTTACCCCCCTTAGAATCGGAATTTCGAAAAAGTACTTTTTCAATTTTTTTCCCGTTGTTGGAACTAACATTTTAAAATTTTTTTGTAGGACCTTAATTTCAAAAAATTTAGAAAGTACCAAAGTAAATTTTTTTACAACTTTTTACCCTTAGGAGTCCGAATTTCCAGAAAGTACTTTTTTTGGGAATGTTTTTCCGTTAGAGGATCCTACATTCTAATTTTCAAATTAATAGGATTTTTTTATTAGAAAAAGTAAAGAGTACCAAAGTGCTCGCTTTTTACCCCCCTTAGAATCCGTATTTCGAAAAAGTACTTTTTCATAATTTTTTTCATTGTTGGAAACAACAATGCAAATTTAAATTTTTTTGTAGGACTTTAATTTAAAAAAATATAAAAAGTACCAAAGTACAATTTTTTACCCCTTTTTACCCTTAGGAATCCGAATTTCCAGAAAGTACTTTTTTTGAGAATGTCTTTCCGTTAGAGGATCCTACATTTAAATTTTCGAATTAATAGGATTTTTTTTCAGAAAAAATGAAAAGTACAAAAGTACTCGTTTTTTACCCCCCTAAGAATCGGAATTTCGAAGAAGTACGTTTTCAGAATTTTTTCCGTTGTTGGAACCACCATTGCAAATTTTAATATTTTTGTAAGACCTTAATTTCAAAAAATATAAAAAGTACAATTTTTCACCTTTTAACCCATAGGAATCCGAATTTCCAGAATGTTCTTTTTTTGGGAATGTTTTTCCGTTAAATTTAAAATTTCAAATTAATTAAATTTTTTTTTTGAAAAAATAAAAAGTACCAAAGTACTCGCTTTTTCCCCTTTTTCAACCCTTCGTTTTTACCCCTTAAAATCAACATTTCCAAAAACCCAGCCTTAGCGGATATGTATTCCAGGAGGTGAAACTACAATCCAAATTTCAAGACTCTAGCTTCAGTGGTTTGGGCTGTGGGATGATGCGTGATTAGTATGTCAGTCAGTCATCAGTCATCAGTCAGTCACGCAACTACTTTATATATATAGATAAAAAAAATGTATGGGTACCACCCTAAGGGTTAAAGATACATTGTAGGTATGTTTGCAAAAAATGTTGGAATGAATAAAATAATGAAGGTCGGTCATACATTTGACTCCACTAGGGGCACTTTAGGGTAAGTTAGAACAGTAGGAACAAATTTTTTTAAAAATGTTTTGTATGGGAGCCCCCTAAGAAAGTAAAAATTAGGGTTAGGTATGTTCAAGAAAAATGTTGGGGGCAGAAAACTATTGGAGGTTCGTCTCACATTGCACCCCTCCAGGGGCGTTGTGGGGCTTTTTGAGTATTTTTACCTCTTAACGCCCAAATTTTTTCTCGATGAGGGGCCATATGGCTCCACCCCACTGCCCTTATTTTTTTGCTCATGTTTTCTTTTTCGAACATATCAAAATTAGAGGATGCCTGGGATCGAAATCGAAAACTGGTGAGCAATCCCACGCCTAATACAGCAAATTGAAAAACCGGTTTTTGTGTTCCAAAGTTACAAAAAAAATGATTTCATAGATATCCCACTCGCATCCCACTAAGAGACCCCATAGCTCTTAAAGGAAAAGACCTAAGCTTTCTTTTGAGTCAAAAAAAAAGTTCCCGATTTGAGAAAAAAAGTCAAAAAGGTTTTGGATTTAAAAAAAAAATCTAAAAATTTTTTTTTATTTTTTTTATATTTTTTTTTTTTTTAAGACTGAAGAAATAGCTATCTAAACCATTTGGGACACATTTTGCTAAAAACAATAGGTAAGAAGTAACATGGATGAGAATAAACACCTCTTTGGCCAAAATATCAAATTTCGACCACCTCTAACTCAAAGAGTCCTTGACCGATCTTGTTAAAAATTTGTGTCTGAACTACTATCCAATAGGACTAACCTTGGTGCAAATTTCATACCGATCGGAAGACATCGGTTTCAAAAGTTGTGTCAGTCTCAGAATCTGAGACTTTTTCTATAGAAAAACTGTCTAACAATGTGGGACTTTTTCTGTAGAAAAAATGGCTCAAAATCTAAGACTTTTTCTATAGGAAAAATGTCTCAGAATCTGAAACTTTTTCTATAGGAAAAATGTCTCAGAATCTGAAACTTTTTCTATAGGAAAAATGTCTCAGAATCTGAAACTTTTTCTATAAGAATAATGGTTCAGAATCTGAGACCTTTCCTATGAGAAAAATGTCTCAGATTCTGAGACTTTACATGTAAGCAAAATGTCTCAGAATCGGAGACTTTTTCTATAGGAAAAATGTCTCAGAATCTGAGACTTTTTCTATAGGAAAAACGTCTCAGAATCTAAAACTTTTTCTATAGGAAAAACGCCTCAGAATCTGAGACTTTTTCTATGAAAAATATTTTTTAGAATTCGAGAATTTTTCTATAGGAAAAATGTCCCAGAATCTGAGACTTTTTCTATGGGAAAATTAAAAAAAAATTTCTCAAAATCTGTGACTTTTTTGTAGAAAAAATTCCCAGAATTTGAGACTAATTTAGAAGCATTTGAAACTTTTTCTCATTTTTGTCGAACTATTGTTAAAAAATCGGCTGCAGTTTTTTTGAAAAAACTGCTAAATTATTTGATTTTATAGGTTTCCCATAACTTTTTTGAAAAAAAATATCCTTTTTGTTGGTTGTCCGACAACGGTGAACTGATGATTTTTTTTTTAATCGAAGTTAAAAAAAAATTTAACCCTCCCCCCCCCAGACTCTAAAGCTGCACACGCACCCGATCTTACCTCCCAAAAAAATTAAAGGTATTTTAAAAATCGCTTTCGGTGCGTAAGGTTTTTTACCAAATTAATCTGAAATTGTTTTTTATCATTAATGCAATATTTTCCAAAAGATAGGCCCTTGGGAGAATGACGTCCAAATAAAGTTATAACCCTAATGTACACATTTTCTAATGACATACGACATCTTGTAGTAACAAGATTAAAGTACTAGATGTGTTGAGTAAGTTATGTGTCATTGGAAGGCAAATATGATACCAAACTAAACTATGAGACAGACATAAGCTGAATGAAGGCTTTTATCTGACAAGGAAAGTGTTTTTGGTGAACACGATTTAACATGTTTTTTTGGGTAGGTCTAGGTGGTTGTTTAGCTGAGTATTTTGAAGTAAATGTAAAATACAATTTGTTTTTATTGGACAATTTTACAAAATTTAAGATTCCGTGACATTTTTACCAAATTCTATACCCGTAAAAACTCTAAGATTCTAAAAAACTCCGAAAATATTTGTATGTAAAACTTTAGATGAAAATATCCCGGCAGAAATTTAGCTGAACTGGAAACAGTTTTTGCAAATTTAAAATTTATTATTTTCGAATTATTAAAATTAATCGGTTTAATTCATCTGTGCTAAAATGAGAACGCTAATATACTGCGGATTTAAGCTGAACAGCAGTGTTGTTCTTTAAAATATTGTTATTTTTTGTTTAACACCTATAAAGACTGATCCCGAGTAAAAATGTTTATATGATGCAGTACATTATGATATATAACACAATATATATTTACACGCAATTTAATCCGAATAATGGTGGATGTTTTTGCATTAAAAAAGATCAACTTGTATAAAATATGATTCGATTTCATCCGAGTTTTGACCAGACATTGCCATATTTCATTGGATCCAATTAGATCTAATTGCATAAAAACATAAAAAATCTTGGTGTCCCGAGTAAAAAAGAGTTATATATAGTCCTGACAAATTAGATCCCAAATATGGTGGACACAATTGTTTCAAATATTATCTTCAGTTATCCTACAAGATCTGAACAGATAGTCTTATATATAATATGATATGTAAAATGGGTCTATCTGGTTTTATCAGTTTGCTCCGGATTGATACAATATTAAATAAATTGAGACTATAAGACAAAAATATATATGGTTAGATATTGCTCTACATAAAGAACATATTTTATAACGTTATATAAAGTGCATATGATTATATATAATGTTATCCAACTTATATGACGTTATAAGGAGCAATATATGATTAGTCATAATGGTCTTAAATTATATTTAATCGTATCAGTTTTCTCCAACTTATATAATTATATAGACCCAATTCACGTATCACATTATATATAAGGTTATCCCGCTAGATCATGAAATATACCCGTAGATAATTATTAAAGTAATTGTATCCGCCATATTTGGGATACAATTAGTCATGAACTTTTTTCTTTTTTTACTAGGGGTGTTTTGGTTTGGATGAGATACCCCACAGGTCAACGATACATTCACCAAACATATAATTTTCTAAAACAAAAAAAAAAATTTTTTGGGTACGCTTCGAACCAGATAGGTGATATACATAACCCTAACAAGGAAATGTTTAGGAACATTTTAAAAGTTTCTTATACTTTGCTTTAAAAACTTAGAACATTTTTGGTTAATTGTAAACATTTAATTGGAAACATTTATATACGAAACAGAATAAGATATATATAATTTTATATTAAATTATACAGAAAAACAAATTTTTTATTAGCCCTAATATTATTTCATATATTTATATCAACCGTATACCTTTTAATCCGAATCATGATAAAATTATATATTACAACATATGACTGCATTTAAAAAAATTAGAAAATACCTCACGGGATGTAAATCATATATGATTTATTATGTTTGTATCAAGTTATATATTGTTATATATGTTTATTTTTACTCGGGATTTGACTGATTTGATTTGAAAATAAAATACTAAATTTCGAAAAAAAATAAATCATTGGAATTTTAGATTAAGAAAACTATTGCCAATTTGCAACCAAGCTTTGAAGTGAAATTCAGTTTCATTCCGTATTTTGTCACGCAATCGATTTCCCGGGAATTCTCGGAAAATTTTTCCCGAATAGAAACACTAGTCAAAACCCTAATAAATAAGCCTTTAAATTTTTTTTTTATTAAATTCCTTTCTTTTTAATTTAAATGACAAATTTGTTTATAACCTTTTGTGAAGGATATTAAAAAATTCTTCTACCCATGTAAAAATCAATTTGATCTTATCATATCTGCTTTGATCTCATAATATATAATTCCACCTAATTGAATATAATTGTATCTGATCAGATATAATAAAATGTCCAATTTGTACCAACCCGAGTAAAAAAGTTTTGATATAATCATATAATTTGTAATATAATTATATATAAATTGATCAATCATTTGATCCCACAAATGGAGGATCCAAAAATATATGATTATATCTTTTTAGATCAAATTTGATATTATTAGACATAAAAAGATCCAAAAAATCGAACGGTAAATTTAATCAAATTTGATATCGAAGATCATATTAGATCTAATAAGATGTAATTATATATTCCCAGGAAAATTTTTTAGAACCGATTCTGACAACACTTGTTCCAGAACAGGTTCTTCGGTAATTATACACCATTACATTTTAATTATTCAGAACAAGTTAAGTAAAAATTATTGTGAATCTTGTTCTCTGCAATCAAAGTTTCATAACATTTTGGTTCTCAGGATTTGAAAAAAAAATTATGTGTCAAAAAAATTAAAAAAATAAATATCAATTTTTTGTTAACCAAGAAGAAAACACGAAATTCTATAAAATTATCAGAATATAATCGTGAAAAGTGTTGATACAAAGGTAAGTAAATTAAATTTTGATGTCTGGGTCGGGTCAAATACTAATAAAATAATGTTTTCCATTTTTGTTTGCACACTCAAAAAAAAAAACTGTAATGTTAGCAAAAAAAGCTTGTAAACCTACAAGAAAATTTGCTGATTTTGAACCCACAATTTTTTTGCTAAAGTTAGCAAAAATGTTTTGCTAATAATTAGTTAACTAAATATTTTTTTTTTTAACTTAGTTTATACACATCTAAGGACCCCATTGGGTTCGGACCCGATAGGTCCAGACCCCGATGGGCCTAGACCTAGTTGGGTTCCTTAAAAATCTTCATAGTTTTTGATCCAAAATTTGTGTCCGTTTTGCTCTACCTTGCTTAGTTTTTGAGATACGTGATTATAGGGGACCACTGGGGTCTTGAGAAATACAAAACTCGATAACTTCAAAAATATTACTCGGAGAGCTTTTGATTATTTGCGGTCTTGTTCTACGTGTTGAGAGCTACAAAAACGCTTTTGGACTTTTTGTTGTGTCGGCAATATTTACCGAGATATGAACATTTTAAAATTTTCGGGAATGCTAACTTTTTTGGATCCAAAGTTAGGGCCCATTAGGGTCCACGTATGTGAAGAGGACCGGCGATACTATGGAGATTCTAAGAACCAAAAATGGCCTCCATTTTGCTCTATCTGGCTTAGTTTCCGAGATAGCGCCATTTTAAGTTTTCTGAAAATAAAAAAAAATTTACCATTTATTTTGCTAATATTAGCAAAAAATCTTGTAAAAATGTAGTCAACTCAATTTCAAATTTAGCAAAAGAAATTAGTTCAAAGTTTGTTTAAAATTGCTAATGTGCTAAATGAAGTTTACAAGAATTTTTTGCTAACATGCTAATTTCAACTAAAAATTTGCTAAAAGTTAGCTAACTGGCGTTAGCAAAAAAAATTAGTAAATCTACTAACGTATTTTTTTGAGTGCAGAAAATCCATGTTCTGGTATATCATTGTTGCAAAGACCAAAATGCAATTTTGGAGGGGACAAAGGATTTAGTTGTGGATGTGAATATTCCATGCCATATAAGATTATCTTTATCTTTACTTAATAAATTAATGCAATTTAAATATTTTTTTTATTCTCATATCTGTTCCAAATTTCACTTCTAGTACCGATTCCAAGGAACAAAAATATGTTCTAATTTTGCTTACAAACACCTGTTGCTTTTGGGACAATCCCTTTGTAAAAAGAATCGGTGTTGCACAAGAATTAGAACAGGTTCTAGGAAAGTATAAGCTGTTCCACAATCGGTTCTTTGCAACCGAAAATTTTGCTGGGTTATTAGATCTTATAAGATCTATTTTTTTATAATATCAATTTAGATAATATTTACCGTTCCATTTTTGGGATCTAATTGCAACTAATTATATCAAATTTGATCTAATAAGATATAATCACATATTATTGGATCCTCCATTTTTGGGATCAAATGATATATGGTACCGTATTATTTTTTTTAGTCGGGAATGTTGACCAAATCCGAGATATAATTAGATCTCGATTTTGGTCATTTCAGATGTAATTATATCTTATCAGACATGATCATATATGAATAGATATAAACAGATCAAATAAGATATAATCCATTTTTACACGGGTAGGCCGAATAAAACACTTTTACCTATTTTCTCTTCGTCCTTTCCATTTTCCTTATATTTTTTTTTTCTTTTTTTTTTAATCCTTCCCCACACTCATTGTATTAGCAACTGCTTTTCGTTTTCTAGAAACTTTGTGAATACAAAACTAACATTATAGGACCATTATAGCAAAATATATACAAAAATGTTGTAGTTTATAGTGTCAGCATTTGCTTTTTATTTACTCTGAATGTACTGTACTGCGTGGGAAAAATATTTCTGCAATAATGGGTCAGATTGCACAGTTAACATTTAAGTCATAAATTACACTGAATATATAATATCATAGGGAAAAAATTCTTCATTTTAGATCTTCAATTAAAAAATTATTGCAGTTACTACATGACGGTTGTTTGTGTAGTAAGTAGTAGGTGTTGTTTTCAACTACAATTTCAGTTGTTTTTGTATAAAAAAATATCAAACAACTTTTTTTGTAGTTGTTTTAAAAAATAAATTCAAACATTGACTACATTATCGTAACAGTTGTTTTATGTAGTTGTTTTTTTTTTTTTTTTTTTGTATATAAAAAGTTTTTTTGTTTTAGAAATGTTTTGTAAAACGAATTTGTTGAACGAGTTTGAAGTGTGGGGTGCAGCAGGAACTATTACTAATATAATAATACCTAAATTAATTTAATTTCAGTTTATAAAATGTAATAAAAATTTGTTTTTAAACAATTTCTGATTAATTTTTATTAAAAAAATAAAAAAAGGAAGGCAACATAGCAAGATTGATAACATTATTATAACATGATTGTGGTACTCATATAATAAACTACGCTGATCATATTATGATAAAAAAATTCATTTCATGTTTAGGTAAAGACTTAAACATTGGCTGAAAAATGCAACCTTTAACATCGGTTTGAGTGTGTATGTGAATATTTGTATGTGTTTGTATCGCCGTAATGTTTTATTTGCATTTGTTTATTTGTTTAATATTTTTTCCCGCTGAGTTCGTGTTCTGCATAGTAATTTTTATTTCTGTGTTGATTTTTATGGAAAATGTTATGTGTGTTTGAGTGTGCAAATGTGTAAACATACATTTAATTTGCCTACATTAACATGCATATTTTTGTACAAGTATAATAAAGTAACTTATGTTTTCGCTTTGTTTCTTTTTTTTAATTTTTGGTAAAAAAAAATATTAACGAATGGTATGGAAACGTAAATAAGCTAAAGTGTTTTATTTGTAAAAAAAACACACAATGTGTAAAATTACACATTTAAAGTCTAAAATTACACATATTGCTTATTATATCGATCTGGGACCCCATAAAGTATATATATTCATGATGCCCGATCGATTTTAAGACATTCTAGCGATGTCCGTCTGTCTGTCTGTGGAAAATGCTGTCGCGGACAAAATATTGCACAGAGATGACTGAAACTTAACACATTTATTGAAAGTTCTCCCGAGAAGTTTGGTATTGCATTTGAGCGATATCGGTCCAGCGGTTCAAAAGTTATGGACGAAAATGTAAGCACACCTCCAAAATTTCAGTACATTCAACATAACCTAAAAATACAAAATGCTTTAATTCGGCTTCTAATTGACATATGTGAACATAATTGAACACCAAATGGTATTTAAACAAAAACGAACATAATTTTTGACAAAAAGAGAAAAAAATCGCGGATTTTTTTTTTCCCAAAATTTTTTTTCACGAAATTTTTTTTTTTCAAAAAAATTTTTTTTTCAAAAGTAATTTCCTTTTAAATAAAGTTTTTTGCAATAATCTTTTTGAAATTGTGGAGGGTATCACTACATTCGGCAAGGCCGAATTTAACTTTTTTACTTGTTTTTTAACTGATTTCGCAGAAAAACAAGATCTGGTTTGATAAGTTAAGATATAATTATTTCAATTGTATTATTTACAATTATTATAACAAGATCGGATCAGATCAGGTAATTTTTACCCGATTTTTTACGAGTACCTTTAATTAATCCTGCAAATCGTGTAACGTACTTGTGTCATTATAAAAAAAAAACTTGGGGTAAAGAATTTGGCTTTAAAATATGTTTATCACATCCGATTTTTGAAGTATTTGTTTTAAAATTTGTATGCAAAAAAATGCAAAATCTTAGTAAGTTTCTGCATAAATGTCATTAATTTTTTGCATATTTGGTACAAAATGTTGTTACACAATCTAAACCCTCTGACGTGCGTATATGTCTTGTACACAGATAAATATGGGAACATTTTGTGCTCAAGGACGTTTTTTGTGTTTCTAAAAATTAAAAAAAAAGAAAACACATCAAATAATGATTAATTTCTCAATTACAAAAATTCCAAAAAAGAAAATATTCTCAACCTAGATGAAGACTCAAATTTGTTTAAAAAGAATGTCCCATGGCTCAAAAGCTACTTAAAAGTTACACAAAAGCATATTTGAGGCATTCCATACCAAATTTTTAGCAAAAAAAGTGATGTGCACTCAAAAAAAAAAAAATCATGTAAAAATTTAAATTTACAACTTTTTTTTGATGCGATAATACTTACAAGGAATTTTCGTAACTTCGCTAGAATTTTTGCGTAAAATTGCCTTAGAAATTTGGACATTTACGAAAAAGAATTTAGAAAGTACAAAAACAATTAAATTTCGATAAAAAAAAATGTTTGTTAAAAAACAAGGAAAACTGTCAAATATTGGATTACGGGACTTTTTTAGTAACTTGACAAGTTTTTTTTTTGAGTGTGCAATACGAAATAAATTGCAGAGTATTCGCCCTTAGGGCACTATTAAATAATACAAATAAAATTTGAGTTTTTTTCAAAAGTGGGCTTTGTAGGCATGGTCAAATATTGGAAGTACCAGTATTTTTTGCCTAACTGTCTTTTTTTAAATATTTATGCAAATTTTACGAAAATGTCATTTTATGTGAGAGACCCCTTAGGAATTAGAGATAGGGTATTATTGGGGACTTAAAATAAAAAAAATGTATGGGGACCACCCTAAGGGTTGGTAGATATGTTCTAAGAAAATGTTGGGGTTGAAAAAAATTGGCGGTCAGTCATACATTTGACTCCTCTAGGGTTACTTTTAGGACAGCAAGAGCAGTAGGAGAAAATATTTTTAAAAAGCAAACCTTTGTATTGGAGCACCAGTAGGGAGTGGGGATAGGGCTAAGGTATGTTTGGTAAAAGTGTTATTAAGCCTTTTGTGGACTTTTTTCCCTTCACGCCCAACTTTGACTCCCGATAATCGACTCCTGGATCCTATCCGACCTGCCCCATTTTTTGGCTCATGCATTTTTTTACAAATTTAACTCACAAAATTAACCGTTCTAGCGTGTCGAACTCGAAAACTAGTGCGTATGAGTAATAAAAACTCTTACACTTGAAAAATTATGTCATTAACTGTTTGTAGTTTATTTAAAAAGTTTTACGTTTTGTCGTTTTTAAAAGAAAAAACATTAAGTTCAGTTTTTTTCAAATGACTATTTCTGTTCTTTGTTATAAAAATAACAACATAAAAAATGAAGACTTTCATTACCATTCAACTTTTAAAGTCATTTATTTTTGCTCTGTAAGTAAAAATAAGTGATTCTTCTTTAATTTTTAATGATTTAAGTACGTTATTTTTTTTTATATTGTTGGCATTTTTTAAAGAAAAATCATTAGTTTTTACCTACTTGTCTGGTTTATTTTTTTGTAGAAAAAAATTCAAAAATTATTTATAGAAATATAAAAACATGTCTGTATTAAGTGACTTTGGCACGATGGGTAGAGTGTCTGGCCAGAATGTAGTTGATTGCGGGATCGATTCCCAAAATTTTATAAAAAAAAATTTAAAATATTATTTAATAGAAAATATGTAAAAATAATTTGCTAAGTCATTAATTTTTAATGTTTTCGTAGGTAACTTATTTTTAATTTGTTGGTAAAAATAACACAACAATCATTAATTTTTAATGTTTTCGTAGCTTATTTTTTTCGCATTTGTTGGTAACAAAATTAAAGTTACGTTATTTTTTAATTTTCAATGTTATTTATTTTAGAAAATTTTATTAACAATAAAAAATTAATGTTGATCTTTGTTGAAACAAATAAATAATTACTGGGATGCTTTTCAAATGTTTTATTACTTGTTTTAAATATGTTTTTATTTGTTTTTGCCTACAAAATATTTTGAGAGTAAGAAACATTTAAAATTGAGATGGGACCGTGAGTGAGTATTTTTTTGACGATTACGCACGCTCACGAATAAACATTTTAATCACTCACGATATTTTATTTGGCTCACGCTCATGCACGCTCACGTGAGTAGAAAAAAAATATAAGTCGTGGACAGGATACTTACGTGGGAGTGATTGAGCGTGAGCAAAGTAAGAAATCGTGCGTGATTAAATTGTACCATCGTGAGCGTGAGTGACCATCAAAAAAACTTACTCCTGATCTCATCTCTATTTTAAATATTGCTTAATTGTTATTATTACTCATACGCATACGTTATATACCCCATTTTGTAAATATGAATGTTTAAACTTTTTTCTCGAAAACAAGGCAAGAAATATCTCCGAACATTTCAGAACAGATAGATAAATATACACCTTAACTATTTTTAAAGAATGAAAAAAAATTGTGGCATGTTTTTTGATAAATAAAGTTTAATTTTCCAATTTTTTATTTTTTTAATCGATAGCTCACTTTTTTAAAAATCTTAAATTTGATGTTTGTTATGTAATAGTTTCCTAAGTGTCAATTTTTTGCAAATGATATCCCATTAAAACCACTATAGTTTTTCTGTAGTAGAACAGTTGGTGTGGTATGTCTCATATATGTCCTACAACAAGAATTTTCCCAATTTCATAGCATACTTTAAGGATGTATTTTACAAATATTTCTATTGCCTACAGTTATCATACCAAACAAAAATTCTTCTAAGAAGATTTCTTACCAGCTCGTACACAGTGTCATAGATCAAATGAAAGAAGAATGATAAAAAAAAAAACTTTTTTGAAACTTTAAGCAAATTCTTTAGTGAAACTTTTGACCTCATTATATTTAAGTAAAATTATTTTTAATGATTTTTTTTTTGTAGTGTTAACTTTCTACCCCAGACTTGTAACATAATGTCATGTGCTGAATAATTGTCATGCTAAAAATAAACGTATAAACCCTTCTTCCAAATTGTAAACTTGTATGCATCAAGAAAAGTTCAGGAAAGGAAGTTTTTTTATACGTGTAAAAGATGCTAAAGGAAATTACTGCTACCACTTGACATATTACATGTCTTTTGACTTTAACACCAAGCTATAATAGTCTCATATGTAGTAATGATTGTAGAAAAACATAGTACATACAGATGTAGTAGTTATAGTAGTTACAAAATACCAGAGATAACAGCCAACCATTCAGCCGCATGGTATACCATGCCACAAAAACACACACACATAGTATAGCACTCAGGGATGGAAAAATTAGCACTTTAGTACTGTTTTCAGTACTTTTTCACTCTCCAAGATACCGTATTACCCAATCGACTGATTTAGTACCTTTTCTTAACCAGACGTTTTCGAACATTTGTTAAGCAAATCTAAAAGAATTTCCATAAATCTACCGATTTTTATTGGAAAAATGCTTCAAAAGCTTTAAATAAAAGAAATTTTTTATTTTAGTCAATCTTTAGTAAGTTTTCTCAATAAATAAGTGGATGAGTATATCATCAATTTAGGAACTTTTATATTGAGTTAATTATTTTAGTACCGTCGAGTATGAAAAAGTACTTTTTTGGTTGAGCAGCAGTACTATTTCAAAATTACGATTTTCCATCTCTGCTACCACTATAATTTCTGAGATGAGAAAAAAAAAACAATAATAACTACGAACCACACAAGCGCCCAGAAAACTTACACACAGACAGAAATTATGAGTTTAAGTGAAAACATTAGGGTGGTACTAAATTTTACGTAAAAATAAATTAATTGAAATTTACAACTACAGCAACCGAAATTTTTCCTCACTACCCGTTCAATTGATATAAAAATTAAAAGTTAACGAAATTTAGGCAACTCTAAAGCTTGACTTAAATATTTAACCACCTTATTGGTTTTGGAGTCGTTAAAAGCCAAGACATTTTAACCACAATTGCAAGCAAAGTAAAAAAGTAAAGTCGTATAAAAATGTTGAATACATATTTAAAAATATGCAATTTTGTGTAATGCATACCAAATGTAGGTACACTCAAAATTTGTTGTTAGTAAATTCAAGAGAATCAGACTTTTACTGAAATCTTTTTTAAGGGGGATTAAACAAAAACAAGTAAGAAAATTATAGTCGGTCAAGACCGACCATATAATACCCTACACCAAGGTTTCCCGGAAAATGGGTCCCATGGATCGATTAGATCTATATGTTGTAAAACCTTTAATAAGTGAAGAAAACACTCACAAATCAAATTTGAGTGAAATAGGCTTCTATTTGTTGACAATAAACCTCTTTAACTGAATATCGGGCAAAATTTTCACAAGGGTCCTGAGTCCAAAACTGGTCCGATGATTATCAGGTTTGATAAGGTTATTTAAGTACGCGTTTAACATACACAAACAAAATTTTAATTAAATATTTTCTATTTTCATGAAATTTGAGACATTTATGTGAAAATCGGGAAGGTGGTTTGTATGGGGGCTACAAGAAGAACTGGTCCGATTTCTTTGAAATTCGGAATGATGATATGTGAAGACAAAACATGTTTACCATCCAAATTTCAAAGCGATACCTCCTACAATACGGTTATTAGAGTCATTTGAGCCAAAACTAAAGAGGACCTTTGTATGGGGGCTAGGTCTAAATATGGACCGATTTTTTCCAATTTCAATAGGCTTCGTCCTTGGGCCAAGAGAGACTTAAGTTTCAAATTTCAAGTCAATTGATTAAAAATTGCGACCTGTATCGTGTTTACACCGTTTACATGGACAGACAGACAGACAGACAGACAGACAGACAGACAGACAGACAGACAGACAGACAGACAGACAGACAGACAGACAGACAGACAGACAGACAGACAGACAGACAGACAGACAGACAGACAGACAGACAGACAGACAGACAGACAGACAGACAGACAGACAGACAGACAGACAGACAGACAGACAGACAGACAGACAGACAGACAGACAGACAGACAGACAGACAGACAGACAGACAGACAGACAGACAGACAGACAGACAGACAGACAGACAGACAGACAGACAGACAGACAGACAGACAGACAGACAGACAGACAGACAGACAGACAGACAGACAGACAGACAGACAGACAGACAGACAGACAGACAGACAGACAGACAGACAGACAGACAGACAGACAGACAGACAGACAGACAGACAGACAGACAGACAGACAGACAGACAGACAGACAGACAGACAGACAGACAGACAGACAGACAGACAGACAGACAGACAGACAGACAGACAGACAGACAGACAGACAGACAGACAGACAGACAGACAGACAGACAGACAGACAGACAGACAGACAGACAGACAGACAGACAGACAGACAGACAGACAGACAGACAGACAGACAGACAGACAGACAGACAGACAGACAGACAGACAGACAGACAGACAGACAGACAGACAGACAGACAGACAGACAGACAGACAGACAGACAGACAGACAGACAGACAGACAGACAGACAGACAGACAGACAGACAGACAGACAGACAGACAGACAGACAGACAGACAGACAGACAGACAGACAGACAGACAGACAGACAGACAGACAGACAGACAGACAGACAGACAGACAGACAGACAGACAGACAGACAGACAGACAGACAGACAGACAGACAGACAGACAGACAGACAGACAGACAGACAGACAGACAGACAGACAGACAGACAGACAGACAGACAGACAGACAGACAGACAGACAGACAGACAGACAGACAGACAGACAGACAGACAGACAGACAGACAGACAGACAGACAGACAGACAGACAGACAGACAGACAGACAGACAGACAGACAGACAGACAGACAGACAGACAGACAGACAGACAGACAGACAGACAGACAGACAGACAGACAGACAGACAGACAGACAGACAGACAGACAGACAGACAGACAGACAGACAGACAGACAGACAGACAGACAGACAGACAGACAGACAGACAGACAGACAGACAGACAGACAGACAGACAGACAGACAGACAGACAGACAGACAGACAGACAGACAGACAGACAGACAGACAGACAGACAGACAGACAGACAGACAGACAGACAGACAGACAGACAGACAGACAGACAGACAGACAGACAGACAGACAGACAGACAGACAGACAGACAGACAGACAGACAGACAGACAGACAGACAGACAGACAGACAGACAGACAGACAGACAGACAGACAGACAGACAGACAGACAGACAGACAGACAGACAGACAGACAGACAGACAGACAGACAGACAGACAGACAGACAGACAGACAGACAGACAGACAGACAGACAGACAGACAGACAGACAGACAGACAGACAGACAGACAGACAGACAGACAGACAGACAGACAGACAGACAGACAGACAGACAGACAGACAGACAGACAGACAGACAGACAGACAGACAGACAGACAGACAGACAGACAGACAGACAGACAGACAGACAGACAGACAGACAGACAGACAGACAGACAGACAGACAGACAGACAGACAGACAGACAGACAGACAGACAGACAGACAGACAGACAGACAGACAGACAGACAGACAGACAGACAGACAGACAGACAGACAGACAGACAGACAGACAGACAGACAGACAGACAGACAGACAGACAGACAGACAGACAGACAGACAGACAGACAGACAGACAGACAGACAGACAGACAGACAGACAGACAGACAGACAGACAGACAGACAGACAGACAGACAGACAGACAGACAGACAGACAGACAGACAGACAGACAGACAGACAGACAGACAGACAGACAGACAGACAGACAGACAGACAGACAGACAGACAGACAGACAGACAGACAGACAGACAGACAGACAGACAGACAGACAGACAGACAGACAGACAGACAGACAGACAGACAGACAGACAGACAGACAGACAGACAGACAGACAGACAGACAGACAGACAGACAGACAGACAGACAGACAGACAGACAGACAGACAGACAGACAGACAGACAGACAGACAGACAGACAGACAGACAGACAGACAGACAGACAGACAGACAGACAGACAGACAGACAGACAGACAGACAGACAGACAGACAGACAGACAGACAGACAGACAGACAGACAGACAGACAGACAGACAGACAGACAGACAGACAGACAGACAGACAGACAGACAGACAGACAGACAGACAGACAGACAGACAGACAGACAGACAGACAGACAGACAGACAGACAGACAGACAGACAGACAGACAGACAGACAGACAGACAGACAGACAGACAGACAGACAGACAGACAGACAGACAGACAGACAGACAGACAGACAGACAGACAGACAGACAGACAGACAGACAGACAGACAGACAGACAGACAGACAGACAGACAGACAGACAGACAGACAGACAGACAGACAGACAGACAGACAGACAGACAGACAGACAGACAGACAGACAGACAGACAGACAGACAGACAGACAGACAGACAGACAGACAGACAGACAGACAGACAGACAGACAGACAGACAGACAGACAGACAGACAGACAGACAGACAGACAGACAGACAGACAGACAGACAGACAGACAGACAGACAGACAGACAGACAGACAGACAGACAGACAGACAGACAGACAGACAGACAGACAGACAGACAGACAGACAGACAGACAGACAGACAGACAGACAGACAGACAGACAGACAGACAGACAGACAGACAGACAGACAGACAGACAGACAGACAGACAGACAGACAGACAGACAGACAGACAGACAGACAGACAGACAGACAGACAGACAGACAGACAGACAGACAGACAGACAGACAGACAGACAGACAGACAGACAGACAGACAGACAGACAGACAGACAGACAGACAGACAGACAGACAGACAGACAGACAGACAGACAGACAGACAGACAGACAGACAGACAGACAGACAGACAGACAGACAGACAGACAGACAGACAGACAGACAGACAGACAGACAGACAGACAGACAGACAGACAGACAGACAGACAGACAGACAGACAGACAGACAGACAGACAGACAGACAGACAGACAGACAGACAGACAGACAGACAGACAGACAGACAGACAGACAGACAGACAGACAGACAGACAGACAGACAGACAGACAGACAGACAGACAGACAGACAGACAGACAGACAGACAGACAGACAGACAGACAGACAGACAGACAGACAGACAGACAGACAGACAGACAGACAGACAGACAGACAGACAGACAGACAGACAGACAGACAGACAGACAGACAGACAGACAGACAGACAGACAGACAGACAGACAGACAGACAGACAGACAGACAGACAGACAGACAGACAGACAGACAGACAGACAGACAGACAGACAGACAGACAGACAGACAGACAGACAGACAGACAGACAGACAGACAGACAGACAGACAGACAGACAGACAGACAGACAGACAGACAGACAGACAGACAGACAGACAGACAGACAGACAGACAGACAGACAGACAGACAGACAGACAGACAGACAGACAGACAGACAGACAGACAGACAGACAGACAGACAGACAGACAGACAGACAGACAGACAGACAGACAGACAGACAGACAGACAGACAGACAGACAGACAGACAGACAGACAGACAGACAGACAGACAGACAGACAGACAGACAGACAGACAGACAGACAGACAGACAGACAGACAGACAGACAGACAGACAGACAGACAGACAGACAGACAGACAGACAGACAGACAGACAGACAGACAGACAGACAGACAGACAGACAGACAGACAGACAGACAGACAGACAGACAGACAGACAGACAGACAGACAGACAGACAGACAGACAGACAGACAGACAGACAGACAGACAGACAGACAGACAGACAGACAGACAGACAGACAGACAGACAGACAGACAGACAGACAGACAGACAGACAGACAGACAGACAGACAGACAGACAGACAGACAGACAGACAGACAGACAGACAGACAGACAGACAGACAGACAGACAGACAGACAGACAGACAGACAGACAGACAGACAGACAGACAGACAGACAGACAGACAGACAGACAGACAGACAGACAGACAGACAGACAGACAGACAGACAGACAGACAGACAGACAGACAGACAGACAGACAGACAGACAGACAGACAGACAGACAGACAGACAGACAGACAGACAGACAGACAGACAGACAGACAGACAGACAGACAGACAGACAGACAGACAGACAGACAGACAGACAGACAGACAGACAGACAGACAGACAGACAGACAGACAGACAGACAGACAGACAGACAGACAGACAGACAGACAGACAGACAGACAGACAGACAGACAGACAGACAGACAGACAGACAGACAGACAGACAGACAGACAGACAGACAGACAGACAGACAGACAGACAGACAGACAGACAGACAGACAGACAGACAGACAGACAGACAGACAGACAGACAGACAGACAGACAGACAGACAGACAGACAGACAGACAGACAGACAGACAGACAGACAGACAGACAGACAGACAGACAGACAGACAGACAGACAGACAGACAGACAGACAGACAGACAGACAGACAGACAGACAGACAGACAGACAGACAGACAGACAGACAGACAGACAGACAGACAGACAGACAGACAGACAGACAGACAGACAGACAGACAGACAGACAGACAGACAGACAGACAGACAGACAGACAGACAGACAGACAGACAGACAGACAGACAGACAGACAGACAGACAGACAGACAGACAGACAGACAGACAGACAGACAGACAGACAGACAGACAGACAGACAGACAGACAGACAGACAGACAGACAGACAGACAGACAGACAGACAGACAGACAGACAGACAGACAGACAGACAGACAGACAGACAGACAGACAGACAGACAGACAGACAGACAGACAGACAGACAGACAGACAGACAGACAGACAGACAGACAGACAGACAGACAGACAGACAGACAGACAGACAGACAGACAGACAGACAGACAGACAGACAGACAGACAGACAGACAGACAGACAGACAGACAGACAGACAGACAGACAGACAGACAGACAGACAGACAGACAGACAGACAGACAGACAGACAGACAGACAGACAGACAGACAGACAGACAGACAGACAGACAGACAGACAGACAGACAGACAGACAGACAGACAGACAGACAGACAGACAGACAGACAGACAGACAGACAGACAGACAGACAGACAGACAGACAGACAGACAGACAGACAGACAGACAGACAGACAGACAGACAGACAGACAGACAGACAGACAGACAGACAGACAGACAGACAGACAGACAGACAGACAGACAGACAGACAGACAGACAGACAGACAGACAGACAGACAGACAGACAGACAGACAGACAGACAGACAGACAGACAGACAGACAGACAGACAGACAGACAGACAGACAGACAGACAGACAGACAGACAGACAGACAGACAGACAGACAGACAGACAGACAGACAGACAGACAGACAGACAGACAGACAGACAGACAGACAGACAGACAGACAGACAGACAGACAGACAGACAGACAGACAGACAGACAGACAGACAGACAGACAGACAGACAGACAGACAGACAGACAGACAGACAGACAGACAGACAGACAGACAGACAGACAGACAGACAGACAGACAGACAGACAGACAGACAGACAGACAGACAGACAGACAGACAGACAGACAGACAGACAGACAGACAGACAGACAGACAGACAGACAGACAGACAGACAGACAGACAGACAGACAGACAGACAGACAGACAGACAGACAGACAGACAGACAGACAGACAGACAGACAGACAGACAGACAGACAGACAGACAGACAGACAGACAGACAGACAGACAGACAGACAGACAGACAGACAGACAGACAGACAGACAGACAGACAGACAGACAGACAGACAGACAGACAGACAGACAGACAGACAGACAGACAGACAGACAGACAGACAGACAGACAGACAGACAGACAGACAGACAGACAGACAGACAGACAGACAGACAGACAGACAGACAGACAGACAGACAGACAGACAGACAGACAGACAGACAGACAGACAGACAGACAGACAGACAGACAGACAGACAGACAGACAGACAGACAGACAGACAGACAGACAGACAGACAGACAGACAGACAGACAGACAGACAGACAGACAGACAGACAGACAGACAGACAGACAGACAGACAGACAGACAGACAGACAGACAGACAGACAGACAGACAGACAGACAGACAGACAGACAGACAGACAGACAGACAGACAGACAGACAGACAGACAGACAGACAGACAGACAGACAGACAGACAGACAGACAGACAGACAGACAGACAGACAGACAGACAGACAGACAGACAGACAGACAGACAGACAGACAGACAGACAGACAGACAGACAGACAGACAGACAGACAGACAGACAGACAGACAGACAGACAGACAGACAGACAGACAGACAGACAGACAGACAGACAGACAGACAGACAGACAGACAGACAGACAGACAGACAGACAGACAGACAGACAGACAGACAGACAGACAGACAGACAGACAGACAGACAGACAGACAGACAGACAGACAGACAGACAGACAGACAGACAGACAGACAGACAGACAGACAGACAGACAGACAGACAGACAGACAGACAGACAGACAGACAGACAGACAGACAGACAGACAGACAGACAGACAGACAGACAGACAGACAGACAGACAGACAGACAGACAGACAGACAGACAGACAGACAGACAGACAGACAGACAGACAGACAGACAGACAGACAGACAGACAGACAGACAGACAGACAGACAGACAGACAGACAGACAGACAGACAGACAGACAGACAGACAGACAGACAGACAGACAGACAGACAGACAGACAGACAGACAGACAGACAGACAGACAGACAGACAGACAGACAGACAGACAGACAGACAGACAGACAGACAGACAGACAGACAGACAGACAGACAGACAGACAGACAGACAGACAGACAGACAGACAGACAGACAGACAGACAGACAGACAGACAGACAGACAGACAGACAGACAGACAGACAGACAGACAGACAGACAGACAGACAGACAGACAGACAGACAGACAGACAGACAGACAGACAGACAGACAGACAGACAGACAGACAGACAGACAGACAGACAGACAGACAGACAGACAGACAGACAGACAGACAGACAGACAGACAGACAGACAGACAGACAGACAGACAGACAGACAGACAGACAGACAGACAGACAGACAGACAGACAGACAGACAGACAGACAGACAGACAGACAGACAGACAGACAGACAGACAGACAGACAGACAGACAGACAGACAGACAGACAGACAGACAGACAGACAGACAGACAGACAGACAGACAGACAGACAGACAGACAGACAGACAGACAGACAGACAGACAGACAGACAGACAGACAGACAGACAGACAGACAGACAGACAGACAGACAGACAGACAGACAGACAGACAGACAGACAGACAGACAGACAGACAGACAGACAGACAGACAGACAGACAGACAGACAGACAGACAGACAGACAGACAGACAGACAGACAGACAGACAGACAGACAGACAGACAGACAGACAGACAGACAGACAGACAGACAGACAGACAGACAGACAGACAGACAGACAGACAGACAGACAGACAGACAGACAGACAGACAGACAGACAGACAGACAGACAGACAGACAGACAGACAGACAGACAGACAGACAGACAGACAGACAGACAGACAGACAGACAGACAGACAGACAGACAGACAGACAGACAGACAGACAGACAGACAGACAGACAGACAGACAGACAGACAGACAGACAGACAGACAGACAGACAGACAGACAGACAGACAGACAGACAGACAGACAGACAGACAGACAGACAGACAGACAGACAGACAGACAGACAGACAGACAGACAGACAGACAGACAGACAGACAGACAGACAGACAGACAGACAGACAGACAGACAGACAGACAGACAGACAGACAGACAGACAGACAGACAGACAGACAGACAGACAGACAGACAGACAGACAGACAGACAGACAGACAGACAGACAGACAGACAGACAGACAGACAGACAGACAGACAGACAGACAGACAGACAGACAGACAGACAGACAGACAGACAGACAGACAGACAGACAGACAGACAGACAGACAGACAGACAGACAGACAGACAGACAGACAGACAGACAGACAGACAGACAGACAGACAGACAGACAGACAGACAGACAGACAGACAGACAGACAGACAGACAGACAGACAGACAGACAGACAGACAGACAGACAGACAGACAGACAGACAGACAGACAGACAGACAGACAGACAGACAGACAGACAGACAGACAGACAGACAGACAGACAGACAGACAGACAGACAGACAGACAGACAGACAGACAGACAGACAGACAGACAGACAGACAGACAGACAGACAGACAGACAGACAGACAGACAGACAGACAGACAGACAGACAGACAGACAGACAGACAGACAGACAGACAGACAGACAGACAGACAGACAGACAGACAGACAGACAGACAGACAGACAGACAGACAGACAGACAGACAGACAGACAGACAGACAGACAGACAGACAGACAGACAGACAGACAGACAGACAGACAGACAGACAGACAGACAGACAGACAGACAGACAGACAGACAGACAGACAGACAGACAGACAGACAGACAGACAGACAGACAGACAGACAGACAGACAGACAGACAGACAGACAGACAGACAGACAGACAGACAGACAGACAGACAGACAGACAGACAGACAGACAGACAGACAGACAGACAGACAGACAGACAGACAGACAGACAGACAGACAGACAGACAGACAGACAGACAGACAGACAGACAGACAGACAGACAGACAGACAGACAGACAGACAGACAGACAGACAGACAGACAGACAGACAGACAGACAGACAGACAGACAGACAGACAGACAGACAGACAGACAGACAGACAGACAGACAGACAGACAGACAGACAGACAGACAGACAGACAGACAGACAGACAGACAGACAGACAGACAGACAGACAGACAGACAGACAGACAGACAGACAGACAGACAGACAGACTGGGAGATTGTCAAACATCGTAAAAGGAAGAAAAGAAAGATCCAAAGAAAAAACGCGTGCCAATACGTGATCCTGGCGAAGCTCTTACTATAAAAACAGGAGATTCAAGATCGTATGCTGAAGTGATCAAGAAGATGATGAACAACGTAAACCCAACTGAAATAGGGATCGAAATAGACGGAATGAGAAGAACTAAAGGAGGAGAGTTGCTGGTTAAATTTAAAAGAGGCGAGGGGCAAGCAGAAAAACTGAAAAACGTTTTATCCAACACACTCGGTGAAGATGTAACAATCAGATCTATTTCCAAGAATTGTATAATAGATATCAGAGATATGGATGAATCTACTGAAAAAAATTACGTTATAAATGCCTTAATAAAGGCTACAGAAGTAGAAGAAGGTACAATGTTTAAAATATTAAATATGAGAGAGTCCTATGGAAAAACGAAACAGGCTTTAGTTGAAATGCCTATAAACTATGCGCAAAAACTTACCTCAGAGGGAAAAATAAGAATTGGATGGCTTAAATGTAGAGTCAGAGTAAAAGAGCAAACCCGAACTTGCTTTAGATGTTTGGATCAAGGGCATCTTGCAAAAGATTGCAAAGGAATAGATCGAACAAATGTATGTAGAAAATGTTGTAAACCTGACCATAAGGCAAGAGAGTGTAAGGATAATCGAAGATGTATAATCTGCCAAGAAGCAGGACTACAGAACACTGACCATTTCATTGGAAGTGCCGTATGCGCAAGAAATAGAAGAAACACAAACAATCAAGATGCTTAATTTTATACAGGTCAATCTCGGTAACGGTAGAGAAGCACAAGATCTAATGCTTTATAAATTAGTGGAAAGCAACATTAATGTAGCTATTATAAGCGAACATTATAGAAAACCAGGTTCACAAATATGGTATGAAGATGCTACGCATCGTGCTGCAATAATTTTGATGAACAGAAACGTGTCAGTCAGCGAAGTGTGTGAGGAAAATAAAGGCTTTGTTTACGCCACCATAGGTGGCATTAGAATATATAGCTGCTACTTTTCCCCAAGCATGGATCTTGAGACTTTTACAGAAAGTATAAATACACTTGAAAGAAGTATTAGAACAGCTCGAAGACGAGTGATCATTGGTGGGGACTTCAATAGTAAGTCACCTGAATGGAACTCAAAGGTATTAGACAAAAGAGGATCTATACTTAG